>JAWZYU010000008.1:15093004-15421004 GCA_038380435.1 Ryuthela nishihirai
TCCACACCGAGGTTTGACAAACTCCCATTTCGGATGAAACCACTTGGGTACTTGTGGAAGGAACTTCTGCAAATCGCTGCAAGACACGTTCTTCCATTTCCGGTGTCCGCACACTTCGCGAACGTCCAATATCACTCATTGAGAACACCAACGAGCCAGTTTCTCGCAGTCTTCGATCAACACCGGCGAAGGTCGAATGGTAAGGAATACGACGATTCGAAATCTCTCACGGTACAATCTTTGTGCTTCACGTCCATTACCACCTGCTTGGCCGTACATCAGATGCATATCCGACAATTCCTCGTATGTGTAGTCTTTCATGTCCTTCACGAATACGTCACTTATCATGTGACAATATCACGGTAATGCCGATAAACGGGTTCGGCTGCGTTTTTAAATGTTTGTTCTTAATCGTCTACACAGCGCACCTGATTTGCATCTTGTGCTTTTCATGCACCAGTTGTAAAGACTTGTGCATGCGTGGCGTTTTTCGAAAGTACTCTTTTCTGGCGGAAGGAGTGGAATGCGACCCTAGGTTCCATTGCAAAAATTGTCCGTCTTGATGTGTACTATCACCATTCTTTTTTGTTGAAAGAGTTTACAATCACATTGTATATACCTTTAACTTAAACTTTATTGCTTAAAAATGCTTCACTGCAATGCTGGAATTTGTCATATTTAGAGGGCGCTGCAGTCGTGCATTTACATTGCATCTCTGAAAGACTGCACTCTTCTTCTTTAGACACTCCTTGGTTCTAAGCCGAGAAGTTCACAATTTTCCCTAATGAGGGTAGAGTCGGAGTTAGCGAAGAAACTCTCAAGGCAGGGACGTACCCAGAATTGGGTTGGGTTGTTTTACCTCTGAGCGGCACTTTTTTGCACACCATGGGCTAAATGGCCAGGTCACATGGACCCCGTAGGCTCAGAGAAGGTTGGGGGAGGGGCCTACTGGAACAGCTGTTGGGAGACAGATGGTTAGTCTCCCGTCAAGGCCATCCAGCGTGTTCTTTAACGTGCACAGGGTATGGCTCTCCCAAACACGGGCCACGGCTTAACGTCTCATCCGACGGACGGCGGCCTTTCCAAGCCCATCGGTGTCCCCTACTGACCGTGGGCAGGGCAGGGAATTTTGCGGAGATAAATCTCAACGCTGACCCAGCTGGGACTCGAACCTGGGAACTACAGATTACGAGCCTGGCGCGCTACCGAGTGAGCCACCCCGCCCCACGTACCCAGAGAACGAACCCGGAAAATTCTGCCATCCTATACTAAATCTCAAACTTGTCTGCATGATGAGAAATCCAAAACAATTGCCTTTGTATAATTTTATTTTAGTCCCATATTTTATGTCTGTCACTGAAATTAGATTAAAAAAAAAACCTATAAAATCTTATTCCATATAGAATATTATTTTAACCTTTCCTGTCCGATAGAATATTTTAGCAATTGGAGAAACCCTACTCAAGTCTTATTCTCAGATCCCCGCCCCCCTCTCCTCCCGAAGCTAAATTCTCAGAGCCTCCACGAAACTGAATTCCCAGATCCCCAAAACAAAGTTCTGGGACTCCCCCCCCCCCCCCCACGAAACGTATTCCACAAAGGGGTGGAAACTGGAACTATCAGGTCACGAGCCAGAGTTTAATATTGACCCTTTAATTTAAAAACAAAATCCTTTTTCATTGACTTTCATTTAATAACATGAGTTGAACAAAAACTTTAATATCATTAAAAATAGTCACTTTCTTCAAAAAACCATCCAACGACAGCTATATCTGTTAAACACAATTATTCACGTTCAGGCCCGGATTTTAAAAAAAAATCAAGAGAGAACGGGGCAAGAGACTGGATGTCCAATGGAGTGTAATATTTCCCACTCCTTTTACAGGTCTTTCAAGCTTTTCTTGAAAAATGCATGAAATTTAATCAAGTTTAATCATTTTACCACTATTACTCTCACAAGCACTCTGAAAAGAGGGTGGACATGGTCCCATTTGCACCCCCAAATCCGTTCGTCGGTCATATGCTGTCTAAGTAAATTATTATAGTACAGTGGACCCCCGATATAACACGCATGTCGGGCGTGAAACAACACCCGCGTTATAAGCTGAACCGCATTATACCGAGCGGAGCGGTGGCGACACAATAAATTTCACACTGTAAGCTTTTCTTTTACTCATCATGCATACAATAATTAAACACTATTCAAAACACATGCAGGAACTCAATACATACACAATTACTCAATACGCAGTAACAATAAAATGCGATACTCACTAACGCCGCACGGACCTGTATAAACATGTTTGAACTTATCACGAACATCGCCCGCGCTATAACCGGGTGCGCAGTATAGAGAGCAGCGCTATAACGAAGGTACAATAATTTGATTCAATTTTTGATGTCAGTATACATATTATTGAAACCCAACCACTTTTCATATGTCACGTTCAATCACTTTTCTGTTATCGGCAACATATTTTAAACTAAAGTGATTTTCCTATAAGTTTTCATTGTGTCTTTAAATGCTGACATAGTTTATACATATATTTTTAAGAAAATTGGTGCATTGTTACCAAAATCTAATGGTCAAATTTTTATTTCTTCTCATTTTTTCAGGTGCAATTAATCGGGTATTGGTATCGAATGTGTTTTTGCCACTCGACCGTCTGTGTTATATGGCTTTCTTGCTGCATATTCCTCTAATGTATTTTCATAGTGCATCCCTGCGTGAGAGGTGGTACATGGGACATCTGGAGTTGGTAAGTACTAATTGAGCCATATTTCCGGCACATTGTAATTTAAAGAGTTAAATACTCTGGTATTTTGGCATTCGGTCACAATGATCTACAGATAAATTCTTAGCATTCATGTCGATGGCATTCGGACACGAATATTTATTAATAAATGCTAAGTAACTTGATACAACGCATATCGATAAAAATATTTGCTAATAAATGCTAAGTATATAATATTGAGACAACTATTTAACAATAAATGCTAAGTAACTTCATAGAAAAGCATTCGGGCACAAATATTTTTTAATCAAACCAGGGACGAAAATGAAATAAAATCGAGAGGAAGGGGGCATAATCATCTCCATGCCTCCTCTTACAAATTTAGTTCTTAATGAGCTCACGCCACCACTTGGTAGAGGGTGCTGATGATCAGACGTTGCAGCTTACGAGTCCTAGCCTGCCAAGTCTATCTATGGCAGAGGAAAATGTTCCTATCTGAGGTAACAATTGTTCTGAACTATGTAAAATCTAAAATCAGCTGAAAATTGCAAGGAATGTAGTAAACGTTCAGCCTTGACACCGCGGGTGGTGTCATTCCAAGAAAACTCTGACCACATTTTAAGAGGGGCTGCAATTTGTTATATATCATAGCGCACATCACCTGACCTCAGGGGGGCGGGGGTGGCTCAGTCGGTAGCGCGCCAGGCTCGTAATCTGTAGTTCCCAGGTTCGAGTCCCAGCTGGGTCAGCGTTGAGATTTATCTCCGCAAAATTTCCCGCCCTGCCCGCGGTCAGTAGAGGACACCGATGGGCTTGGAAAGACCGCCGTCCGTCGGATGGGACGTTAAGCCATAGCTCCGCGTGTGGGAGAGCCATACCCTGTGCACGTTAAAGAACACGATGGATGGCCTTCACGGGAGGCTACCATCTATCTCCCAACAACTGTTCCAGTGGGTCCCCTCCCCCAACCTTCTCTGAGCCTTCGGGGTCCATGTGACCTGGACATTTAGCCCATTGTGTGCAAAAAAGTGCCGCTCAGAGGTAAAACAACCCAACCCTGATCTCAGGGATGGTTCACAGTCTAAGGCTTCCTTCATTTCCTGCCGATATTAGTCGACTGCTTACCCGCATCAGGCGGCAGGCAATGGTGATCCACTGGTCATACTCGATGATACATGGAAAGAAACAAAATTAGTTCTGCAATTGCTGTTGTGGTCGCATACTACGAAAAATGCAGGACCTCAGCAGAAAACGATACATACATCCATGCCTTACCCGGGGCTCGAACCCAGGTCCCGTAGATCAGTAACCAAGCACGCAAACCACTCGGCCACGGGACGGACGATTACAGAATTCTTCAGACAAATATCTGTCAACGATTTTTTTAGAAATTAGTGATCTGGCAACCTTCGTGTCACGTGACACGAAGAAGTATAGCTGATAATTTTTATTTTGTGTATAGCAAAGTGCAAAATAATTTTTATTTTGCATTGTACAATTTCACAGTTAGTAATGGTCGGGTGGATCAATTCCGATTCGACAAATTTTGGTCCCCTGTAATTCCCAAGATACTTTATCGAATGGTCCCATGTTTTATGCGACAATTCCCCCTTTGTGTGAAATCTTGGGTGAAAAAAATTAAATTCCTACCTGCAATGGAACACTTTAATATAATAATGTCTTTGAGATTGTCAGGAATCTGGCAACAGCTGGTGGCTCTCGCGATTCTAATTTGCGAATGAAAAGCAACTAAGAATGGAGAACGAAATAGAAAGACGTTTTATCCAAAACAGCGATTTCTAACCAACTATTCAGCCTTTAGAATTTTTATTTTGCATTATACAATTTCATGGTGCTCTTAATCTTCTGCCTAAATTCCCAGCATTCTAGCCCTCTTTATGAAAAGAGTTTTGGCTACCACAGACATATTTTATTTGTGTTCTCTCTGTGTTTCATGTTTTCGCCTTCCCGCCTTTTCGTAATCTCCCGCCTTATTATTCTCCGTATAGCACATTGTACTGATTGTTTCATCATAGCAATGCAGTGTCCCTTTGTGAAAATTCATTTCTCGTGCATAGTTCGCCTCTCCGTAAACGGTGGTCAGACGTCGCAGGGGACATTCACATTTTTCGTGGTTTCACCGACCATTACTAACTGTAGCTATACTTCTGATTCTGATCTGGCAACTTTCGTGTCACGTGACACGAAGGTTGCCAGATCACTAATTTCTAAAAAAATCGTTGCCAGATATATGTCTGAATTCTGTAATCAACCATGGTGTTCGGATATTTTTTTGAGCGACTGTACCTACGCAGTTCTAGCCAGATGACCTTTTACAAACTGTTTCTTTGTCAAAATTTAATAGCGAAAATTTCATTAAAACTAAACAAGGGAGACGAAATCGGTAAACCATATTCAATTTTATGGAACTCCATTTATTCCTGAATTTCTCTACATAGCAGTGATATCTATCAGTACTTGCTAAGTGTTATACAAAGGCATAGGTGCACAAATATGTATTAATAAATACCAAATATTCAGGCATAATAGCATTCAGTGTGTATAGACAACGGGATTAATATGTATCGACAACAGGGATAAGTGTGTAAAAACAGTGAAGACTATGAAACCGTTCAGTAAATGTTTGTAAACACTAAACACTAGACGTTTGAATTATGAGTATTCCCTATTATATCAATGGAAAGTTAATTTCGACACTTCATAATAATATGAAGTAATATGAATTCATAATATATATCGTAATAAGGTTTTATGATTCGTTCTTTTATTCCGATGTTTATCCGCTGCACTCGACGACTTGCAAGCCCTTTTATTTCTGTCGACAAGGGCCAACGGATGTTCTAGATGCGCCTTGTTGATCGCTTGCTGAGCATCACTCATTGACGATGAAAATGTCGAAAACAAGTAGGCGAGGGGGAAATCGAAAATGTCTGCGACCGTGGCCAAGGAACTCCTACCCTGCGAAATCTAAATTAAAAATAATCTAAAGTGCTAAGTCACTTCAGCTTGTGTGCAACAGTTGCTCTACAGTTCAATCCCAGATATATAGGAGCGGGGGTGGCTCAGTCTGTAGCGGGCCAGGCTCGTAATCTGTAGTTCCCAGGTTCGAGTCCCAGCTGGGTCAGCGTTGAGATTTATCTCCGCAAAGTACCCCGCCCTGCCCACAGTCAGTAGGGGACACCGATGGGCTTGGAAAGGCCGCCGTCCGTCGGATGGGACGTTAAGCCGTGGCCCCGTGTACGGGAGAGCCATACCCTGTGCACGTTAAAGAACACGCTGGATGGCCTTGACGGGAGGCTACCATCTGTCTCCCAACAGCTGTTCCAGTGGGTCCCCTCCCCCAACCTTCTCTGAGCCTTCGGGATCCATGTGACCTGGCCATTTAGCCCATGGTGTGCAAAAGAGTGCCGCTCAGAGGTAAAACAACCCAACCCAACTCCCAGATATATATATATGCTACTAACCAGAATTTTAACTTGATCTCCGACTGCAGAGCGATTCTTCGAGTGAGAAACAAAAAAAAAAAACTGGTTCCAAAATATTCTGCATCACGAAAGATACCTTCCTGAAAACCTGAAACCGACGGCTAAAATTCTCAAGTGTAAAGTGTACATTTTCAATGATAATAATAAATAATATTTTTAAATAATATTTTTTTCCTTATTTCAAATTGTATTGGGAAAGACTGAGAAAGAACTTCCCATTGAACCTGTAATGTAATGTTGTTGTTGTAGTGGTAGTAGTACATTTTCCCTATTAATAATTTTTTGTTTTGAAACAATAGCGGTAATAAATTAATTAGCATTGATTATAAATTAATGTACTCCGTTAAAAATAGAGAATGGAACGGTAAATCTGATGATCAAAGAAAGCAATGAACCAATGAAAAGAGGCCGCGCTTTTATAGGAACAACTAGCAGATGTAATTCCGCTACAGCAAATATTTTCACGTCTTATGTGAAATTATAAGTACTATTTTCTAATATAATCATACATTATTAATATGTATACTCTATGTCAGTGAGCAGTTCAAAATGCAGTTTCTAATTTCGGAATTTAGAGAACGTATAAAATGAAGCATAATTTCTTTTCCACTTTAAATAGCGCGGTATATTTGCAGCCAGAAGAATATCCCAGTGGTGTTCAGGTCTTGCTGAATTGTGAGCGCGCGTCCTCATAGCCCGTAGCTTCCGTGGCTTAGCAACACCTTCTACAACAAAAGGACGGTGGCCGAAGTTATGACGTCTGCATTAGTATGCCTGTAATCTATGAAAAATAATATATATCTATTTTGTATTATTACTACTGGTGTACTTTTGTACTAATATTTATCCTAAGACTCATTTATAAATATACCATATTTATAAAGTAAATTATTCGTATATATTAGCATTATGATAATTTCTAATCAATACCAATATTTTTCTTATCAATAAAATACATTTATAAATAAACATTATTACAAATTCTAGTGAACCAGAAATAAAATTAGAAATAGAAATTTATTTCTATTTCTAATTTAGAAATATTTTTCAAATAAAATATACTAATTATATTATTTATCTAATAAAATAAATATTATATATGTATTAAATATTTATCTAATAAAATATACTAATTAAATTATATTATTCTATTTATTATAAAATTAAAAAATAGAAATATATTTCTATTTATTAGAAATGTTTTTCCAATAAAATATACTAATTATATTATTTATCTAATAAAATATACTAATTAAATTAATTATTCTATTTATTATAAAATTAAAAAATAGAAATTTATTTCTATTTATTAGAAATATTTTTCCAATAAAATATACTAATTATATTATTTACCTAATAAAATAAATATTATATATGTATTAAATATCTATCTAATAAATTATACTAATTAAATTATATTATCCTATTTATTATAAAGTTAAAAAATAGAAATTTATTTCTATTTCTAATATTATTACTGATGCACTACTTACGATGACGTCATAACTATATCCATCGGCCTTGTATTATAGGAGGTGTTGGATTTAGTTTCTACGTAAATTATCGAAAGTGTTATTTCGATTCGACAGGTTTTGGTCCCCTGTAATTCCCAAGATACTTTATCGAATGGTCCCATATTTTATGCGACAATTCCCCCTTTGTGTCCCCATGTTGGGTGAAAAAAATTAAATTCCTACCTGCAATGGAACACTTTAATAATGTCTTTGAGATTGTCAGGAATCCGGCAACAGCTGGTGGCTTTCGCGATTCTAATTTGCGAATGAAAAGCAACTAAGAATGGAGAACGAAATAGAAAGACGTTTTATCCAAAACAGCGATTTCTAACCAACTATTCAGCCTTTAGAGTTTTTATTTTGCATTGTACATTTTCATGGTGCTCTTAATCTTCTGCCTAAATTCCCAGCATTCTAGCCCTCTTTATGAAAAGAGTTTTAGCTACCACAGACATATTTTATTATAATAGATGTAAAACACTTGCCGTAGAAGATCCCTAACGAGTTGAAAATTCCTGTTTTCAGAGGTTGCTTTTCATTGGCTTTCCTGGTTAAGCGTAATAAACCACGAATCGACCAAAAAAAAACTCTTTGAGGGTTGGGTTCTTTTACCTCTGAGCGGCACTTTTTTGCACACCAGGGCTAAATGGCCAGGTCACATGGACCCCGAAGGCTCAGAGAAGGTTGGGGGAGGAGACCCACTGGAACAGCTGTTGGGAGGCAGATGGTAGCCTCCCGTCAAGGCCATCCAGCGTGTTCTTTAACGTGCACAGGGTATGTCTCTCCCGCACACGGGACCACAGCTTAACGTCCCATCCGACGGAGGCCTTTCCAAGCCCATCGGTGTTCCCTACTGACCGTGGGCAGGGTGGGGAATTTTGCGGAGATAAATCTCAACGCTGACCCAGCTGGGACTCGAAACTGGGAACTACAGATTACGAGCCCTACTGATTACGACTGAGCCACCTCGCCCCCTCTTTGAGGGAGATTTACAGTTGTATTCATTATGCGAAACACAACATAGCTTGTAAGTGAATTAGAACGAAATATATTTTAACCTAGAAATACGACATAGCTTTTAACATATTTTGTTTTTTATTTTCGTTTCGGACTGAGTGCTTTTTCCTTTTTTACTTTTATCTATATTCCTCGAAAAGGACTGAAATTAAAAACTTTGCAAAAGTTGGCCTTCTTTAAAATATAAATTAAGTATCCACCTCGGGCGTGAATGAGATGGCGAGACGTGCACAAGAGTCTAGACGTCTCACCATTCCACCAATCAGATGGTTAATGCTGTCCTGAGGTATGGCGTTCCAAACAGCATCCAATTAGGCACGCAACTGTACCAGGTTCTTGCATAAAGCACAGCAAGAAAATAAAAGTTTTAAGAATAATGTTTTTCCAGGCTAATGTGCTTAATAGGCCACAAGCCTGGGGAGTGTGGCAACCATGGGAGAATGTCCACACCTTGGTCACTGTCTATCCTTTTATGTGCAGTGTATGGGGTGGCCTTGTCCTGCTGCAGAATCAGTCCAGGCATGGTTGTAAGGAAGTGTTGTGCCAAAGGATTAACGATGTCATCGACGTGACATCTAGGCTTTAGCGCATCGGAAAACATGGAGCAGAGCGGTCAGCTAAATATAAGATACCATTCCATACCATTTTACCATGGTAGGGAGCCGTGTGGTGGCTAATGGAATAAATAAATAAAATAAATGCCCCCTCAAGCAGCTGCTTGCCACAGAGGTCTGACAGGAGCCTGTTAGTTTATATGTCATAGTAGAAGGTTGCCATATCACTAATTTCTAAAAAAAATCGTTACCAGATATTTTTTTTTTGAATTCTGTAATCAACCATAGTGTTCGGATATATTTTGAGCGACTGTACCCATAGCGATCAACAAGTCATTCTGCAGCACAGTTGCTGTGGTGAAAGGATTGCGAAATGCCTTCCTACGAAGTATGCGATCTTCATGTCCTGTGGTGCAGTATGCTGGTCCCGTACTTGCCTCTGTCATTTGCTGCTCCATGATGTTGCATGAGATGCACCATTGCGAATAAGATTTCTGCCCCATACATGTGGCAATTGCTTGAAGTCTCAATCCGAGCTTTCGCCTATTGACGATTCGCTCTCTCTCAGAAGGCGCCAATAAGAGTTTTGCTAGTGTCTCCAAGACATGTTCCAAACATTTTCACACCATGTACTCCAACTTCAATGTCAGTCATGCTATGATACGAGCTCATAGTCGCCCGGTTTATCCATGGCTTGGCTGGGTGTCACATGTCCATTAGCTGAGGAACTTTGATCATTTGTGGCCGAGTGGTTTTCACGTTTGGCTACTGATCAGAGGGACTTGGGGCGGGAGTGGCTCAGTCGGTAGCGCGCCAGGCTCGTAATCTGTAGTTCCCAGGTTCGAGTCCCAGCTGGGTAGGCGTTGAGATTTATCTCCGCAAAATTCCCCGCCCGGCCCACGGTCAGTAGGGGACACCGATGGGCTTGGAAAGGCCGCCGTCCGTCGGATGAGACGTTAAGCCGTGGCCCCGTGTGCGGGAGAGCCATACGCTGTGCACGTTAAAGAACGCGCTGGATGGCCTTGACAGGAGGCTACCATCTGTCTCCCAACAGCTGTTCCAGTGGGTCCCCTCCCCCAACCTTCTATGAGCCTTCGGGGTCCATGTGACCTGGCCATTTAGCCCATGGTGTTCAAAAAAGTGCCGCCCAGAGGTAAAACAACCCAACCCAACCCAGAAGGACTTGGGTTTGAGGCATGGATGATTGTGTTGTTTTTCTGTTGAGATCCCGCCATTCTAACAACCTTCTACTTTGGCATATAAACTGACAGGTTCCTGCCAGACCTCTGTGGCAAGCAGTTGCTTGAGCTGGTATTTATTTTTTTACTTTATATCTCCGATGATCGATTGCCTCCTGCGATTTACATATCTCTATTTCCATTCCTTCTCGGTGTTGTGATTTCCACTTTGAGCAATGAATAGGAACCCAACTGTTCACATTCATAGTCTTACCCTTTGCCACTCAAACATTATAACATGATAGCAATGGATAATTTTAATTTGTAACCTTCTTGAATGTATTTACAAAATAAATTTTATTTTTGTTACTCATTAATTTCGTTATCTTTTTCAGATGTTCCTCGCTATTTCCTACATCGTGATGTCCTTTATCCTATCCTTCATCACCTACATCACATGCGTTAAACCCTTCTACTACCTGGAATCTCAAATCACATCTTGTTTCGGCCCCAAAGAGCGACTGTCAGTAACGAAATCGACCGACACCCATAGCCAACAGATCACTAGCATCGCAACGAACAAGGAACAATATGTTAATGAAGCTTACAACAGAACTTTCGATTGAAGATTTGAAGATCTAAATATTCTGGTCAAGTTAGAAAAAAGCAGAATTTGTGATCGATTTAAAAAAAAAAGAAGAATTTGTGATCGAGTTAAAAAATTCATCGTTAACAATAATTTGAGAACGAGTTATCATTCAATATTGAATGAGTACAAGCATTCAATATTGAGAATTCGTATTTATTTACCTTTAAGAAACGGTTTCATCAAACTCTTTAATAACTTGAAGTAAAAAGAGATTCATTATAAAAAAAATGTGCACAAGTGTAAATGACTACTGGAAATCAAAATAGATTTCTAATCTTCAACATTTAAATAGATGAGAGAGGAAGTTTTTTGTACATATAAATAATCCATAAGCTATATATGAGGATTTAGAGGTGTGTGATCTGCGGTTGAGCCGCCGCAGATCGGATATGCTGTTCCAACACAAACACAAATGCTCGATTGGATTGATGTCTGGAGAATTTGGAGTCCAGGGCAATACCTGGAAGTCTTCCTCATGTTCCGCAAACCATTCTCGAACAATCCGGGCATTGTGGCATGGCGCAGTATCCTGCTGAAAGAAGGAACTACTAGAGGAATATACTGTTGAAATAAAAAGATGTACCTTGTCTACAGTGATGTTTCGGTAGGTTGTAGACATCATCGTTTCCTGCACATGAATGATTGGATCCAGGGTTTCCCAGTAGAACATTGCCCAAAGCAAAACACTTCCTTCAACCGGTTTCTTTTCATCCCACAGTTCATCCTGGTGCCAACACTTCCCCAGGTAAACAATGCACACATACCTGGCCATCCACATGGTGCAACAGAAAACGAGATTCATCGGACCATACGACCTTCTCCCAATCATTCAAGGTCCAGTTTTGATGCTTGCTTGCGCATTGTAGGCGCTTTCGACGGTGAACCGAGGTTAGCACAGGCACTCAGAACGGCCTGCATCTACACAGCCCCATTTTCAGCAGGGTTCAATATACTGTGTGTTGTGAGATATAAAAAATGCTGGTGGCAGGAGTAATGACTACTGTCACCAACATTGAAATTATGGCCAGAAATTACCACAGTATCCCTTCTGTTGGTTCGTACCATATGGGGTCGGGGGTGGCTCAGTCGGTAGCGCGCCAGGCTCATAATCTGTAGTTCCCAGGTTCCAGTCCCAGCTGGGTCAGCATTGAGATTTATCTCCGCAAATTCCCCGCCCTGCCCACGGTCAGTAGGGGACACCGAAGTGCTTGGAAAGACCACCGTCGATCGGATGGGACGTTAAGCCGTGGCCCCGTGTGCGGGAGAGCCATACCCTGTGCACGTTAAAGAACACGCTGGATGGCCTTGACGGGAGGCTGCCATCTGTCTCCCAACAGCTGTTCCAGTGGGTCCCTTCCCCCAACTTTCTCTGAGCCTTCGGGGTCCATGTGACCTGGCCATTTAGCCCATTGTGTGCAAAAAAGTGCCGCTCAGAGGTAAAACAACCCAACCCAACGTACCATATGGGATAGCCTTCGCTCACCTCTATCATCCAAGCCATGAAGCGCCAGCAAAGTATGAGCAGTGGTCGGCCAATACCTTGCTGGCGCTTTGTTGCTTTTCCCTCCTCGGACCACTTTTTGAAGGTACTAACCACGGCTGAACCGTAAGCACTCCACAAGCCTTTACGTCTCGGAAATGCTACGACTCAGTCGCTTAGCCGTTAGAATAGGACTTTGTCAAACTCACTTAAGTCAGCTGCCTTTTCCAACTGAAGAACGTGAATAACACTGATTAACAGAGCTCAGTATCAGTTGTTATTTATACCATTTCATGTCCTTCACACGCGCCATCCTTTACCAGCAGTTGCTTCGATTTGCATAAAAACGCGCTGGTCATAATGTTTTGGATCCTCAGTGTATTTTCACAAATTAACTGAAGAAAACACCTCCACAAATAGCTAATGCGCCTACGACAGAGCGGTAGATCCTCTTCGGGATTTGAGGATCTTTCGGAAAGTACTGTTACTTTGCATGAGAAAAAAATGACGGCTCTTATCTAGGTGGCTCTGCCCTTAAGAGTTAATGCTCTCTAAAACGAGTTATGATATGCATCTATTGTACGTATGTTTACAACATTAATCTCATGACATGGTGATGTGGTCATTATGTGTTATATGTACATAAGTACAGAGGAAGGATATTCTTGACCATTGAATAGGAATATGTATCAAATATTCGCTTTGTATTCGCAGGATTCCACATTCACTAGGATCACGATAAGCTGTGTGAAATAAGATGTGTGACGGACAAAACAAAATGTGTGAGGAACCTTTGAAATATACAGAAAAATGAAATGGTGAAATGTAAAATGCGAAAGTTCAATGCCATCAAAAACTCAAATTCAGCTGTTGTAGACCATTTCAGTTACATAAAGTAAACTTGAAGAAATTCCCACTTCATACTTAATCTTCAGGAAATAAACCGCAGCCAACCTAAACTTTAATTCAAAAGTTTCCTGCTCTTCTTCTGTTCATCAGGATCAGAAGAAGAGAAAAACTTTCCTGCTCCACCCTAGTCCAGAAAATTTCTCACAGCCAACTTAAAACTGCCGTTCAAAACGCTCCTGCTTCCCCTAGCCTTCAGAAAATTTCTCACAGCCAAATTGAAACTGAGCCTCAAAATGCTACTGATCTCCCTTAGTCTTCCAAACATTTCTCACAGCCAATTTAAAACTGCCATTCAAAACGCTCCTGCTCCCCCTAGTCTAGAGGAAATTTCTCACATCCAACTTAAAACTGCCTCACAGTCAAATTAAAACTGCCGTTCAAAACGCTCCTGCTCTCCCTAGTCTGCAGAAAATTTATCACAGAAAGCTGAAATTACACTTTCAAAATTCATTCACAAAAATTCGCCTGCTCCCCACCTCGTTTACATCAAATATCTAGATTATTGGTACTTATCAAGAATTCCTTTTTTTTGGGGGGGGGGGGGTGGAGGGGTTGCTGAATATAAACGTTTTTAATAGTTTTAAAGAAAATTTTGTCACCCCACATACAATATCGTGATCAAGATATTTGTTCCAGGAAGGGAACATTTTTGTATACAGGGTGTCCCTGAATTCATGGCCCAAACATGAGGAGATGGTGGTACACACCGAACCCACCAATATTCGTCATAGAATATGCGATGGCAAACGCAGTGAGGAGTCGGAAATGAAGGACATACACAGAGGTTTCCAGAGTGACATTTATTAGAGTTTATTACTACAAATGCTCAAACGTCCGCCCACCAACGTTGATACAGGCGGCACAACGGCGGAGTAGTGATCGGCGTACCTGCTCATAAACACCGGACGTGTCGCGCACATCGACGTACCTGCTCATAAACACTGTGCGTGTCACGCACATCGGCGGCTGCGACGGACAGTCAGGCTACCAGATCCTCTGCGGACTGCACAGGCATCTCGTACACGACACTCTTCAAAAGTTCCCACAGAAAGAAATCGATACAACAAAGATTGGGTGATCTGGGGGGGACCATGTGATGGGACCACCACACCAAATCCATCGGTTCCCAAATGTGGTATGAAGATGCTGACGCAAGTCCATGCTGAAATGGGTGGGTGCCTTAACGTGCTGGAACCACATACGGGAGCGGTTTGCAGCTGGAACATCCTGAAGCAATTCCACCAAAACCTGTTGCAGAAAAATACGGTACGTTCGCCCATCGAGGTGGTCCGGCAGTTGGTAAGGTCCAATTAAGTAGTCATGCACGATCCCCACCCAGACATTGACGGCAAACCGTTGCTTGTTCGAATTTGTACATGTATCATTGGGGTTCTAGGCGCCCACAAATGCGCATTATGTAAATTCACTAGGCCTTCACGTGAGAATGTTGATTCATCCGTAAAGAGCACATGCGCGGGAAAATCGGGATGTGCGGCACTTTGCTGCAGGAACCACTGGGCGAAATCCATGCACAGGGGATAAACAACAGGTGTCAATGCCTGCACTCGCTGAAAGTGATAGGGGTGTAGCCCTTCTTCATGCAGTACTCGCCAGACACTTTTCCATGCACACCCAGGCTCCAGGCGGCGTATCGCGTGCTTATACCTGGGTTATCTGTCACCATAAGCAAGATGTTCTCGCCCATAGCTGGCGTTCTGCCCGTCCTTTCTCGTCCAGCATCATGTCAACTGACGTGTAAGGTGCCTGCCTCAGACAGCTGGCGGTGCAGTCGCGCAAACATTTTATGATTGGGCACACGGCGCATTGGATATCGCCCATGGTAGAGGCTTTGCGCCTCTCTACCATTGCCCTCGGCTACGCCGTACATCAGGTGCATATCAGCTTTCTCTGAGTTTGTAAACTGCTCCATCTCGTGTCCGGTCGACGCTGAGAATGCTGGGGTTTGGCCGATCCAGCGCTTTTAAGCTGAGCCGCCTCGTCTGCGCCCCCTACCGGCACCGGGCTCCGTGTGCGGCCGCATATTCTATGACGAATATTGGTGGGTTCGGTGTGTATTACCATCCCCTCATGTTTGGTCCATGAATTCAGAGACACCCTGTATATGCACTGAAAGCAGTTTAGGCAGAAAAAACTTGTTTTCTTCTTTTAATCACAAAAATAATTCGCTTTGCAGCAAACAACGCTATCTGTATTCATGACTCAAAAAACCGAAATTTCACAAATTACTTGATGTTTTCATCGTGTGTTGATTCATGTCTTAGTTCATGTGCATTATTTCCTGGTTGCAGATTAAAAATAACAGTACGCCATGTGCCCTTTTTTATACCTTAACAAGCTACAATTTCTTACTTATTTTTTAACACAGTTTCAATTAACAAGGCGTTTCCTTCAACACTTGAATTCCGTTTGTGAAAGGTTTAATGTTTTTTTTCCAATTTCAAGCTTTCAAAGATTTAAAGTGGGTTCTGCACCCCCCCCCCCCTCCAACTTAAAATACGCCTGATAGATGATAGCAGTTGCTATCCTGTCAAAGTATACAAAACCTTAATAACACGAACGCATAAACATGCAATACTAATAATCAAGCGAAGAAATCATAATGAAGTCGGAAACTTCTGGTTTGCTGGGCCATTAGCAGACTTAGATATTAAATTAGAAAATCGGTGTTCTAACTGTCGGTATAAATGTATCGAAATTCTTATATGTACTAGTTCAAAATAAACATTTGCCTTGTAATAAACACCATATTTTCATGATATTTCTTCTTCTAAAGTCATTTAAAGATAATAATGAAGCTGTGAGAAATTCTGGATTTTATGAAAAGGCATGGCTTTCATCAAACGCTGATTATAAAAGTTACTCAAATGACATTGATTGAGGAATAACGTTGATCGTTTAGTTTCTTATTTAATTGTTTTCATTGTATATAAACAAACTATATGATATATATGTGCTGTATAAATAAATCAATGATATATATATATATAAACAAATAAATATATTTGGGAAAATCAAATGATTGATTATTTATTGTTGAATTTGCCTTTTTAAACAGATATATGGGATATGTTGCAGACATTTTGATATATTTGATTTAATCAATAATGGTTTTGGGTTGTTTTACCTCTCAGTGGCACGTTTTTGCACAGAATGGGTTAAATTCCGAAATTACAAAGATCCCGAGGGCTCAGAGAAGGTTGGGCAAGGGTAACCCACTGGACAGCTGTTAGAGACAGATGACTACATCCCATCAAGGCCCTCCAGCGTGTTACTTAAGGTGCAAAGGATATAGCTATTCCGCATACGGAGCCACGGCTTAAAGTTCGTCAGACGGACGGCGGTCTTATCAAGACCATCGGAGTTCCCTACTGACCGAGGACAGGGATGAAAGTTTTGAGGAGGCAAATCTCAACGCTCGCCAAGGTGGGACTCGAATCCGGAAAGTGCAGATTGCAAGTCTGGCGCGCAACCGACTGAGCCAACCCCATTCCGTGTGCGGGACAGCCATACGCTGACCCCCTCTTCCTTAAGATTTACAGGGTATGGCTCTCCCGCACATGAGACCATGGCTTTATCTTACATCAGATGGATGGCAGTCTTTCCATGCCCATCGGTGTTACCTACTGACGGGCAGGGCTTGACGCTTTGCGGAAATAAATCTTGAAGCTCGCCCAGCTCGGTTTCAAACCTGTGAAGTACAGAGTGTGATGCTGGCGCATTACCGACTGAGCCACCCCCACCCTACAAACAATGGATACTCCAAGTTAGTCAGCATACCTATGCATTTTGGGTTGGGTTGTTTTACCTCTGAACGGCACGTTTTTGAACACCATGGGCTAAATAGGCAGGTGACAAGGAGCCCGAAGGCTCAGAGGTTGGGGGAGGGTATTCACTGGAACAGCTGTTGGGAGACAGATGGTAGCCTTTCGTCAAGGCCATTCAGCGTGTTCTTTAACATGCACAGTGTATAACTCTCCCGTACACGGAGCCAAGGTTTAACGTCACATCCGACGGACGGCGGCTTTTCCCAACCCATCGGTGTCTCCTAATGACCGTGGGCAGGACGGGGAATTTTGCGGAGATAAATCTCAAAGCTGACCCAGCTGGGGATATGCATTTTGACCAGGTTTGGATGAGATAAGAACAAAGAGGTTAATCGAAATAATTTTATTTCAAGCAAGTTAGTAGTTGGCTAAACACAGGAATTTTTTGAAGGAGTAAAACACGAATCCACGATCTACTGATATTATGTTAGATGCTGTTACCAAGCACGTGAGCAGAATTTAATTTCGGGAGGTCGAACAATTTAGTTTCAGAAAGGGTTCGAGAATTTGATTCCAGGGTGGGACGAGTGAGGGTTCTGAGAATAGCATTTGAATAAAATATATATATATTAAAATTCATTAGAGCAGTTTTCCTGAGTCTTTTATGCTTCACGTACCCTCTGGAAATGTGTATGTAACTGGGGTACCCCTTGTATAGATAGATAAAACTATAGTTATAGTATAACAATGGGAATAAAATAAAACATATATATCAGTGGTTCTCAACCTTTTATGCTTCACGTACCCCCTGGAAATGTGCATGTGACTGGCGTACCCCTTGTATAGATAGATAAAACTATAGTTATAGTATAACAATGGGAATAAAATAAAATATATATATCAGTGGTTCTCAAACTTTTATGCTTCACGTACCCCCTGGAAATGTGTATGTAACTGGCGTACCCCTTGTAGAGATAGATAAAACTAAAGTTATAGTATAACAATGGGAATAAAATAAAACATATATATCAGTGGTTCTCAACCTTTTATGCTTCACGTATCCCCTGGAAATGTGTATGTGACTGGCGTACCCCTTGTATAGATAGATAAAACTATAGTTATAGTATAACAATGGGAATAAAATAAAACATATATAACAGTGGTTCTCAACCTTTTATGCTTCACGTACCCCCTGGAAATGTGTATGTGACTGGCGTACCTCTTGTATAGATAGATAAAACTATAGTTATAGTATAACAATGGGAATAAAATAAAACATATATATCAGTGGTTCTCAACCTTTTATGCTTCACGTACCCCCTGGAAATGCGTATGTAACTGGCGTACCCCTTGTATAGATAGATAAAACTATAGTTATAGTATAACAATGGGAATAAAATAAAACATATATATCAGTGGTTCTCAACCTTTTATGCTTCACGTACCCCCTGCAAATGTGTAGGTAACTGGCGTACCCCTTGTATAGATCGATAAAACTATAGTTATAGTATAACAATGGGAATAAAATAAAACATATATATCAGTGGTTCTCAACCTTTTATACTTCACATACCCCATGGAAATGTGTATGTAACTGGCGTACCCCTTGTAGAGATAGATAAAACTAAAGTTATAGTATAACAATGGGAATAAAATAAAACATATATATCTGTGGTTCTCAACCTTTTATGCTTCACGTACCCCCTGGAAATGTGCATGTGACTGGCGTACCCCTTGTATAGATAGATAAAACTATAGTAATAGTATAACAATGGGAATAAAATAAAACATATATATCAGTGGTTCTCAACCTTTTATGCTTCACGTACCCCCTGGAAATGCGTATGTAACTGGCGTACCCCTTGTATAGATAGATAAAACTATAGTTATAGTATAACAATGGGAATAAAATAAAACATATATATCAGTGGTTTTCAACCTTTTATGCTTCACGTACCCCCTGGAAATGCGTATGTAACTGGCGTACCCCTTGTATAGATCGATAAAACTATAGTTATAGTATAACAATGGGAATAAAATAAAACATATATATCAGTGGTTCTCAACCTTTTATGCTTCACGTACCCCCTGGAAATGTGTATGTGACTGGCGTACCCCTTGTATAGATAGATAAAACTATAGTTATAGTATAACAATGGGAATAAAATAAAACATATATATCAGTGGTTCTCAACCTTTTATGCTTCACGTACCCCCTGGAAATGTGTATGTGACTGGCGTACCCCTTGTATAGATAGATAAAACTATAGTTATAGTATAACAATGGGAATAAAATAAAACATATATATATCAGTGGTTCTCAACTTTTTATGCTTCACGTACCCCCTGGATATGTGTATGTGACTGGCGTACCCCTTGTATAGATAGATAAAACTATAGTTATAGTATAAAAATGGGAATAAAATAAAACATATATATCAGTGGTTCTCAACCTTTTATGCTTCACGTACCCCCTGGAAATGTGTATGTAACTGGCGTACCCCTTGTATAGATCGATAAAACTATAGTTATAGTATAACAATGGGAATAAAATAAAACATATATATCAGTGGTTCTCAACCTTTTATGCTTCACGTACCCCCTGGAAATGTGTATGTAACTGGCGTACCCCTTGTATAGATAGATAAAACTATAGTTATAGTGTAACAATGGGAATGAAATAAAACATATATATCAGTGGTTCTCAACCTTTTATGCTTCACGTACCCCCTGGAAATGTGTATGTGACTGGCGTACCCCTTGTATAGATAGATAAAACTATAGTTATAGTGTAACAATGGGAATGAAATAAAACATATATATCAGTGGTTCTCAACCTTTTATGCTTCACGTACCTCCTGGAAATGTGTATGTGACTGGCGTACACTTTGTATAGATAGATAAAACTATAGTTATAGTATAACAATGGGAATAATATAAAACATATATATCAGTGGTTCTCAACCTTTTATGCTTCACGTACCCCCTGGAAATGTGTATGTAACTGGGGTACCCCTTGTAGAGATAGATAAAACTAAAGTTATTGTATAACATTGGGAATAAAATAAAACATATATATCAGTGGTTCTCAAATTTTTATGCTTCACGTACCCCCTGGAAATGTGTATGTAACTGGCGTACCCCTTGTAGAGATAGATAAAACTAAAGTTATAGTATAACAATGGGAATAAAATAAAACATATATATCAGTGGTTCTCAACCTTTTATGCTTCACGTACCCCCTGGAAATGTGTATGTGACTGGCGTACCCCTTGTATAGATAGATAAAACTATAGTTATAGTGTAACAATGGGAATGAAATAAAACATATATATCAGTGGTTCTCAACCTTTTATGCTTCACGTACCCCCTGGAAATGTGTATGTGACTGGCGTACCTCTTGTATAGATAGATAAAACTATAGTTATAGTATAACAATGGGAATAAAATAAAACATATATATCAGTGGTTCTCAACCTTTTATGCTTCACGTACCCCCTGGAAATGCGTATGTAACTGGCGTACCCCTTGTATAGATAGATAAAACTATAGTTATAGTATAACAATGGGAATAAAATAAAACATATATATCAGTGGTTCTCAACCTTTTATGCTTCACGTACCCCCTGGAAATGTGTATGTGACTGGCGTACCCCTTGTATAGATAGATAAAACTATAGTTATAGTATAACAATGGGAATAAAATAAAACATATATATCAGTGGTTCTCAACCTTTTATGCTTCACGTACCCCCTGGAAATGTGTATGTGACTGGCGTACCCCTTGTATAGATAGATAAAACTATAGTTATAGTATAACAATGGGAATAAAATAAAACATATATATATCAGTGGTTCTCAACTTTTTATGCTTCACGTACCCCCTGGATATGTGTATGTGACTGGCGTACCCCTTGTATAGATAGATAAAACTATAGTTATAGTATAACAATGGGAATAAAATAAAACATATATATCAGTGGTTCTCAACCTTTTATGCTTCACGTACCCCCTGGAAATGTGTATGTAACTGGCGTACCCCTTGTATAGATCGATAAAACTATAGTTATAGTATAACAATGGGAATAAAATAAAACATATATATCAGTGGTTCTCAACCTTTTATGCTTCACGTACCCCCTGGAAATGCGTATGTAACTGGCGTACCCCTTGTATAGATAGATAAAACTATAGTTATAGTATAACAATGGGAATAAAATAAAACATATATATCAGTGGTTCTCAACCTTTTATGCTTCACGTACCCCCTGGAAATGTGTATGTGACTGGCGTACCCCTTGTATAGATAGATAAAACTATAGTTATAGTGTAACAATGGGAATGAAATAAAACATATATATCAGTGGTTCTCAACCTTTTATGCTTCACGTACCCCCTGGAAATGTGTATGTAACTGGGGTACCCCTTGTAGAGATAGATAAAACTAAAGTTATTGTATAACATTGGGAATAAAATAAAACATATATATCAGTGGTTCTCAACTTTTTATGCTTCACGTACCCCCTGGAAATGTGTATGTAACTGGCGTACCCCTTGTAGAGATAGATAAAACTAAAGTTATAGTATAACAATGGGAATAAAATAAAACATATATATCAGTGGTTCTCAACCTTTTATGCTTCACGTACCCCCTGGAAATGTGTATGTGACTGGCGTACCCCTTGTATAGATAGATAAAACTATAGTTATAGTGTAACAATGGGAATGAAATAAAACATATATATCAGTGGTTCTCAACCTTTTATGCTTCACGTACCCCCTGGAAATGTGTATGTGACTGGCGTACCTCTTGTATAGATAGATAAAACTATAGTTATAGTATAACAATGGGAATAAAATAAAACATATATATCAGTGGTTCTCAACCTTTTATGCTTCACGTACCCCCTGGAAATGCGTATGTAACTGGCGTACCCCTTGTATAGATAGATAAAACTATAGTTATAGTATAACAATGGGAATAAAATAAAACATATATATCAGTGGTTCTCAACCTTTTATGCTTCACGTACCCCTGGAAATGTGTATGTAACTGGCGTACCCCTTGTATAGATCGATAAAACTATAGTTATAGTATAACAATGGGAATAAAATAAAACATATATATCAGTGGTTCTCAACCTTTTATACTTCACATACCCCATGGAAATGTGTATGTAACTGGCGTACCCCTTGTAGAGTTAGATAAAACTAAAGTTATAGTATAACAATGGGAATAAAATAAAACATATATATCAGTGGTTCTCAACCTTTTATGCTTCACGTACCCCCTGGAAATGCGTATGTAACTGGCGTACCCCTTGTATAGATAGATAAAACTATAGTTATAGTATAACAATGGGAATAAAATAAAACATATATATCAGTGGTTCTCAACCTTTTATGCTTCACGTACCCCCTGGAAATGTGTAGGTAACTGGCGTACCCCTTGTATAGATCGATAAAACTATAGTTATAGTATAACAATGGGAATAAAATAAAACATATATATCAGTGGTTCTCAACCTTTTATACTTCACATACCCCATGGAAATGTGTATGTAACTGGCGTACCCCTTGTAGAGTTAGATAAAACTAAAGTTATAGTATAACAATGGGAATAAAATAAAACATATATATCAGTGGTTCTCAACCTTTTATGCTTCACGTACCCCCTGGAAATGCGTATGTAACTGGCGTACCCCTTGTATAGATAGATAAAACTATAGTTATAGTATAACAATGGGAATAAAATAAAACATATATATCAGTGGTTCTCAACCTTTTATGCTTCACGTACCCCCTGGAAATGTGTATGTAACTGGCGTACCCCTTGTATAGATAGATAAAACTATAGTTATAATATAACAAAGGGAATAGAATAAAACATATATATCAGTGGTTCTCAACCTTTTATGCTTCACGTACCCCCTGGAAATGTGTATGTGACTGGCGTACCTCTTGTATAGATAGATAAAACTATAGTTATAGTATAACAATGGGAATAAAATAAAACATATATATCAGTGGTTCTCAACCTTTTATGCTTCACGTACCCCCTGGAAATGCGTATGTAACTGGCGTAACCCTTGTATAGATAGATAAAACTATAGTTATAGTATAACAATGGGAATAAAATAAAACATATATATCAGTGGTTCTCAACCTTTTATGCTTCACGTACCCCCTGGAAATGTGTATGTGACTGGCGTACCCCTTGTATAGATAGATAAAACTATAGTTATAGTATAACAATGGGAATAAAATAAAACATATATATCAGTGGTTCTCAACCTTTTATGCTTCACGTACCCCCTGGAAATGTGTATGTGACTGGCGTACCCCTTGTATAGATAGATAAAACTATAGTTATAGTATAACAATGGGAATAAAATAAAACATATATATATCAGTGGTTCTCAACTTTTTATGCTTCACGTACCCCCTGGATATGTGTATGTGACTGGCGTACCCCTTGTATAGATAGATAAAACTATAGTTATAGTATAACAATGGGAATAAAATAAAACATATATATCAGTGGTTCTCAACCTTTTATGCTTCACGTACCCCCTGGAAATGTGTATGTAACTGGCGTACCCCTTGTATAGATCGATAAAACTATAGTTATAGTATAACAATGGGAATAAAATAAAACATATATATCAGTGGTTCTCAACCTTTTATGCTTCACGTACCCCCTGGAAATGCGTATGTAACTGGCGTACCCCTTGTATAGATAGATAAAACTATAGTTATAGTATAACAATGGGAATAAAATAAAACATATATATCAGTGGTTCTCAACCTTTTATGCTTCACGTACCCCCTGGAAATGTGTATGTGACTGGCGTACCCCTTGTATAGATAGATAAAACTATAGTTATAGTGTAACAATGGGAATGAAATAAAACATATATATCAGTGGTTCTCAACCTTTTATGCTTCACGTACCCCCTGGAAATGTGTATGTAACTGGGGTACCCCTTGTAGAGATAGATAAAACTAAAGTTATTGTATAACATTGGGAATAAAATAAAACATATATATCAGTGGTTCTCAACTTTTTATGCTTCACGTACCCCCTGGAAATGTGTATGTAACTGGCGTACCCCTTGTAGAGATAGATAAAACTAAAGTTATAGTATAACAATGGGAATAAAATAAAACATATATATCAGTGGTTCTCAACCTTTTATGCTTCACGTACCCCCTGGAAATGTGTATGTGACTGGCGTACCCCTTGTATAGATAGATAAAACTATAGTTATAGTGTAACAATGGGAATGAAATAAAACATATATATCAGTGGTTCTCAACCTTTTATGCTTCACGTACCCCCTGGAAATGTGTATGTGACTGGCGTACCTCTTGTATAGATAGATAAAACTATAGTTATAGTATAACAATGGGAATAAAATAAAACATATATATCAGTGGTTCTCAACCTTTTATGCTTCACGTACCCCCTGGAAATGCGTATGTAACTGGCGTACCCCTTGTATAGATAGATAAAACTATAGTTATAGTATAACAATGGGAATAAAATAAAACATATATATCAGTGGTTCTCAACCTTTTATGCTTCACGTACCCCTGGAAATGTGTATGTAACTGGCGTACCCCTTGTATAGATCGATAAAACTATAGTTATAGTATAACAATGGGAATAAAATAAAACATATATATCAGTGGTTCTCAACCTTTTATACTTCACATACCCCATGGAAATGTGTATGTAACTGGCGTACCCCTTGTAGAGTTAGATAAAACTAAAGTTATAGTATAACAATGGGAATAAAATAAAACATATATATCAGTGGTTCTCAACCTTTTATGCTTCACGTACCCCCTGGAAATGCGTATGTAACTGGCGTACCCCTTGTATAGATAGATAAAACTATAGTTATAGTATAACAATGGGAATAAAATAAAACATATATATCAGTGGTTCTCAACCTTTTATGCTTCACGTACCCCCTGGAAATGTGTAGGTAACTGGCGTACCCCTTGTATAGATCGATAAAACTATAGTTATAGTATAACAATGGGAATAAAATAAAACATATATATCAGTGGTTCTCAACCTTTTATACTTCACATACCCCATGGAAATGTGTATGTAACTGGCGTACCCCTTGTAGAGTTAGATAAAACTAAAGTTATAGTATAACAATGGGAATAAAATAAAACATATATATCAGTGGTTCTCAACCTTTTATGCTTCACGTACCCCCTGGAAATGCGTATGTAACTGGCGTACCCCTTGTATAGATAGATAAAACTATAGTTATAGTATAACAATGGGAATAAAATAAAACATATATATCAGTGGTTCTCAACCTTTTATGCTTCACGTACCCCCTGGAAATGTGTATGTAACTTGCGTATCCCTTGTACAGATAGATAAAACTATTTTTATGGTATAACAATGGGAATAAAATAAAATATATATATATATACATTAAATTTTGTATTCATATATTACATATATAGATAAACACAAAAAACGACATGAACAATTTAACAAATCCTATAAAATTATGAACATTTTACTGGGTAATCAATGAAATGGACTTGTTATTAGATCTAGCGACTTTTGAGCTCTCACAGCGTCCCCACGTTGAGAACCCCTGCATTAGAGTATTGAACGGTGCAGTTAATATACGTTTTTTCTTGGTCGTCGTTTTTCTTATGGCTTCTCTTTATCGTATGATCTGAGCTAATGAGAGCTAGCGCCTAACTATAGTACTGTAACTCTAGGCCGCTGAGTGCTAGTCCGCCATACTGTGCTTTCCACAGGTCTAGAGGTGTTTACCAGTCTGTTTACTCCCCTGTGCACTCTGTTTATGACAATACTTCATGTTCTTGTAAACAGTTTGGACGCATGGTTCTAAATCTCTTCAGCGAAAATGATGCAATTTTCGACTGTAGCACTACATTGAACAGAATTACCCAATCTCGATGCCATCTCCTGCTAAAAAGAAATTCTCCAAGAGAATAAGCTCCGGAAAAGGCAATAAATTCTCCATCCTTTCTTCAAGAAGAATGTTTCACAATCTGGCTCAGATCCAGAAGATGTGCCAGACCTGGTCCATCTTCACGCCAGTAACTTCCATCATGTCTATCAACACTGCTAAGTTCGTCATGTTTGCAATTGCGCCATGCACAGGCGAGTACAATACAGTACAATTTAATTTACTTTTTCATTATTATTCATTTGACAATACAAAATGTATTTATAGAACCACGTTTACAATCTGTATTATTATTTAAATTGCATAATAAACAAAACACAATAATTTTTTATGTGGTAATTAAAACGATAAGCAAATGATTTCTAACTATTTGCAACCTATGTCGGACGAAATCTTATTTACGTCGCTACAGATTCTAATAATACGTTCATCGAAGGTAATAAATTTCGACTTTGGGAATGCATCTCCATAGAGAATATGCTATAACGATCTTTAATATAGCACTTATTCAGTTTCCTCTCCGATTTCCGCTTTAACCACGCTTCCCGCTCTGAACCAAAGCTTCCTCTATCAGACCAGGCCTAGTCAGTACAGTAAAAGAAGGATTGATGTTCGAAAAAAACTTCAATTCTTATAATTCGACTGACGGCTGTTAATTTTTTTCAAAATCTGCTAACCAATTTAAAGTAATTATAAAAATTTAAATACAATTTCCCTGCAATAAGTAAATTATTTCATATATGTAGTTTAAAAATAAATGGAATTCTTTTAAATATTAGACAAATTTAATTGCCTAAATTTTTATGTAATTTTCCTCCTTTTGCTCAACGGCTCTCCAGGTGGCCTTTGGTAAACGTGGTATGCTTATAACTGTAGGTTTTCGATATTTCTTGTTACCAGGTTTTCTTCTGTTAATGAAATCTGCATTTGCAATTTTAGACTGATTGATCAAAGTTTTACCCTCCATAGCAACAGGAAACGTCGAATAGCTCTATTTAAACCACTAGTTTTGTATGAAATTATAATACATAAATATAGTCTTTGTGATGCAATTAAAACGATCACATTTGACACATTATTTCGAAATATCTGAAACCTATTTCGGATGTAATTTTATTTGCTTTTCTAGAGAATCGAAATCAAACAATTGCTATTTTACGAAAAGTTTTAAGTAGTGAACAAAAATGTCATCATTCGACGTACTACCATAAAAGAAGAAACTTTAGAGTGTAAATTTTGTGAAAATTAAATGAAATGAAAGCTATTTATTATATGAAGCCAGAGTGATGATACCAATCTTACATTCCGTAGGGAATGTAGGAAAGTATCATTGATACATTTCGAATAAAATCCAATTTTCTTTAACTTTAGATATATAGTAAAGATATATCTGTAATCTACCACTCTATGTAGTCATTATAATACTGATTGAACGGAAGGTATTTATTTAAATTAAATTAAATTGGGTGGTAGTTTTCTATAATAGCTTTAACATTTTAATTTTTTTCCTATTTACCTTCGTCATTTGTTCGTTTATGAGTTTATGAAAATGTTTGTCGAAACGGTTCTTTTAAGATGTTGACCACTAGCAACACGCTACGTACCAAATAAAAGCCTATTATAGAGAAAGGTCGTATATTTTAAAAAATTGTCCAATTTAATTTGCCCATTTAAATAATAAATAAACATTCCTCAAGCACCTGCTTTCCAGAAATGTGTTAGGAACATGTCAGTTTATACCATATAGCAAAAAGTCAGTGAGGATGGCGGGTGCTCAGTAGAAAGAAAACAAGATCAACTACGCTTTACCCTGATCTCGAACCCAGAGACCCTTAAATCAGTAGCCAAGGGCGCTAAGCACTCGGCCACTATACGGTCTCCTGTAAAGAAAAGGAAAGAAATGTGAAAAGCGTTTTGTCACAATATTTTCGAAACGCTAGGGATGAGAGTAACGATTGTCATGTAATGAAAAATGTCTTTTGATGCATCCTTCCTAAAAGAGATGTGTTAGGGATTGACTCTGCAGAGCTCAAAATACCGCAGATGTGTTCGTGCTGGGGCTCAAAATAACACAGATGTGTTAGGGTTGGGGCTCAAAATAACACAGGCCTCTTCGGACCGGGGCTCAATACATTTAAATTTGAAATGTTTCTCCTAAAAATGTAGAAATCTAATATATGAAGAAGAAAGTTTGCTTGTTTGTTTGTCTGTCGGCTTATGCACATTGGACCCCAGAAGAACTGGAGGTACCAAACTTTGCATGAATGTTCCCGTCATCCAGGGGAAGAACGTAGGATATGCGCGAAGCAGATGGGGTCAATTAAAATTGGGGTGGGCATGTTATAATTTATCAAAATCTCCATAGTCTTGGGGCGGGGGTGGCTTAGTCGGTAGCGCGCCAGGCTCGTAATCTGTAGTTCCCAGGTTCGGGTCCCAGCTGGGTCAGCGTTGAGATTTATCTCCGCAAAATTCCCCGCCCTGCCCACGGTCAGTAGGGGACACCGATGGGCTTGGAAAGGCCGCCGTCCGTCGGATGGGACGTTAAGCCGGCCCCGTGTGCGGGAGAGACATACCCTGTGCACGTTAAAGAACACGCTGGATGGCCTTGACGGGAGGCTACCATCTGTCTCCCAACAGCTGTTCCAGTGGGTCCCCTCCCCCAACCTTCTCTGAGCCTTCGGGGTCCATGTGACCTGGCCATTTAGCCCATGGTGTGCAAAAAAGTGCCGCTCAGAGGTAAAACAACAACTCTCCATAGACTTAACATTAACGGTTTAAAGTTATTCAAAACAACTTTTGCCCTCAGTAAATTCGAAAAAAGGAATACATCAAACTAAAACAATTTCTGATTTCGCGTGATTAAACATTAACGTGTGAAAATTATTAAAATTAACTGTTGCCATCAATGAATTTGAAATAATGAAAACATCAAACTATTGTAATTTCTTACGAGTAATAAACTCATTGATCGATTTGTGGGGACTCATTGATCGTACTGCGAGCGTCCGTGAATATTGAAGTCGTTCTAATTGAGCACGAACAGAACACGAGAATCTTTGTTAAAATGAGTGATTCAGAAACTAAATTCGTATCGAAGTTAAAATCATTAATTTAATTACGCAAAGTTAATAAAAGACTATCTCATAAGCTATGATAATTAGAAAACGTATTAATAAATAATTTTGTTTAACGATAATAATTTTTAATATTATTGCATTTTTATACACTTCACATCATAGTCAATTTTCTTTAGCTATAAAGTTATATATCCCTGGCAATTTGCATCTGAGGAACTCTGGTGGCTGCGAAGCGATTTGAAAATTTCGATTATCTGAGCAAGGAAAATTCCGCTTTTAGGTTTAAAAACTTCTGACATGGGGAGGATTATGAATACCTCGAACTAAGTCCATCTCCTTTCTCCCCTAAAAGAAGGGGAAAAAATTTAAACCGGGGATATTTATGACAAATGAGAGCTTGCGACGTGGGGAGTGCCATTAACTCTATATTCTAAAGAGTTTCAGACCCGAGAAAAGCCGAGTAAATCTGGTAGTATAAAATATATTCAACCAATTAATATATCTTAAATAAATAAAAATAAGCATAAACTGTCTTTCGATATTTTTTACGCATTTGTCTTAAATAAATGAATGGCTCTTTGCCTTTATAATAGCATTACCTGCTGACTTTAAGTTTCCCCTAATACTTATAATATTTTAATTTCCGAAGAACATTAACATTTTAATTTTGTCATAAAATAGTAAAAATTAATGATATAATAAATAATTAGCACATGCATTTTTGTATTTGTATATTATCCCAACATCTCATGATGCATCAGAAATACATATTTTCCCGAAACGGTCTTGGGCTCAACAATTATCGAAATGGTTTCTACTTCTGTAATTCTTCTTCTTAAATAAAACGAGTTATGTGTGAAATTAATGCCTGTGACGGGGTGAGCCCTAAGCTACAAAGAAATAGCCCTATTCTTTAACCTCTCTCCCCCGAAAAAAAGAACAAATTTATAACCCATTGTTCGACTTTAATCTTTCGACTGCTAAGGTTTCGTAACAAATTTAATCTTATTACTTAACGAGCTTTATAAATAAAACATTGCTCACTGCTTTCTTTCTCTCCCAGAAAGGACAAATGTACAAACATGTTTCACTTCCCCTTCCTTCAACCTTCTCTGAGCAATTGAGATCCAATGACCTGAATTTTTAATCCATAATGTGTAACGAAGTTCCCCTCCGAAGTAAAACTACCTAAATACATCTATTTGCATATCACGTTATTTAGTATCGCATGCGGTGAAAGTATATCATGCCATTGGCGAATGAAGAAAATTGCAGGAATGCTTATATGTCACTTTGTGGGGAAGATGGTTAGTTCTTGGTGGTCCAGCGGTTAAAATGTCCGGCATGCTTTTGGTTGGGTTGGGTTGTTTTACCTCTGAGCGGCACTATTTTGCACACCATGGGCTAAATGGCCAGGTCACATGGACCCCGAAGGCTCAGAGAAGGTTGGGGGAGGGGACCCACTGGAGCAGCTGTTGGGAGACAGATGATAGCCTCCCGTCAAGGCCATCCAGCGTGTTCTTTAACGTGCACAGGGTATGGCTCTATCACACACGGGGCCACGGCTTAACGTCCCATCCGATGGACGGCGGCCTTTCCAAGCCCATCGGTGCCCCCTACTGACCGTGGGCAGGGCGGGGAATTTTTGCAGAGATAAATCTCAATGCTGACCCAGCTGGGACTCGAACCTGGGAACTACAGATTACGAGCCTGTCGCGCTACCGACTGAGCCCCCCCCCCCCCACATGCTTTTGGGAAACCTGGGTTGGTATCCCAATCAGGAAAACCAATTCTTTTCAACAAATTGGTTCAAGTGTTTCTTGTCTACAGGACGTTTTTCTATGATACTTTATTACTGAATTATTCATGAAAAGCTGTGAGTGTGAGCGACAAATATTACTACCAACAAATGTGGCGACTTGGCTGCCCGATTCCTGATATGATCTTCAGGATAATGAATAAAATGAATGATCTGTTATCAGGATAATGAAAGCATCAAATGCTTATATGCCACAATTTGGAAGAACTGTTAACTCTTGATGGCCCAGCGGTTAAGACGCCTTTCATGCTTTTGGTAAATCTGGGTTCGAATCCCAGTCAGATCAACAAATTGTTTCAAAAGCTAAATAGAAAAAGCAAAGAAATTTAGATAAAAATGATTATTCACTTTCATTATCATCATATACATACAATACAGGAAAATGTAATTGAACCGAAAAGACACATGGTTTTCTACTAATAACAACAATGACTAACTCACTACAAAGATGAAAGGCAATATTTATCATTTTACTGAAATATGCACAAAAAATAGTGAATATTCCCCAAAATATTTATGGAATTTTCAATTATTTATTTATTTTATTTTATATCCAAAATATTTTCTATCTGGTACAATTCTTTCCGTGTTTATCTGTGTTTAAAACTAGTTTCATCATTTTTTGTACCCGATATTTTATCGAACTTCATTATTTAATATAAGTACACAATTAAATTTTGACGCAAAAAATAAATAAAATACCTTTCCATGTATTCTCCAATTGCCACCCACTTGTACTACAGTGCATTGCTGCACAGTATTACAAAAGGATCCTGTCATTTCTGACTAATTTATTTTTACAACTTGAGTTGGGGAAGAATTGGATGATTTAAAAAAAGACTCTTCTTGAAACTGACAATACTCTTTTTTGTTAAAAAGGAACAGAGGAAGCAAAGCAAATTGATTAAGAAGACAATGTAGCTTATTTCCGAAAGAAAGAATTACACGGATTAAGTAATTCAACATTCATCTAGATTAATTCTAAGTTCCAGTAGCAATCCCTGTTCGTTTTCATCACTTTAGTTTTCTCTCCGTTTATCACCAAACCTACTCTACTACCAGTCTCATCAACCGCTCGATGAAAAAGTACCTCATCAGCATCACTTGCCAAAACGGCTAAATTATCAGAATAATCTAAAACATAAATTTTCGTATCTCCATGCCATTTTGAGATTAAACTCTTTCCCTTTCAGTGAATAATATTCATAATCAATCACCAAACTAAATATAAAAGGAGACAAAACGCACCATTTTCGAACATTAGAAGTAATTCTAAACCAATTGCTTCAAGCCTTACCAACTCTCACACACGACTCAGTATTAATGTAGACAGATTTCATTACGTTAACTAACGTCAGGTGTTCCGTATGATCTAACGATCAACGACATATTAGACGATCAACAGAGTCAAAACCTTTTTGAAATCAACAAAGCTAGTAACCAAAGGTTTCTGAAATTCTGAACATTGCTCAAGAATCTGCCTATGTGAAAAAAACTGATGTAGACATCCGCTACCACTTCTAAATCCACACGGCTGATCATGTAATTGCCCGTGAACCAGATTCTTAATTCTATTAAGCACAATCATGCAAAGATCTTTACCTGGAATAGAAAGTAGGCTGATACCCAATAGTTATCACAACAACTGCGATCACCTTTTATAAAAATAGGAACATTAATAATAACTCTGGGAAAATACTTAGGAACAAAGTCTTTGTCATAAAAGATACTCAACATTTCAGTCATCCATATGGCAACCGAAACATTCTCAGCTCTAAGTATTTCTGTAGTAGTATCATCTTTCCCCAGGGATTTATGTAGTTTAAGTTTAGAAGCAGCTAAAATAACTTCAGACTGTATTACAGGGCCAACAATAAAGCCAGTATTGCATCTATCATCATGGGTTTATTTACAAATAATTGGGTTGGGTTGTTTTACCTCTGAGCGGCACTTTTTTGCACACCATGGGCTAAATGGCCAGGTCACATGGACCCCGAAGGCTCAGAGAAGGTTGGGGGAGGGGACCCACTGGAACAGCTGTTGGGAGACAGATGGTAGCCTCCCGTCAAGGCCATCCAGCGTGTTCTTTAACGTGCACAGGGTATGGCTCTCCCGCACACGGGGCCACGGCTTAACGTCCCATCCGACGGACGGCGGCCTTTCCAAGCCCATCGGTGTCCCCTACTGACCGTGGGCAGGGCGGGGAATTTTTGCGGAGATAAATCTCAACGCTGACCCAGCTGAGACTCGAACCTGGGAACTACAGATTACGAGCCTGGCGCGCTACCGACTGAGCCACCCCCGTCCCCACAAATAATGGGAGTAGAACTAATCACAGTGTTTAAGAACATTACTGAAATGCTCAGCACACCTAGCTAACAGAACAAGGTGAGGATTCTGTTATGTCTAGCCATGACAGAATCTTCACTCTCTATAACCTTGCCTTGTTTGTCCTTCAATTCCTATATACTAGTCCGTTTTCTACGACACAAATCATTAAATATCCGGTACAGCTCTCCCCTGTTGGCTGTCTAACTGCTTCCGCGGCTTTTCAGTAAGCCATGAAGACAAAGATTCTTATTGGCTCCTAACTATCGTACTTTCTTTTTAACATGTAATGACAAGTTCAGATAAGCTTCCAAAAGTCGTAGTTCGCTAACTTTGGAGGACGAGGGGAAATCTGCAGACACGTGTCAAGAACCTTTGAATACCCTTCGTTTAAGAAAGAAAATATTTGTCTGGTATCAGTGGTGTATCACTGAATATATTACGAACCAGTGGGGTTTCACTAGGTTTTCTGATTTCTCGACAATTTTAAAATCTCGAGAATAGGAAACAAAATATCTGAATTCTCGAGATTTCAAGAAAAATCTAATTGTACTAAAATAATTGTTGTGTCCTTGACTTTTTCAAACCTTTTATTTAGTTAACAAAATTGTAATTAGAAACGAAACAATTGGCTAACTAATCAACAAAAATTGTAATTATAAAATAAATATTTGCATCCATCCATAGTAAATACACATATTACCTGTTGAAATAGACTTCAACAACAGTTAAAAAATTATCACCGACGAGACTGGAATCGAACCCAAAACTCTTTAGATTTATGCCAGAGTGCGCTACCGTTACACCACGCATCAGACTCTAAAACGTTTCAGAATAAGATCTATAAATCTTTCCCTGAGATGTGGCAGACCTTGCGCCATCTATACTTTAGAAAAGACATCTTTCCAATTGTTGCTAATGATTTAGTTTTTTTCAGATATTTTAATTATTGTTGATGTCTACACGTAATCTGTGTATTTAGTATGGATGGATTTTTAATAATAAACGCTTGAATGGGATTGACCTTCTCATTAACATCTAAATCATTAGAGCAACAATTAGAAAAGTTGCCTCTCCTGAAGTGTAGATGGCGCAAGATCCGCCACGTCTCAGTGAAAGATTTATAGGTCTTATTCTGAGAGTTTTTACCGCCTGATGCGTAGTGTAACAGTAGCGCGCTCTGATATGAATTTTTGAAAGTTGTGTGTTCGATTCCCGTAGAGTCCGTGACAGTTTTTTTCCAGATGTTTTAAACATTTATATTTTTTATTTTATTTGTTATAAAGCTAAACAATGCTATTATTAAACAAAAAAATAAATTCGGCAAAGGAACGGCTATAAAACAATGAAAGAAAACATACTGTTTTGCAACCGTCCCATGGCGAATTGTTTAGCGTGCTTGGTTACTGAATAAAGGGGCCTGGGTTTGTTCTTCGGATAAGACATGGGACGGTTACAAATATGTGTGGGACGGGTGTATATGTTGTGACATGGGACGGGTGTATATGTTGATTAAATGCTGCAGTCTTTGCCATCCACACAGAAACTGACAGGCTATTCTTATACCTCTAGGCCAGGCAGCTGCTTGAGGGAAGTTTTATTATATATATATATTTCTTTTTAACTGGTATGCACAATTAGGAATACAGAAAATGTTTTATGAAGGAAGCCAATAATATATTTCCATGCTTGAATATATATTCGCTAGGACTAGTATCTTCGGGCTTTTTCGCAGGCAAAGAAATGGAGTAGGGGAAAAATACTTGGGGGTAAATAGAAATTGTGATGGGACTGATTACCGAGACGTTGTTATGCCCCAACACACAATGTTGCTTGCTAATCTAGAACCTGTCACGTGTTGAATTAAGGACATGTTTAAAAATGATAATTTAAAATAATTTTTATTACAGTAAAAATATTTTACAAGAAACTGCTCAGAAAAAATATCGAGAAAGGAACATTTTAGAATTGCATATTTCTCGAGAAGACACAATAAGTTTCAATATATACTAAAGGATGTGAATCTTAATGTATGTCGTTTTTTAACGCATTTCATTGAGCTGCAAAAGAAATCATGTGATTTTCTGTGCCAATCATGATTTTTGGAATATTCCGTTTACTCCTTCTGGGTAGTGCAATATCAGTGTCACAGAGGGTATTTTTAGTTGCTTTAACTAAATATTAAAATTCTACTTGTTGCCGTTTATTTTCAAAATGTTGGTTATTTAAATTTTAAACATCCATCACTCCGTTAGTCTACTGTTGCTAGTGATCTATACTTTTTAACCCTGCCCATGAGAATATCTACGCTATCCAAGAAACGACCGTACATTAACGACGTACTTTTATTCCCTCGGATTTGTTGTTTGTGACAATCTTAACAAAGATAATCTCTGGAATCGACGAGTCCATACTGCATATGGATACAGGGGTTGCTCTCTCGGTAGCTGCACGTTAAAGAACACGCTGGATGGTCTTGACGGGAGGCTACCAACTGTCTCCCAACAGCTGTTCCAGTGGTTCCCCTCCCCCAACCTTCTCTGAGTCTTCGGGGTTCATGTGACCTGGCCATTTAGCCCATGGTGTGCAAAAAAGTGCCGCTCAGAGGTAAAACAACCCAACGTTAAAGAACACGCTGGATGGCCTTGACGGGAGGCTACCATCTGTCTCCCAACAGCTATTCCAGTGGGTCCCCTCCCCCAACCTTCTCTGAGCCTTCGGGGTCCATGTGACCTGGCCATTTAGCCCATGGTGTGCAAAAAAGTGCCGCTGAGAGGTAAAACAACCCAACGTTAAAGAACACGCTGGATGGCCTTGACGGGAGGCTACCATCTGTCTCCCAACAGCTGTTCCAGTGGGTCCCCTCCACCAACCTTCTCTGAGCCTTCGGGGTCCATGTGACCTGGCCATTTAACCCATGGTGTGCAAAAAAGTGTCGCTCAGAGGTAAAAAAACCCAACCCAACTCTCGGTAGCTTGCCGCGCTCGTATTCTGTTGACTACATCCGAACTGTGACTGTTTTGAGAATTCCCTCTGTTAATTATTTTACCCTATGTAGGAATGGGGTAGTGATTGGCTTGAAGGAGTAACCATCCATGAAATAGGACGTTAAGCCGTTGTTTTGTAAGCAGGGGAGTCATACTCTTTGCATGTTCAAGAACATGAATGATAGTAGTGACCGAAGGTTTCGAGCTTATTCTTAACAGCTTTTTTTTAATCGATTCCCTTTTACAAACTTCTCTAAGCTCTTTGGTCTTTATGACCTGGTCATTTATACTATTGTGGGCACACAAGTGTTACTCAGAGGTAAAATAACACACCTACCTCAAATTCTGCTTAATAAAACTATGTGACGTGATATATATATATATGCTTGCGGGTGAAATATGCTTATTTAAGTTGATGCTTGATATCAGTTTTATGATATATAAATGTATAGTTATTATTTTTTAGGCTCATCATATCTTTAGGGACATAATATCGAGAGAAAAAGCTCGTAACCATGAAAACAATAAGTATCCGTGTTTAGACGGTGACTGTTATTTCCTAAAAGAGCAATATTTACTAAATCAGTAGTAAAGTATCACCTGGAGATGCCCTGTAAACAAGGGACTCATGAAATTGTTATCCGAAAAAATTTAGTTTTTTCATGAGTGGTACGCGAACCGTCGTCTTCCATAACATGCCAGGCCTACTAACCTGGCATGTTACTGAAAGACTTCGAATGAAAACGGCAAAACTAAAATTTTAGCTAGTTATTTCAAGAGTAACAATTACTAAGGTTTCTCGGGTTGGGTTGTTTTACCTCTGAGCGGCACTTTTTTGCACACCATGGGCTAAATGGCCAGGTCACATGGACCCCGAAGGCTCAGAGAAGGTTGGGGGAGGGGATCCACTGGAACAACTGTTGGGAGACAGATGGTAGCCTCCCGTCAAGGCCATCCAGCGTGTTCTTTAACGTGCACAGGGTATGGCTCTCCCGGACACGGGGCCACGGCTTAACGTCCCATCCGACGGACGGCGCCTTTCCAAGTCCATCGGTGTCCCCTACTGACCGTGGGCAGGGCGGGGAATTTTTCGGAGATAAATCTCAACGCTGACCCAGCTGGGACTCGAACCTGGGAACTACAGATTACGAGCATGACTCGCTACCGACTGAGCCACCCCCGCCCCAAGGTTTCTCGGAGTTAAATATCTATTTTCTGTTTGTTCGTAAATCTCGATTAAGAAGCTCCAGCTTCTATGAATATTAAAATCATTTACGAATACCAGAGAAAACTCTTCCTTATTTGGATTTCTTTAAGAAGTAATTTCTCTCACTTAAGATATGATACCCATTAGATACGTACTAGACATATTCTTAAAGCTCATGGCCATTTAATAACCGAAGTGAGATCTTTATTTGAATAAAATATTAAACTTTAATCTAAACAATAGATATTATACCCTTTATTATGATAGAATAAAAATAATTCACGTGGACTGCATCCATTAATATTATTCTTAGCATTGCTGAGGTGCCGCCATCCTCACCATCCTCTACTGTGGCGTTTTAAACTGGCAGGCTCTAGTCAGACCTCTGTGAGACAAGCAGCTGTTTGAGGGAATATTTATTAAATACTATTTTAACATTAAGATTCGTTGTAAAATTCTCTCAAATATTTATAATTCTACAATTAACGTCTTTGTTTTAAACACTACCAGACCATAGTTAGAAAACAAATTTGAATTTGGTAATCGTTAAGTAAAAAATTTATATTAAATAGAAACAGAATGGAGCTAATTTCTGGTAGGTACAGTCGCTCAAAAAAGTATCCGAACACTACGGTTATTACAAAATTCAGAAAAAATATCTGGCAACGATTTTTTTAGAAATTAGTGATCTGGCAACCTTCGTGTCACGTGACACGAAGGTTTCCAGATCACTAATTTCTAAAAAAATCGTTGCCAGATATTTTTTCTGAATTCTGTAATCAACCATAGTGTTCGTATACTTTTTTGAGCGATTGTACCATAACACCATAACAGTCATGTAAAATGTAATTTTTTAAAAATTATATTATCCATCGGTGCAGAAAAAAATGTGTTTCTAACAACTTTTCATAAATCTTATTTGGCACGTAGAGATTATTGGTTAGTTTTATTAACTCTGAGCCACACTGTTGTGGGCACAATGGCCTAAATGCACATCTCACAATGAACCCGATGGCTGAGAGTTTGTTGGAGAAAGCTGGAGATATGTTACGAGGTAGATAGAAGCTCTCATCAAGGTCATTCAGCATGTTCTTTGAGGTTAAGAATTTATGGCTCTCTCATGCGCATGGGCTTAACGACCCATCATATGGAGGGTGGCTATCTCATGCGCATGGGCTTAACGACCCATCATATGGAGGGTGGCTATCTCATGCGCATGGGCTTAACGACCCATCCTATGGAGGGTGGCTCTCTCATGCGCATGCTAACGACCCATCCTATGGAGGATGGCTCTCTCATGCGCATGGGCTTAACGACACGTCATATGGAGGGTGGCTCTCCCACGCGCATCTTTATTCTCTTTCTGACCAATATCAGGGCGAAGGATCAGCAGATAATATTCTCATCACTAGCACAGTTCGGGCTCGAAAGTAGGAACATCTGATTGAAAGACTAGCGTAGGTGTAGATGAAACGTTACAGAATATTCCGTTAAATACGGTAAGAGGATGTTTCCTATAAAATGGACATTCGGAGTATAGGAAAATAAGTTACCGAAATATAAAACGAATATTACAAATAATATATCATGAGTGAAATTCAAAATTTAGTTGAAGGAGGGTGATTATCAAAGAGTTTATCTTGATATCCCCTTTAACTCCAAAGGGATGGGAAAGTGCAACATTTTCGTCTAAGGAGATTTGTCAGATAATGATATCTTTTTTTGTCCCCCAAAGCGATGGGAAAGCGAAATACTTTTCAACACATCATAATAACGATATCTGTTTTGTTGTAGGTACCACTGTATCATTGCACTGTTTTCAAAATTGCTAATTTTTCAAATCATAAATTAGTTTGTATTTCCAGTGTCAGATTAGCAAAATCAGAAACAAAAGTTTAATTCTCTTTAACAGCTAGGGGCTAGGGTGGCTCAGTCGGTAGCGCGCCAGGCTCGTAATCTGTAGTTCCCAGGTTCGAGTCCCAGCTGGGTCAGCGTTGATATTTATCTCCGCAAAATTTCCCGCCCTGCCCACAGTCAGTAGGGGACACCGATGGGCTTGGAAAGGCCGCCGTCCGTCGGATGGGACGTTAATCCGTGGCCCCGTGTGCGGGAGAGCCATACCCTGTGCACGTTAAAGAACACGCTGGATGGCCTTGACGGGGGGCTACCATCTGTCTCCCAACAGCTGTTCCAGTGGGTCCCTTCCCCCAACCTTCTCTGAGCCTTCGGGGTCCTTGTGACCTGGTCATTTAGCCCATGGTGTGCAAAAGAGTGCCGCTTAGAGGTAAAATAACCCAACCTTTAACAGCTAGCAATCCTATATTCACCAGAGACGATAAACTGTTCTTTCAATTATCCCTTACGTCTGGTTAGATGGCTTTCCCCTATTATTCGAAATTGCATTCTTAACTTTATTTAGGTTAATCAAAGTTTCATCCTGCGTAGCAACAGAAAATGTGCCGAATTCGGTTGATTGTTATAAAAAGCTGCAAAGAAGAGTGGTTTTATATTATATTTATTATAAATTCCTAGAGAAAAAAAAGTTGTTTTAAATTGAATGGATTGTCATTTTCTGTTAATATATGGGAGGAAACTTCGATTAGCCGATTTAAAATTAGGAATACAAATTCGAATAATAGATAAATTATGATACATAAAATATTCTTTACGTGTTGACTCTAAATCACTTAGTAGATAAACACATCGTTTTTTAGCGTTGATAAAAAATTTCCATCCAAAACGAATTGGATTCCTGACATCTGGTATTATCCTTTTTCCCACATTTATTCTAATTTATAATCAGTTAACCAACAATTATAATAGATTTCATACTTACTGTATTTCGAACATATATGGTTGTTTAACTGAAAAAAACAGTTTCCAACAATGTTATGTCACCGTCACTATTTTTTAGTCGACGAAAGGTTTTTTTTTAAATTTACCTATTACCACGATGTTTAAAATTTCAATTAATACGGTTTTTAACGGTTAAACTACTGAAAAAAACTTAACGTGACCAAATGAATGAACCTAACCACCTAATGTAACGTCTTTAGTGCAACCAATGGATCAAAGCGTTCTTCTAAGTTTAAAAAAGGCGATACAGGAGAAAGTTTCTTTCAGAAATTGTAAAGCGAACTGAAAATGACGGAAGAGGACATTTAAATGCTTTGAAAACAATAAATATCAAGGATTTGATCTACATGTTGGCAAGAGCTTTTGAAGAAATGCCTCGTACAACGTTTGTGAAGTCATGGAGAAAACTTGGCCCGAAGTTGAAAACTGTGTAGAAAGTACCAAAGACGACAACACGAAAGTATCGAATGAGCCTGCGGAAGATATGACGGATAATGACAATATTTCTCTGCTTAATGACTTTAAATTGCTGCCTGGATGTGACACACTTGAAGAAGATGATATTGAAAAATGGTTAAAAGGTGATGAATAGTTGGAAAATGAAACACTGAACGATGACGAAATTATCAATGCAGTCTGACAAGAAGGGAACGGAGAATGAAGAAGAAGAGAAAGAAGGGAAAGTTATCCATATTGAAGGAAAAGAAGCTATTGATGTTGCAATAAGATACATTGAACAACAGGCCTCATCTGCGATTGATGCAATGTTTATTAAAAAAATGGCAAGATTTACAGGTAAAAAAGTATTAAGTTCAAAGAAACAAAATAAAATCACGGACTATTTCAAATTAGTGTGAGTAAATTGTTAATATTGTACAACAAATTATTAATTAAGATACAGTACAGTTAGTATTTTTGTCATTTGCCGTTTTTATTTATTTTCTGACACAATTTTCCGATTAACCAGCTTTTCGTTCATCCGGCCAGGGGTCTGGTCCCGCAGGAGCCGGATAAGAGGGACTCTACTGTATGTAGCGAAGGGTTTTGCAATAAAAAGAGCATTGGAAGTGTTGAGCAGAGAATTCGCTGCAGATTTGAATATATCAATGCCTTTTAAACAGAAAAATTATTGGAAGTATTGAGCAAACAATCGGGCACAGACTTGCGTGTAGAAAAAGTTTTTTTTTTTTTTACAGAAAGAGTATTGAAAGGTATTTGGCAAAGAATCCGCCACTGTTCTGAATGTAGCAAAGCCATTAAAACAGAAAGAGTATTGGAAGCATTGAGGAAACAATCCGGCACAGATTTGCACGTAGAAAAGTTTTTTACAGAAAGGGAATTGAAAGTATTGAGCAAAGAATCCGCCACTGTTCTGAACGTAGCAAAGCCTTTAAAACAGAAAGAGAATTGAAAGTATTGAGGAAACAATCCGGCACAGATTTCCATGTAGAAAAGTTTTTTTACAGAAAGAGTTTTGAAAGTATTGAGCAAATAATCTGACACAGTTCTGAATGTAGCAAAGCCTTTTAAACAGAAAGATTATTGGAAATATTGAAGAAACAATCCGGCACAGAGTTGCATGTAGTAAAGTTTTTTTTACAGAAATATCAAAGTATTGAACAAAGAATGCGCCTCGTCTCTTAATGTAGTGAAGACTTGTAAAACAGAAAGTGCATTGATATGTAGTGAACAAAGTACTATTCAGGAATACAAAGGTTTAAACTTCTAGAAAACTTTCAAAATCTTACCCATTGAAGCTACAAAGCGAAACTGCAGGCATTTCAAGGTACTCAGGATTAGAAACGGTAACATCCATTACAGTTGGATACTTCCATTACATCTTCAGAAAATCAAACGTCTGTTATAAAAATCAACTAATGCAGCCGATAAAAATAAAAGCTTTCAATAGTTTTCGTGAAATTCCCTTAGCAATGATTATTTGCGCGATACCTGTTATTAAAGATCCCTTCAGAAATTTTGACAATTGTGCTACCAATCGCATTTTTAGAACTTCTTCGGTATTCTTTTGCAATTCATTTCCAGTGTTTCTCAACTCAAATCTATTTGCAGAAAGGTAGTTCATTTGATAGCGTTCGTTTTTATACAAGCACCTGGATTTTTCTACGATCATCAATACACTTTGCTGACGTATTCCAAAAAAATCATGAATTTTTCATGAACATGAAATCATGAATATTTTAAAGCCACCTGCAGCTCACTTTATTTAAATGCCATGCATATTAGGTTCATCTCTGAAAAAAAGGAACTCTTTCTTTCTAAAGAGATAATAACGACCACTTTATGCAATGAAGCCAAGCTCAAATAATAAGTATTCGATCTGTGCGAATGCAAGATAATTATCTAAATGCTTATTACTTTATCTGAATGGAAGCGTAGGTTGAAAAACTCCGTTGATGTGCATCGTCGAAATATCGAAAGTTACCGTTTAGAATATTAAAATATTCTGCAGAAAAATATCGTGTTGGTTTTTCATAAACAATTGCTTTTTAACTATTTAAGCCATTGATGAGCATTTCGTGCTATTAATCGATATTGTTGCTAAGTGTGTATTGGAAACAGTCAAATATTTCACTCATGCAGTGTCATATATGGACACTTCCAATATGTATTTGTCGGGGAAGGGGAGATATTATATGATTAAACCTAATGGGTTCGATTTCGTAACTAGGAACGGCACGTTTTTGCACACAATGGGATAAATGGCCAGGTGCCAAGGACCCCAAGGGTTCAGAGAAGGTTGCGGAAGGGAAGCTACTGGACAGCTCTAAGAAGACAGATCATAGCCTTCCGTCTAGGTCAGTATCTCGCAAACTTTTTTACTTTGCGGCACACTGAATCTATTTTTTTTTCCCGCGGCACACCTAAAAAAGAATTTTTGATGGTTACGTAAAAAGAGGAAAATTGAAGTTTCGTTAAATGCATTTTATTTAAAATTTAGATATGAACATATTTCAATGGGATGTATGAGCTTGCTTCTGCGAACAAATTTGCATTATTCTTAGCTCAAAGTTAGATAAACACACTCGCATCTCTTCATCAATCATCTGAAGCCTTCATCAATTATCTGAAGCCGCTCACGCTTCTTAGATTTAATTTCAGTAATTATAATAATCAAAAATTAAATACCAAAATTTGGAAAAAGCTTGATAAATACTTACAAGATCCCAGTTGATAAAATCTGAAAGATTTTTATTAAAGCACGTCGATAGCACGTCGATATTAAAGCACGTCGATAACACAAGTCAAGTCAAAATGAAATCTTTGGAATATCTAGTGTCAATTTGAAATCTCTCGCGGCACACAGTTTGCGAGACACTGGTCTAGGTCTAGGACTCTCCTGCACGAGGGGCCACTGCTTAACGTCCCATCCTATAGACGACGGCCTTTCCAAGCCCATCGGCGTCCCTACTGACCGTGAGCAAGGGTAGGTGTTTTGCAGAGAGAAATCGGAACGTAGGATCAGCTGAGACTCGAATCTGGGAACTGCAGATTAACTTCCAGCGTGCTACAGACTGAGTTACACCCATCCCCATCATTTGGAGGTAAATGTGGGTAGTTCACTCTTTCATTAACAAATCCCCATAAGAAAAACTTCTAGTGGAGTTGAATTGGGTGATCGAGGTTTTGTTAATTATGAAGAATACTTTCTACATTTACCTGAAAATGTCGATGATCTGCGGGAAAGAATTACAATTGCAGTTACCGCTTTGACGACAGACATGGTACGTCACACACGTGGGAATAAATTCATTATAGATGTGATATTTGTAGTGTTGTACTTTGAAGTCCAATCGAGCTGTCACTCTGATACATCTGACAAAGCTGATGTGTTTGGTTATATTTCTCTGCATTTGATTTGTATCTACCATTTATCAATAAATGTGTATATCCCCTCAAAGTAGTAAACTTACTTTCCAAACACCTTGTATTTATCTATACAGTTTAGTGGACGTATCAAAACTTGTTATCCTTTTTCAACAGGGGCGGGGATGGCTCAGTCGATAGCGCGCCAGGCTCGTAATCTGTAGTTCCCAGGTTTGAGTTCCAGCTGGGTCAGCGTTGAGATTTATCTCCGCAAAATTCCCCGCCCTGCCCACGGTCAGTAGGGGACACCGATGGGCTTGGAAAGGCCGCCGTCCGTCGGATGGGACGTTAAGCCGTGCCCACGTGTATGGGAAAGCCATACCCTGTGCACGTTAAATAACACGCTGGATGGCCTTGACTGGAGGCTACCATCTGTCTCCAAACAGCTGTTCCAGTGGGTCCCTTCCCCCAACCTTCTCTGAGCCTTCGGGGTCCATGTGACCTGGCCATTTAGCCTATGGTGTGCAAAAAAGTGCCGCTCAGAGGTAAAACAACCCAAATCCTTTTTCAGTGCCGCGGGAAAATGTAAAACAAACAAAAATTATTAAAAGATAAACAGAATAATAATTTAATATTTGTTTGCTGGTTAAAACCGACTAATTTAACAAGCTGTAAATATCTGCAAATTTAATTTGCTTCTCTTATAGTCATTTGGAACAAATTATAAATAATTTGTTTCAACTCAGATTTCGAAATTGAGATGCTGTGTTTTATATTTTGATCATATTTTGGATAATATTTTAAGGAATGACATAGAGAGAAAAAAAAAACGAACGCTTCGTAAATTAAATAAATATTATCTGTATCTAATGATCAAATTACAAAACATAACTTCAAAATGTTATTTTAAAAATCATTAGCATTTTACTCGAAAGAAAATTTATTACAGAACTTAAGACAACTTTTGATAAATAATTTGTGATATTTTCTGCTTGTTGATAGCTGATATTTCAAATTTTCAACCCAATTGCCTTTATCATAATTGATTTCTGTGAATTATTGGAAATTGTAAATATGTGAACTAAATCTCTGGGTTGATGCCAATTGAGAGATTAAGGTTCATAAAAAGAAAAACGGTTTGCATCTCTCCCAGCATATTTTTAAATATATTTTTAGAAAAACTTCTAAGCGAAAAGTAACGAGTGAGTATTTTTATTTACTAAAAAATATATTCGCTTCTAAATAAATTTTTTACAACCTGCTTCTTAGCGGAAAAACGTTTAGACTGCAAAAAATTGAAAAAGTTTATATTTAATGTCATTCATGTAGAGAATAATTGTAAAATACGAAAAAATATAAACAACTTACATACAGACAGTAACCCAAAGACAGAACTTTCTTTTTTACATTACATGGTAATCAGAGGAACGGAATACAGATTTTTTTAGGTGGTCAGCGATTTTTTACCAGTGATGTCGCGTCATTAGGGGCTACGGGGTCTCAAAGAAAGCTATTTTTTTTAGCAATCCGCAAAATAATAAGATGTTGTTATATTTATTATTGTAATTATCATTATATTCATTAGTTAGAGCTTTCTTAAAGCGACCTCTAGTAATATTATATTAAAATTTCAAAAAACAAGTGTTCCTCTAATCATAAGAATATTAAAATTTCAAAAAACAAGTGTTCCTCTAATCATAAGAATATTAAAATTTCAAAAAACAAGTGTTCCTCTAATCATAAGAATATTAAAATTTCAAAAAACAAGTGTTCCTCTAATCATAAGAATATTAAGATTTCAAAAATCAAGTGTTCCTCTAATCATAAGAATATAAAAATTTCAAAAAAAAAACAAGTGTTCCTCTAATCATAAGAATATTAAAATTTCAAAAATCAAGTGTTCCTCTAATCATAAGAATATTAAAATTTCAAAAAACAAGTGTTCCTCTAATCATAAGAATATTAAAATTTCAAAAAACAAGTGTTCCTCTAATCATAAGAATATTAAAATTTCAAAAAACAAGTTTTCCTCTAATCATAAGAATATGAAATTTAAAAAAACAAGTTTTCCTCTAATCATAAGAATATTAAAATTTCAAAAAACAAGTTTCCTCTAATCATAAGAATATTAAATTTTCAAAAAACAAGTGTTCCTCTAATTAAAAGAATATTAAAATTTCAAAAAAACAAGTGCTCCTCTAATCGTAAGAAATATTAAAATCGCTGTATTGCCTCTAACCTTCCTTAGGCATGGAAAATGCAATAACAGAAAAATTAATTTTAAACAGGATAACAGGATAACAATATTTATTTAATAATTAATAAATAATTATATAATTAATAATATTTATATAATTTAAAAATAAATTGATATTATTTAAATTTTGGACAAATTAAATCGCTTAAAATTTTTATACATAATTAGTTTCCCTAATTTCTTCTTTCGTTCAGTGACTGTCCAGCCCTGGTGTATCCACAGAATAACTAAGTTGCACAAAGACGACTCAATACCATGCTCAATAAAACTGCAGACACTACTATTACGTTTATTATAAGAATAGTATGGAAAAAAAGCTTTTCTTTAAAGGTACTACCAGTTAAATTTTAAAATTGTAGTTTAGAATAATTATATGCGCCTGTATAAAATGCGTCTATTTGATTTCCGTTAACTTTGATATTTGGTCGTAATTATCATTTCTCCAACTAACCGTAACTTTTGAAGTAGTTGGGCATCATGATTTGCAATTCTGTATCTGACTATTATTTGTCTTTCTTCACTGCTTTTTACAAAAATATATGAAATACCAAAAACTTGTTTATTTCGTTTATATAAGAATACATAATATGGAATAATTTGAAATTAAATGCTTTTTTTTTTAAAGGTACCTACCAGTTAAATTTTAAAAATTTTAGTTTAAAATAATTATATGTGCCTATATAAAAGGCGTCTATTTAAGATCTGTGGATGTATCAATATGTCTTCGCCGGTAGCACCTACACACGCACACAGCCAGAATCTCCAGAATATATCCATAAGATATGTAAAATAACAAATGGATATCCACTGGTCGTCTTAGATATCTTACGGATGTATTCTGGAGATTGCGGTTGTGTGTGTAACGACGTCACGTCACTAATTGTTCAGCAACAACGTAACCTGTAACATATCCACGTGCAGTTCCATCTCATAATAAACAGTTTAATAAACTTCCCAACGTGCTTTCTTAAAAATTCTCTTTCGATGTCTGTACACGGGCTGATCAATTCCAAACAACTGAATCCTGGCGGACTTCTTCTGCACTTTTTTCATCTGGATTTTTTCCACCAGGAAGCGAAAGAAGAGAACGACAACTTCGAGAAAGTCACAAATAGCAACGAGAGAGATTCCTAACCACATTCCCAAGTAGCCTCCTAGGTAACTGAAAAGCTCTATAGTCTGAAAAAGAGAAGTAGAAGAAATGATTCACTATATTAGTAAACGTCACTGGACGCTTGCATGCTATAATGGAAAGTCACATTCAAAGCTTCCTAACTTTTAAAATAAGATCTTTTACAGAAAAATATCACTACAGATAAATTGAAGATTTCACACATATGTGTTCGAGTCCCATTTTGTCTAGCGTTGATTTATCTCTGCAGAACTCCCCGGCCCGGCACTCGTTCACTAGGGGACACCGATGGATTTCTAATGGCCACCCTCTGTTGGATGGGATGTTGAGCCGTGGTCTCTAGTGTGGGAGGGCCATACAAAAGCCAATTCGATACAGCAGACCAGGACGTTGCAGTAACAGACTTAATTTTGAAAAATATATCAGTTTTTATTATAGTAAAATTTCTAAAAATTCAATTTGTAGTTTCTTATTTTGAAAAATATGGCAATTAATATTAAAATATTCTCAATTATTTTAATAAAATCCTTATGAATAAATAAAGCTATTTATTTCAACATCAGTTAAAATAAAATTACCTTAAATTTTAAAGAAATTATATCATTTGATTTTTTATGCATAATTAATTTTCCTCCTTTCTTCCCTCCTTTCGCTCAAAGTCGTCCTGGCCTGGTGAATCAAGGTGGCTTGGTCATACCCTCTGCATATTAAAGAACACGCTGGATGGCCTTGACGAGAGGTTACCATTTGTTTCCTAACAGCTGTCCAATGGGATATGCTGCTTCAGTGGGATTCTTATTATTTCTAAATTCTATTAAATGAATTTAGAAATAGTATAGAGTTTCTGTATAATTTTTGTAATCTTATTTTTTCTAAATTCTAATTGATGAAATGGGCTCGAAATATCCCATTTCAGCAATTGTTATCTCTCTAATATGTTGTATAAAGACCTAGTATGCTATATAGAACTCTCGAGTATGGTATATAGAGAAAATATGAAATTTTGGACGCATTGACCTTGAAGAAGCCATTGCATCCAAAATTTCATGTTTCCGGGAAGAACGTGTACATCATTTTTAATTCTCAAGCATCGCTATATCGAAATTTCATATTTCTGACCTTAAAGTACAAATCGCATCCCAAATTTCAAAACATTTATGAGATCCAAGATCCGAAATACCCAAGGCACTAATGCTTAGTTCTCTCTCGCCAGATCTAAATTTCATCTTTGACCTGAAAGGACCATCTCATCCCGAATTTCGAAACATTTCTGAAATCTTCGACCCAAAATATCCCAGGCACCATTTTTTTTCCTCTAGCATCGGTAGATTAAATCTGACCTTTGACCTCGAAGGACCAAAATTTCAGAACGTTTCCAAGATCTACATCCCGAAACATTCCCTGACACCAATTTTCACCATTCTAGCACTTGTCTAAGAGATAAAAGTTTGACCTCCACGTGACCTCTATTTGACCTTAAAGACACGTCGAAGGTCAAATTTCAGGGGGGTTTTTTCCCCCGAGATTTACGAACCGGATTATCGCTAGTTACAAATCTTCAGAGGTCTACGATTTCTGCTTCATAGTTAGACTTAACGTGACTCCCTGTCAATCATGGGCACCTATGGGCTTGGAAAGGCCGCCGTTCGTCAGATGGGATGTAAATCCGTAGCCTCACGTGCTGGAGAGCCATTACCCTGTGCAAGTTAAAGAACACGCTGGATGGCCTTGACGGGAGGTTATCATCTGTTTCCTAACAGCTGTTCCAGTGTCCCCTCCCCCAACCCTCCTTGAGGCTTCCGGGTCCTTGTGACCTGGCTATTTAGTCCATGGTGTGTAAAAAAGTGCGGCTCAGAGGTAAAACAACTCAACGCTGTCAATCAGTCAATCACTCACAATCGTCTTCATACATTAGATATGATATTTAAATAATTAAATAAATAAGTGAAACATGGATTTTTCAGTAACATTTATATTTACAGCAATCACTGATAACTTTATCAAATCAAATATTAATGCACTGTGAACAAACATATTTAAAAAGTTACATAAAATTAAAATGATTGAATTAATGCGTGTAATATGATTATTTCAGCCAGATTGATTCATTGGTATTTTTTTATGAAATTCTAGGTAGCGGAGTTTGCTTGCAAGTCTCCATAAACATAACTCACTTAAGATTTCAGGGGGCCCTAGATACAGCGTGCTTACGAGGATCCTTAGGAAGCCTGATGATCTGTAACTGTATTCTCATTTCTAAATGTGATTGTTTCACTTCGGCCTTTGATATTACACAGTTCAGTAATGTACTCGTGGGGGGAACAGGGGGTCAGACCCTCCCTAAAAACCCGACCGTCTTGTAATTGTTTCACTTCGGCTTTTGATATTACACAGTTCAGAAATGTACTCGTGGGGGTGGTATTATTAAATTATCGTGGGGTGGATTTTTAAATGTACTCGTTAGATCCTCCCGAAAAATCATACCATCTTGTATAAAATCTCATATTATTCTAAACTATATTAATCTGAGCAGGTTTTATAATTCATTTTGCGTCTGTAGTTGGAAAATAAAGTAAAAAAAATACGAAAACTATAAGCATACTCAATTTTACTAATCCAAATATTTTTTTTCCATTGATTAAAAAATTGATATGATTTATAGAGTTCGGGGGCCCTTACGAATAAGGGGCTCTAAGCCCAGGCCTAGTCGATAATCAGAGCCTACTCATTAATGCAAACAGTTGTTCACCAATATCAAGATTTCTGCCTTTTTCGTCAACGACACTCTTAATTCAGATAAACTCGCCTTTAATCCTTAGCGAAAAATCCTTAATAAATGATCAAATGGTATAAATAACGCACAAGCATACTTACCGCGTACTTGGGGTTATAAGTGTAAGTTGTTACTTTCCATCTGCTGAAATCGACGTGAATATAGGTTAAACACCTGAAAAACAAAGCAAAAATATTTTAATCTCTCGGCATTACAAGTTTAAAGTCATATTTACATTCTATCTGTACCCCTCCAAAAGTTTGGCGCCAAACATATGTCGATTCATAACTTCATTCACGTATTTCTGGGGCGGGGGTGGCTCAGTCGGTAGCGCGCCAGGTTCGTAATCTGTAGTTCCCAGGTTCGAGTCCCAGCTGGGTCAGCGTTGAGATTTTTCTCCGCAAAATTCCCCGCCCTGCCCACGGTCAGTAGGGGACACCGATGGGCTTGGAAAGACCGCCGTCCGTCGGATGGGACGTTAAACCGTGGCCCCGTGTGCGGGAGAGACATACCCTGTGCACGTTAAAGAACACGCTGGATGGCCTTGACGGGAGGCTACCATCTGTCTCCCAACAGCTGTTCTAGTGGGTCCCCTCCCCCAACCTTTCTCTGAGCCTTCGGGGTCCATGTGACCTGGCCATTTAGCCCATGGTGTGCAAAAAAGTGCCGCTCAGAGGTAAAACAACCCAACCCAACTGCTTGTACTACTCCATTCACAAGGGAGGCGACAGCAGCCCCAATTTCTGCCACCGATGACGCCCGCCGGCCATTTTTCTTTCTCAAATTCAAATTTATGTTTCATAGTATCATCTATACCAGGGATTCTCAGCGTGGAGTACGCGGTAAAAACTTTTGGGGTTCGTTGTGAGAGCTCAAAAGTCGCCAGATCTAGTAACAATGTCGCTAACTTGACAACACTGCTGTGCAAAAATGTCCTTTTTTGTGTTTATTGATATATGTAATTTACTAATACTGAATTTAATGTGTATTTATATATGTTTTAATTTTTCCCATTGTTATACTATAGTTCTATCTATCTATACAAGGGGCACGCCAGTTACATACACATTTCCAGGGGGGTACGTGAAGCATAAAATGTTCAGAACCACTAATCTATACAATTATTCTACATGAAAATTCTCACTAAGCCGAAGCTTATCAGCGGAAACTTATATAGTTTTTGCAAATATGATCGAGATTATGGGTTCTCAACGTGGCGTACGTGGTAAAAGTTTTTGCAGTACGCCGTGAGAGCTCAAACGTCGCTAGATCTAGTAACAAATTAAAAATAACCATTGTTATCCTATAACTATAGCTTTATCTGTCAATACAAGGGGTACGCCAGTTATATACGCATTCCCAGGGGGTATGTGTAGCATAAAAGTTTGAGATCCACTGATATATATGCTTTATTTCATTCCCATTGTTATATTATAACTATAGTTTTATCTACCTATACAAGAGGTACGACAGTTACATACACATTTCCAAGGGGTACATGAAGCATAAAATGTTGAGAACCACTGATATCTATGTTTTATTTCATTCCCATTGTTATAGTATAACTATAGTTTTATCTACCTATACAAGAGGTACGACAGTTACATACACATTTCCAAGGGGTACATGAAGCATAAAATGTTGAGAACCACTGATATCTATGTTTTATTTCATTCCCATTGTTATATTATAACTATAGTTTTATCTACCTATACAAGAGGTACGACAGTTACATACACATTTCCAAGGGGTACATGAAGCATAAAAGGTTGAGAACCACTGATATATATGTTTTATTTCATTCCCATTGTTATATTATAACTATAGTTTTATCTATCTATACAAGGGGTACGACAGTTGCATACACATTTCCAGGGGGGTACGTGAAGCATAAAAGGTTGAGAACCACTGATATACATGTTTTATTTTATTCCCATTTTTATACTATAACTATAGTTTTATCTATCTATACAAGGGGTACGCCAGTTACATACACATTTCCAGGGGGTACGTGAAGCATAAAAGGTTGAGAACCACTGATATCTATCTTTTATTTCATTCCCATTGTTATATTATAACTATAGTTTTACCTACCTATACAAGAGGTACGACAGTTACATACACATTTCCAAGGGGTACATGAAGCATAAAAGGTTGAGAACCACTGGTATATATGTTTTATTTCATTCCCATTGTTATATTATAACTATAGTTTTATCTATCTAATACAAGGGATACGACAGTTGCATAGACATTTCCAGGGGGTACGTGAAGCATAAAAGGTTGAGAACCACTGATCTATACAATTATTGTACATAAAAATTCTCACTAAGCAGAAACTTTATCAGTGGGAACTTGTACAGTTTCAACAGATATGATCTATATTACATCAGTATCATGACATAACATGAAGAGAAAAAGATTAGTAAATAAAAAGATAAACAATAAAATGATGAATATTTCCGATTAAAAAAATCCCTTTTTTATCAACCACTCAAACTCGTTTTCCGTTCGCCCCGAAAAATGCATATTCATAATACTAGTTAAACTCGCGCCAAAAGTTTGGCGCCAAACGTATGCCCATTGATAACTTCATTCACAGGTTTTCCTTTTTCAGTCGGTAGCGCGCCAGGTTCCTAATCTGTAGTTCCCAGGTTCGAGTCCCAGCTGGGTCAACGTTCAGATTCATCTCCGCAAAATTACCAGCCCTGCCCACGGTTAGTACGGGGCACCGATGGGCTTGGAAAGGCCGCCGTCAGTCGGATGGGACGTTAAGCCGTGGCCCCCTGTGCGAGAGAGCCATACCCTATGCACGTTAAAGAACACACTGAATGACCTTGACCGGAGGCTACCATCTGTCTCCCAACAGCTGTTCCAGTGGATCCCCTTCCCCCATACTTCTCTGAGCCTTCGGTGTCCATGTGACCTGGCCATTTATCCCATTGTGTGCAAAAAAAAGTGCCGCTCACAGGTAAAACAACCCAACCTCTGAGTCTTCGGGATCCTTGTGATCTATACATTTATACCATTATGTGGAAAAAAAGTGCCGCTCAGAGGTAAAACAACCCAATCCAATCTCTGAGCTTTCGGGATCCTTGTGACCTGGCCATTTATGCCATTGCGTGCAAAAAAGTGCCGCTCAGAGGTAAAACAACCCAACCTCTGAGTCTTCGGGATCCTTGTGATCTATACATTTATACCATTGTATGGAAAAAAGTGCCGCTCAGAGGTAAAACAACCCAATCCAATCTCTGAGCTTTCGGGATCCTTGTGACCTGGCCATTTATGCCATTGCGTGCAAAAAAATGCCGTTCACAGGTAAAACAACCCAACCCAACCTCTGAGTCTTCGGGATCCTTGAGAACTGGCCATTTATCCCATTGTGTGCAAAAAAGTGCCGCTCACAGGTAAAACAACCCAACCCAACCTCTGAGTCTTCGGGATCCTCGTGATCTATACATTTATACCATTGTGTGGAAAAAAGTGCCGCTCAGAGGTAAAACAACCCAATCCAATCTCTGAGCTTTCGGGATCCTTGTGACCTGGCCATTTATGCCATTGCGTGCAAAAAAAGTGCCGCTCAGAGGTAAAACAATCCAACCCAACCTCTGAGTCTTCGGGATCCTTGAGAACTGGCCATTTATCCCATTGTGCAAAAAAAGTGCCGCTCACAGGTAAAACAACCCAACCCAACCTCTGAGTCTTCGGGATCCTTGAGAACTAGCCATTTATCTCATTGTGTGCAAAAAAAGTGCCGCTCAGAGGTAAAACAACCCAATCCAATCTCTGAGCTTTCAGCATCCTTGTGACCTGGCCATTTATGCCATTGAGTGCAAAAAAGTACCGCTCAGAGGTAAAACAACCCAACCCAACCTCTGAGCCTTCGGGATCCTGGTGACTTGCCCATTTATTGGTGACTTGCCAATTTGCATTTTTGTAAAACAATCGAACCTCCGTACTACTCAAAACGTAGGTGGCAGCAGCATCCCCAGAAATTAGGACGCATTTCGTGGGATCACTCACGACTCGCCGCAGCTAGGAATTCGATTAGCTACCCCAAGAGAGTAAAAACTAAGCTTGACCACCCCACCAAATTCGAAACCGATCGCTCAAGTAGCAGCGGAATCACGAAGAAACTGACAATTTCTTCTACCGATGACGTCACACGTGTCTGCCGTCTCTGGAATTGCGCCTCTTATAGAACATGATGTCAAGCCATCAATGGATAGACATTGCAAGAACAACTTATGGAAGAGGACCTAATTTTGTGGTATCGAAATCCTTACAGTCCTTTAAGTTGCGGTGAGAAAAAGCTGTAGAGAATTTTGAGTGGTCCCAACTCTGACCGTCTAGGGCAGAGGTTCCCAAACTTATATGTCCTATCGCCCCCTTTCAGAAAAAAATTACTCAGCGCCCCCCTGAAATCTTCCTTCTTTAAGCGAACAAGCAGAAAGATGCAGTGACAAATTTGCATTCTTTTATGTATCTATATTTGTATCTACGTCCTACAACATAGTAAAGAAAGATGTTGTAAATAAGTCACCTTGAAGCTTGAAATTATAAAATTATTTATTGATGCTTATTGATTTTATTATTGATGATTATATTATTATTGAACGGATGTAGAAAAAAATATAACGGGGCAAGAAACAGTAGAAACAACCTCTAAAGATTATTTTAAAAACTACGTAAATGGTAGCTAGGTAGTCATTGGAAGGAGAGCTATGCACCAATTCCCTGTGATGATGAATAGAACCGGCCAGGCCTAGCACCTAATGTCCGACCCCGCCTTCTCGTGGTGCGGACCATTAGTAACTTTCAAAAGAGATACTCTCTTGTGGAAGTGAACGGAAGGGGAGGGCTGCCAGATTAGTGTGGCCTACTGATCTGGACAACTATGGCTACTTTTCTTTTTTTTCTACCCTGCTGAGGAGTGGTCAACCACACAGGGTCCTGGTGCTGACCATATAAACCTACTGGACTGGACAGATATATGGCTCTGAGCTTGATTATGGATCCTGATTTTGCTGCACTGGTGGGCTTCTGTGGAGGGAAAATCTTCCGCTGTGTTTTCTGTTTGTTTGTGGGTTGACAGCCCCAAGTGAATAGATTCACAGGATATGTTTATCAGCTGGTGGATAATCCTGAGCAGAAGTCATCGCAGGCACCTGAACTCTTTGCTTCTATTGGCATCGTCAAATTCTACATTGGATGAAGTCTTCCAGTGTAGATGGCTTCAGCCTTTAGAAGTGGGTGAACGGGTCTTTGCCCCATGTCTGCGATTAGGGGGCTGTTTGATATTGTCGGCATTCCCTCTCTCAATAAACATAGTTTCTTTAAACATCCCACTAACCATTTCCTCTCCATAGGTAGTTGGAATGTGAGGACTCTGCACAGAGCTTTTTCTCTTGATGTCCTCACACAAGAATTCCACCGTTATAATTTAGATATTCTCGGCTTGCAAGAGACCAGATGCACAGATAAAGGTCAGATTCTTAAAAATAATCTTAAATTTCTCTTTTCAGGGAGGGACGACAATAAGCATCACCAAGGCGTGGGTCTGCTTCTCAGCAGACACGATAGCGATGCTCTTCTAGGATATGAGTGCATTAATGAAAGGTTTCTTACAGCAAAATTTCAGACAAGCGTTAAGACTTGAATGTTATCTGCTGTTATGCCCCCACTGAGGATGCCGATGAGGATGAGAAGGATAGGTTTTATGAACAACGTCAGGATATTTTGAATTCTGTCAAGAAAGGAGATATTACCCTTGTTCTTGGTGACTTCAATGCCAAAGTTGGTACTGACTCTGATCTTTGGGGAGGGGTGATAGTCCCTTTTGGTATTGGTAGCTGCAATGGCAATGGGCAACGTCTCCTACAGGTAAGTAAACTCAATGGATTCAGAATAACTAACACTTATTACAAACACCGCGACATACATAAGTACACATGGGTTTCACCTGATGGGCTGCATAAGAATATGATTGATTACATATTAATTAACAGCAAATGGGCTAGTTCTGTTAGGAATACCAGGGCATATAGAAGAGCTGAAATTGGATCTGACCATTACCTTGTTAAAAGTGTGTTGCAACTAACTTTTAACCTTGTTATGCTAACTTGTAACCTTATTATGTCCTTTGTTAAAAAGTGTTGTGCTAGGGTTAAAAAATTTACTTTTAATACTGAAGTTCTGAAAGATCCAGTTATAGCCAAAGCTTACCATGATAGGTTACTTAGTCATTATGACAGTCATGGTTTGCTTACTACTGAAGTTGAGGAAGAGTGGGATCATTTTAAACAGGCTTTTTTGGACACTAACAATACTCTTTTAGGAAAAAAGGAGCAGAAGAGGCAAAATTATCTGAGTGATAAGGCACTTGAGCTTATTTCGGAAAGAAAGAACTGCAGGAATGCCCTTAATCAATACCCTACTAGTCCTAATAGAAAGCATTACAGAGACCTTAATAAACTTGTAAAGGATCAGTTAGCTGCTGATAAGAATCTTTGGCTTGATGGTTTGGCTGACAAAGCCGAGGAAGCTGTTAGACAGCACAACAGCAGAGAGCTGTACCAGATAGTTAATGTTTTGTGTGGTAGAAAACGGACAGGCATACAAGGATTGAAGGATAAACTAGGTAAGGTTATAGAAGGGGATAATTCTGTCATGGCTAGGTGGGCTGAGCATTTCAGTGATGTTCTAAACAATGTAATTAGTTCTACTCCCATTGTTTGCAATGATGATAGATGCATTGGTGGTTTTAATGTTGGCCCTATAACACAATCTGAAGTTATTTTGGCTGTTTCTAAACTTAAACTTCATAAATCCCCAGGAGTAGATGAAATTACTACGGAAATGCTTAAAGCTGGGAATGCTTCGGTTACCACTTGGATGACTGAAATTCTGAATGTCTTTTATGATAAAGGCATGGTTCCTAAGGATTTTACCAGAGCTATTGTTATCTCTATTTTCGAAAAAGGTGATCGCAGTTCTTGTGATAACTATAGGGGTATCAGCCTACTCTCTGTTCCAGGTAAAGTTCTTTCCATGATTGTGCTTAATAGAATTAAGAATCTGGTTGACAGTCAATTGCGTGACGAGCAATGTGGATTCAGAAGTGGTAGGGGATGTGTGGAACAGATATTTTCACTTAGGCAGATTCTTGAGAAATGTTTAGAGTTTCAGAAACATTTGGTTGCTAGCTTTGTTGATTTCAAAAAGGCTTTCGACTCTGTTGATCGTCATAATTTGTGGTTGATTGTGAGATCATATGGTATACCAGACCAGTTAGTTAACATAATGAAAGCTCTGTATAATAACACTGAGTCGTGTGTGAGAGTTGGTAAGGCTTGTAGCAATTGGTTTAGCATTACTTCTGGTGTTCGACAAGGGTGCATTTTGTCTCCTTTCTCTTTAGCTTGGTTATTGATTATGTTATGCGAAATTCACTTCAAGGGAAAGATTTTGGCCTTAAATGGACTGGAGATACGAAAATTTCTGATTTAGATTATGCTGATGATTTAGCCCTTTTGGCAAATGATGTTGATGAGATGAAATCTTTCATTCGAGCTGTTGATGAGACTGGTAGTAGAGTAGGTTTGGTTATAAACAGAGAGAAAACTAAAGTGATGAAAATTGGTCAGGCAGGCTGTGATTCAGTTAATCTGAATGGTTGCAGTCTTGAGCAGGTGTCACAGTTTAATTATCTTGGTAGCTACGTAACAGATAATGGTGATGTGCGGCATGAGATTAACAGACGAATAGGGATTGCTGCCGGGACTTTTAAGAACCTGTGGAGAGTGTGGAGAAATAGGCGTATACACCTAAAGTCTAAAATTAGACTGTATAATAGTTTGGTTCTTTCTAGGGTTAGTTATGGTAGTGAAACTTGGACACTTTTTAAACAAGATAACAGGAAACTAGATGCTTTTGATTCCAGATGCTTACGCAGTATCTTGGGCATTGGGTGGTTCAACTTTGTAACTAATGATGAGATTAGGGAAAGGAGTTTGCAACCTCCTTTAAGCAGCATATTGTGCAGAGAGAGACTCCGTTGGTTTGGCCATGTTTCCCGTATGAATAATTATAGATTGGCGAATAGGGTTATGAACAGTGTGCCTAAAGGCCTCAGAAAGAAGGGGAGACCTAGGATGCGGTGGGCTGACAATGTCAAACAAGACCTTGTTAGAATTGGTGTGCAGTGGCCAGATGCAGTAGATGTAGCTCAGGATAGACTTGCTTAGAGAACTAAATTGCACGGTCTGGTTGGACCTCCGTAGCCCATGGCTGCTTGATGATGATGATGATGATGATGATGATGATGATGATGATGATGATGATGATGATGATGATGATGATGATGATGATGATGATGATGATGATGATGATGATGATGATGATGATGATGATGATGATGACAGAGTTTTTAATTTAGTTTATTAATTTCAGGTGTTTTCCCAGTAAACAGTCTGTCAACGAATATCCTACAGTATTTTATTTTTTGTAAAAAATATATTTTTCGAGACATTCACATTTTTATTTAGTACTAAGAAAATTTCTAAAAATACCAATTGGACAATATTACTTACTGTATTCCATAATCATTGGTCATCTGAAATTATGTAAGAAAAAGTCAGAATTATTTTTCAATATCACAAAACAATGTCTGGTAAATAAGAAATATTTGAAATAATTAGTTCTCCTGAGTGAGATTCGAACCTACGTCTCCCAGAAGTATGTCGGGTGTCATAACCGCTGGACTACCAGAAACAAACCGTTTCTTGCAACAGAGTAACAGAGGAAGGATTACATGTCACTTTGTTTGAAGGAAACGGTTAATTTCTGGTGGCCAGAATTATAAATTTCCATTTCGAAATTACTTTTCGAAAAGAGAAGTATAAGAACTTAAATTATATTGGTACAGCCGCTCAAAGAAATATCCGAACACTATTGTTGATTACAGAATTCAGAAAAAATATCTGGCAACGATTTTTTTAGAAATTAGTGATCTGGCAACCTTCGTGTGCCAGATCAGTAATTTCTAAAAAAAGATACAAAAAAAAGGTGATTTCTAAGAAAAAGTGATACACATATATAATATTTTGAAATTAGTGATCTGGCAACCTTCGTGTACAAATTGAACTGTACACAAAGGTTGCCAGATCACTAATTTCTAAAAAAAAAGATACATAAAAAAGTGATATCTAAGAAAAAGTGATACACATATATAATATTTTGAAATTAGTGATCTGGCAACCTTCGTGTACAAATTGAACTGTACACGAAGGTTGCCAGATCACTAATTTCTAAAAAAAAAGATACATAAAAAAGTGATATCTAAGAAAAAGTGATACACATATATAATATTTTGAAATTAGTGATCTGGCAACCTTCGTGTACAAATTGAACTGTACACGAAGGTTGCCAGATCACTAATTTCTAAAAAAAAAGATACATAAAAAAGTGATATCTAAGAAAAAGTGATACACATATATAATATTTTGAAATTAGTGATCTGGCAACCTTCGTGTACAAATTGAACTGTACACAAAGGTTGCCAGATCACTAATTTCTAAAAAAAAAGATACATAAAAAAGTGATATCTAAGAAAAAGTGATACACATATATAATATTTTGAAATTAGTGATCTGGCAACCTTCGTGTACAAATTGAACTGTACACGAAGGTTGCCAGATCACTAATTTCTAAAAAAAAAGATACATAAAAAAGTGATATCTAAGAAAAAGTGATACACATATATAATATTTTGAAATTAGTGATCTGGCAACCTTCGTGTACAAATTGAACTGTACACAAAGGTTGCCAGATCACTAATTTCTAAAAAAAAAGATACATAAAAAAGTGATATCTAAGAAAAAGTGATACACATATATAATATTTTGAAATTAGTGATCTGGCAACCTTCGTGTACAAATTGAACTGTACACGAAGGTTGCCAGATCACTAATTTCTAAAAAAAAAGATACAAAAAAAAGGTGATTTCTAAGAAAAAGTGATACACATATATAATATTTTGAAATTAGTGATCTGGCAACCTTCGTGTACAAATTGAACTGTACACGAAGGTTGCCAGATCACTAATTTCTAAAAAAAAAGATACATAAAAAAGTGATATCTAAGAAAAAGTGATACACATATATAATATTTTGAAATTAGTGATCTGGCAACCTTCGTGTACAAATTGAACTGTACACGAAGGTTGCCAGATCACTAATTTCTAAAAAAAAAGATACATAAAAAAGTGATATCTAAGAAAAAGTGATACACATATATAATATTTTGAAATTAGTGATCTGGCAACCTTCGTGTACAAATTGAACTGTACACGAAGGTTGCCAGATCACTAATTTCTAAAAAAAAAGATACATAAAAAAGTGATATCTAAGAAAAAGTGATACACATATATAATATTTTGAAATTAGTGATCTGGCAACCTTCGTGTACAAATTGAACTGTACACAAAGGTTGCCAGATCACTAATTTCTAAAAAAAAAGATACATAAAAAAGTGATATCTAAGAAAAAGTGATACACATATATAATATTTTGAAATTAGTGATCTGGCAACCTTCGTGTACAAATTGAACTGTACACGAAGGTTGCCAGATCACTAATTTCTAAAAAAAAAGATACATAAAAAAGTGATATCTAAGAAAAAGTGATACACATATATAATATTTTGAAATTAGTGATCTGGCAACCTTCGTGTACAAATTGAACTGTACACGAAGGTTGCCAGATCACTAATTTCTAAAAAAAAAGATACATAAAAAAGTGATATCTAAGAAAAAGTGATACACATATATAATATTTTGAAATTAGTGATCTGGCAACCTTCGTGTACAAATTGAACTGTACACGAAGGTTGCCAGATCACTAATTTCTAAAAAAAAAGATACATAAAAAAGTGATATCTAAGAAAAAGTGATACACATATATAATATTTTGAAATTAGTGATCTGGCAACCTTCGTGTACAAATTGAACTTTACACGAAGGTTGCCAGATCACTAATTTCTAAAAAAAAAAGATACATAAAAAAGTGATATCTAAGAAAAAGTGATACACATATATAATATTTTGAAATTAGTGATCTGGCAACCTTCGTGTACAAATTGAACTGTATTTTTTATGCTTGGAATTTTTTATGTATAAAAGTGATATCTAAAAAAAAGTGATACACATATATAATATTTTGAAATTAGTGATCTGGCAACCTTCGTGTACAAATTGAACTGTAAACAAAGGTTGCCAAATCACTAATTTCTAAAAAAAAGATACATAAAAAAGTGATATCTAAGAAAAAGTGATACACATTTATAATATTTTGAAATTAGTGATCTGGCAACCTTCGTGTCACGTGACACGAAGGTTATTCACTAATTTCACAAAACTCACTAATTTCAGTAATTTCAGTAATTTCTGAAAAAAGTTGCCAGATATTTTTTCTGAATTCTGTAATCTACCATAGTGTTCGGATATTTTTTGAGCGACTGTATTAGAATTCACACTATAGACAATCAGGCGCGTTTTCTTTTTCCAACCTAAAGGTTCCGTAATCTTGCCCTTATTAGTACTCTTCCCTTGAAGGCCATCCAGCGTGTTCTTCGAGTGCTCACCATCCATTAACGTCCCATCCGACGGACGACTGCCTTTCCAAGCCTATCGGTGTCCACTTTCTGACCGAGAGCACGATGGGGATTTAAATAATAAAATAAATAAATACCCCCTCAAGCAGCTGCTTGCCACAGAGGTCTGACAGGAGCCTGTCAGTTCATGTGCCATAGTAGAAGGTCTGAGAGGATGGCAGGACCTCAGCAGAAAAACGACACATACATCCATGCCTTAACCGGGGCTCGAACCTAGGTCCCGCAGATCAGTAGCCAAGCGTGCTAACCACTCGGCCACGGGACGGCTGATGGGGATTTATCATCATCATCATCATCATCATCCTCAAGCAGCCATAGGCTACGGAGGTCCAACCAGACCACGCAGTTTAATTCTCCAAGCATATCTGTCCTGAGCTACATCTGCTGCATCCGGCCACTGCACACCAATTCTAACAAGGTCCTGTTTGACATTGTCTGCCCACCGCATCCTAGGTCTCCCCCTCCTTCTGAGGCCTCTAGGATCACTGTTCATAACCCTATTCGCCAATCTATAATTATCCATACGGGCAACATGGCCAAACCAGCGGAGTCTCTCTCTGCACAATATGCTGCTTAAAGGAGGTTGCAGACTCCTTTGCCTAACCTCATCATTAGTTACAAAGTTAAACCACCTAATATCCAAGATACTGCGTAAGCATCTGGAATCAAAAGCATCTAGTTTCCTGTTATCTTGTTTACACAGCGTCCAAGTTTCACTACCATAACTAACCCTAGAAAGAACCAAACTATTATACAGTCTAATTTTAGTCTTTAGGTGTATACGCCTATTTCTCCACAATCTCCATAGATTCTTAAAAGTCCCGGCAGCAATACCTATTCGTCTGTTAATCTCATGCCGCACATCACCAGTATCAGTTACATAGCTCCCAAGGTAATTAAACTGTGACACCTGCTCAAGACTGCAACCATTCAGATTAACTGAATCACAACCTGCCTGACCAATTTTCATCACTTTAGATTTCTTTCTGTTTATAACCAAACCTACTCTACTACCAGTCTCATTAACAGCTCGAATGAAAGAGTTCATCTCATCAACATCATTTGTAAAAAGGGCTAAATCATCAGCATAATCTAAATTAGAAATTTTCGTATCTCCAGCCCATTTAAGGCCAAAATCTTTTCCTCGAAGCGAATTTCGCATAACATAATAAATAACCAAACTAAAGAGAAAAGGAGACAAAATGCACCCTTGTCGAACACCAGACGTAATGCTAAACCAATTGCTACAAGACTTACCAACTCTCACACATGACTCAGTGTTATTATAGAGAGCTTTCATTATGTTAACTAACTTGTCTGGTATACCATATGATCTCACAATCAACCACAAATTATGACGATCAACAGAGTCGAAAGCCTTTTTGAAATCAACAAAGCTAGCAACCAAAGGTTTCTGAAACTCTAAACATTTCTCAAGAATCTGCCTAAGTGAAAATATCTGTTCCACACATCCCCTACCACTTCTGGATCCACATTGCTCATCACGCAATTGACTGTCAACCAGATTCTTAATTCTATTAAGCACAATCATGGAAAGAACTTTACCTGGAACAGAGAGTAGGCTGATACCCCTATAGTTATCACAAGAACTGCGATCACCTTTTTTGAAAATAGGGATAATAATAGCTCTGGTAAAATCTTTAGGAACCATGCCTTTATCATAAAGGTTATTCAAAATTTCAGTCATCCAAGTGGTAACCGAAACATTCCCAGCTCTCAGCATTTCTGTAGTAAATTCATCTACCCCTGGGATTTATGAAGTTTAAGTTTAGAGATAGCCAAACTAACTTCAGATTGTGTTATAGGGCCAACATTAAAGCTGCCAATGCATCTCTCATCATTACAAACAATGGGAGTAGAACTAACCACATTGTTTAGAACATAACTGAAATGCTCAGCCCACCTAGCCATGACAGAATCCTCACCTTCTATAACCTTACCTTGTTTATCCTTCAATCCCTGTAGGCCTGTCCGTTTTCTACCACATAAAACATTAAGTATCTGGTACAGCTCTCTGCTGTTGTGCTGCCTAACTGCTTCCTCAGCTTTGTCAGCCAAGCTATCAAGCCAAAGATTTTTATCTGTAGCTAACTGATCCTTTACACGTTTATTAAGCTCTCTGTAATCTTTTCTATTAGGACTAGTAGGGTACTGATTAAGGACATTCCTGCAGTTCCTTCTTTCTGAAATAAGCTCAATTGCCTTATCACTTAAATAATTATGCCTCCTCTGCTCCTTTTTTCCTAAAAGAGTACTGTTAGTTTCCAAAAAAGCCTGTTTAAAATGGCTCCATTCTTCCTCAATTTCAGTATTAAGCAAACTATGACTGTCATAATGACTAAGTAACCTATCATGGTAAGCTTTAGCAATAACTGAGTCTTTCAGAGCTTCAGTATTAAAGGTAAATTTTTTAACCCTAGCACAACACTTTTTAAGTTTAAGTAGCAAGACACTTTTAACAAGGTAATGGTCAGATCCAATTTCAGCTCCCCTATATGCCCTGGTATTTCTAACAGAACTAGCCCATTTGCTGTTAATTAATATATAATCAATCATATTCCTATGCAGCCCATCAGGTGAAACCCACGTGTATTTATGTATGTCGCGGTGTTTGTAATATGTGTTAGTTATTCTGAAACCATTGAGTTTACTTACCTGTAGGAGACGTTGCCCATTGCCATTGCAGCTACCAATACCAAAAGGGCCTATCACCCCTCCCCAAAGATCAGAGTCAGTACCAACTTTGGCATTGAAGTCACCAAGAACAAGGGTAATATCTCCTTTCTTGACAGAATTCAAAATATCCTGAAGTTGTCCGTAAAACCTATCCTTCTCATCCTCATCAGCATCCTCAGTGGGGGCATAACAGCAGATAACATTCAAGTCTTTAATGCTTGTCTGAAATTTTGCTGTAAGAAACCTTTCATTAATGCACTCATATCCTAGAAGAGCATCACTAGCATGTCTGCTAAGCAGCAGACCCACACCTTGGTGATGCTTTCCATCCTCCCTCCCTGTAAAGAGAAATTTAAAGTTATTTTTAAGTATCTCACCTTTACTTGTCCATCTGGTCTCTTGCAAGCCTAGAATATCTAGGTTATAGCGCTGGAATTCCTGCATGAGGACATCAAGAGAATAATCTCTATATAATGTCCTCACGTTCCACGTTCCTGCAGAGAGAAAATGATTAGTAGGATTTTTAAAGAAATTAGGTTTATTGAGATTGGTAGGGCCAACGATATCAAACAGCCCCCTGATCGCAGGCATGGGGCAAAGACCCGTTCCTCCTCCGCTAAAGGCTGAAGTCACCGATGCTGGTAGGAACTTCAGGCACCTCCTTTTCAAGTGGACTTTTTCAAGAGCCACATGGCCTGCCTGAGACGCATTACTCCAGTTTAGGCTTGACGATGCCCAACTAGCAAAGTAAGGTTCAGGTACCTGCGATGGCCCTGATTAGGCAGAGATAAATCTGACCCCTGGCACAGGTGCGATTCGAATCTGGAAACTGTAAATTACGAGCCTGGCACGCTAACAAGTGGCGTAACTAGGCAATTTGCCACCTTGAGCGAATGATTGTTGCTATCGCCACCTTACCCCCACTTCCATCCCCCCAGTCCAAATGGACTGCATCATTTTGCCCCCCTCTGACTAAGGGCAGAGAACGGGAAAAAATTGCAAAATCCCTAAAGTTAGCCAATTTTTTTTTTCATTTTGCCCAATTTGGGGATTAAAAAAAAGTGATACATATATATTGTATATTCCCTTCTCCCTGTTTGGAATTTAATTTTTTTTTTAATTTTCTATTTTTCCAAATGAAATTTTTTAATTTAAAAAAAATTACGAAAATTTTGGAGATATTTTCTTGAAAGACATTTTGCCGCTATCTGGATTCTGGCGCCTAGGCCGATTACCATACTTGCCCCCACCCACCAAGTTATTCCACTGGCCTTACAAACTGATCCCCCCCACGCACACACACATCCATAATTCACGTATTACCCTTGGGGTGGGGTGGCTCAGTATTAGCACGCCAGGCTCATAATCTGTAGTTCCCGGGTTCGAGTCCTAGTTGGGTCAGCGTTGAGATTTATCTCCGCAAAATTCCCCGCCCTGCCCACGGTCAGTAGGGGACACCAATGGGCTTGGAAAGGCCGCCGTCCGTCGGATGGGACGTTAAACCGTGGCCCCGTGTGCGGGAGAGCCCTACCCTGTGCACGTTAAAGAACACGCTGGATGGCCTTGACGGGAGGCTACCATCTGTCTCCCAACAGCTGTTCCAGTGGGTCCCCTCCCCCAACCTTCTCTGAGCCTTACTGTAGATCAGGGATTTATTTTACTGTAGATCAGGGATTAGGGTCCATGTGACCTGGCCATTTAGCCCATGGTGTGCAAAAAAGTGCCGCTCAGAGGTAAAACAACCCAACCGTATTACCCTTACTTTGATAAGCGAATATTACCTAGATCAGTGGTTCTCATCCTTTTATGCTTCACGTACCCCTGGAAATACGTATGTAACTGGCGTATCCTACGTTAAAGAACACGCTGGATGGCCTTGACGGGAGGCTACCATCTGTCTCCCAACAGCTGTTCCAGTGGGTCCCCTCCCCCAACCTTCTCTGAGCCTTACTGTAGATCAGGGATTTATTTTACTGTAGATCAGGGATTAGGGTCCATGTGACCTGGCCATTTAGCCCATGGTGTGCAAAAAAGTGCCGCTCAGAGGTAAAACAACCCAACCGTATTACCCTTACTTTGATAAGCGAATATTACCTAGATCAGTGGTTCTCATCCTTTTATGCTTCACGTACCCCTGGAAATACGTATGTAACTGGCGTATCCCTTCAATAGATAGATAAAACTATAGTTATAGTATAAAAGTGGGAATAAAATAAAACATATATATGTTACCGCTAAAGTGCAAAAATCAGTTATTCTACAGATTATCTAGGTATTGTGCAGATTAACTAGGGTGATCCGTTAACGTGCGGAAAATTGTTTCATTTCTCAAATTACCTAGGTAATCTGCAAATTACCTGGATAATCTGCACATTACCTACTAGGCACTCGCTAAAGTGAAAATAAGATCTTTGCTGGAACAACAGGAACGTTTCTGTACGCTTAAATTAACATAATGTTATTTATCTAGTGTCCGGAGTTGAGTTGAAACCAGGGTCATCCCTCTGTCAACATGAATCAGTCGTCCGAATTATAAAAAACGCCCCCAAAATGAGCAGGCCAAGTGAGAATGAATCATTTTAATGATTCGTTATCAAGAATGAATCACTTTACCGATTCGTTGTCACTTGGCCTCCGCTCATCCGGGGCGTTTTTTTATAATGCGGACGAGTGAATCACGTGACACGAAGATTCATATTCAAGAGATTCACCACTATGAGAGAAACAAACTTTTGAACTTTAACGATACGGAAGCCGTTAATGTGCACATTACCTAGGTAAAATGCGGAAAATTCTTGATTCCTCACGTTAACGGAGCAAATCAGTTAATCTGCAGATTAGCTAGGTAATGTGCACATTAACGGCTTTCGAGCTTTAGCGGTAACATATATAATATATATCTACCGTCTTTGAGTTCCGGCGTACCCTAAAAACTTTTACTGCGTACCTCACGTTGAGAATCCCTGATCTACAGTATTTGCAGCTTTGTGAAAAGAAGTTTTCAGCAAAATGTGAAAAAATAATTACATAAACAGATATATTTACCTTATAAGGTTCGACATCGTGTTTCTCAATAGACACTTGATAGTCATTAACACTGCAAGAAAAAAAATGGGTTTTTTATTGCTATAGTAAAAAAATATTTCATAAACAAAGATGGCTTCTCACAAAAATCATACTACACTGCTTTACTGAAATCTTACGGAATTTCCATATTATCTGAATGGGAATCTCACTTTCAAACTTCTAAAATATGCATTTAATAGAAAAATGTGGCTCAATATAAATTAAAGATCATAATCAATTCTGTTTAAATCTCGATTTTCAACAATATTCGTTCAGTACTTAAAAAGTAGGAATATTTAACAATAATTTATTTTGTTTTATAGAAGTCATTCGCAGCTGTCTAATATTTAAATAATCATCGCGCAAACTCCTAAAATATATATTTAATTTGTGAAATGATTTGAAATAATATTTATTATTTAATTTGGCATAATATTCGTTTATATTTTGATAGGTCAGTGTATATCTTAGGACTAATTTATTTCTGGATTGTATTAATTAGACAAAGACTTGGAAGTGGCACTTTTGTGGACACAATGGGCTAAATGGCCAGGTCACAAAGACCCCGAGGACATAGAGAAGATTGGGGGAGGGGACACACTGAACAGCTGTTAGGAAACAGATGGTAGCTTCCCGTCAAGGACATCCAGCATGTTTTTAAGGTGCAGAGTGTCTCTCACATAAGGAGCCACGGTTTAACGTCTCAACCGACGGACGACGGCCTCTCCAAGCCCATCGTTGTCTCTAACTGACCGTGGGCGGCAGGCCAGAAGTTATGGGGAGGTAAATCTCAACGGTGATCCAGCTGGGACTCGAACCTGGGAACTGCAGATTACGAGCCTGTCGCTCTACCGACTGAGCCATCCCTGCACCAAAGTTAGCGGTGATAGGGTAGATTTTTCGTAGGCGATATTTATACAGTTGATTTGTGTTTTGGCAGGACGAAAAAATGGCCAAAAAAAAAAACATTTTGAGTAAAAAAAATCCGTATCATTTTAAAAATTAATCAGTAAACTCTTCGAAAACTGTTTGTGAAAAAAGTTAAAGTTGATATATGTGATAATGACAATTTCACCATTTTTAAAATAAAGCAAACCCTCGTTAATCCGGATAAATTTGGAGAAGGAAGGGTACGGATTAATGAAGCAGAAAAGACGAAAAGTTTTGAAGACAAGTAAATGGAAAATTTATAGTCACTTTCTCTATTTATAATATCGAATTTCTATTTCAAACAAACACTGAAATTTGAGTCTTTATCTAAAAAATAATTTAAAAATAACAGACTTTGCACTTTTCAGTCTTCCTTTAAAAAAATAAAATAGAACAGGGCATTTTTTCATCAACAGATGACTCAAAAATGTTTAAAGGCTGTTCAGAAAAAATGGCGCTGGAATCTAAAATCTATACCAAATTTTTAAACATTTTTTTTCTTTTTCAAACGCGCCTTCTGAAGATTTTTATCACTTTCAACTTGTTAACGATCATTAAAGTCATGTTGGCTTTCCACACCCTTTTCAACTTCTTAGGAACCATAATTAATTCCAACATTTTAACTTAATTGAATAGCAGACACACAAATTATGCGTCATAAGCTATAACGGCCGTTCGTGCCAGAACCAAAAAGACCACTGCAAACGAAGCGCGTTTGTTGAGCGCTTTAAGGAAAAAACGTCTGGATTAGCTGTATCCGGACTATCGAGGGTTTAATGTACAGTCGCTCAAATAAATATCCGAACACTATGATTGATTACAGAAAACAGAAAAAATATCTGGCAACGATTTTTTTTAGAAATTAGTGATCTGGCAACCTTCGTGTACAGTCGCTCAAATAAATATCCGAACACTATGGTTGATTACAGAATTAAAAAAAAAATATCTGGGAACGATTTTTTTAGAAATTAGTGATCTGGCAACCCTCGTGTACAGTCGTTCAAATAAATATCCGTACACTATGGTTGATTACAAAATAAAAAAAAAATCTGGGAACGATTTTTTTTTTAGAAATTAGTGATCTGGCAACCTTCGTGTACAGTCGCTCAAATAAATATCCGAACACTATGGTTGATTACAGAATTCAAAAAAAAAATATCTGGGAACGTTTTTTGAGAAATTAGTGATCTTGCAACTTTCATGTACAGTCGCTCAAATAAATATCCGAACACTATGGTTAATTACAGAATTCAGAAGAAATATCTGGCAACATTTTTTCTGAACTCTGTAATCAACCACAGTGTTCGGATATTTTTTTGAGAGACTGTATTATCGAAAATACCTTAGTATAAATCTTTACTTACTAACATGGTTGATTGCATCTTTTCACACAGTCTAAAAGGATTTCTTCTTTCAGGAATTCTTCAGCTGTACATCAAGAAAACGGTAAAGTTTAAAAAAAAACTCGGATAAAAATATCTATGAACTTTCCTAAGCGAAAAAACAGTTCTTAAGAGTTTAAATTATCATCATTTTTACTCGTTAATCACATAGTTTCAATTTTTAACGTTTCAGGTGGACAATTGGTTTAAAAAAATATTGAAGCATTAGAACTCAATTACTTACTGAATTCTAACGTTGGCGATTAAATATTTTAATTTATGGTTTGAAATTCCATTACTAGAAGAATTTATAAATAAATTAAACGAAATTTGAAAGTTAACGTTGCAAACAATATTCGAATTTCCTGAGAATTCGGTCTCACAACCGTCTACATGTAATTCGATGCTCAGGACTAAATAATCCAAAAACCCTTAAGCGTCTTTTAATAATGATGAATAATGAGATCTTAAATAAAAATAGTATAAACCTATTTTCGCACATTTTAATTAAAAAATGTTTTTTTAAATTCAAAGCCAACGTCTTGAATGAAAATTGACGCATTTCATTCATTTTTTGCATCTTTATTTACCAGAATATGTAATGCAATACAATATCACTTGAATCTAAATATGGGCTGCATTGTTTTTTTACCTCTGACAGTCACTTTTGTTTCAAACAATGGGCTAAATGGCCAAAAGACCCTAAACAGCTCAGAGAGTGTTAGGGGTAGGCAGTGACGTAACTAGGGAGGGGTCTGAGGGCAATTAGGCTGTCGTAAAGGCGCCACAATCCAGAAGGTGGCAAAATAGCATTTAAGAAGTAAAATTTCAAGCTCCCCCCACCCACTTTTTTATTATTTTTTTTTTCGGGGCGGGGGTGGCTCAGTCGGTAGCGCGCCAGGCTCGTAATCTGTAGTTCCCAGGTTCGAGTCCCAGCTGGGTCAGCGTTGAGATTTATCTCCGCAAAATTCCCCGCCCTGCCCACGGTCAGTAGGGGACACCGATGGTGCTTGGAAAGGCCGCCGTCCGTCGGATGGGACGTTAAGCCGTGGCACCGTGTACGGAAGAGCCATACCCTGTGCACGTTAAAGAACACGCTGGATGGCCTTGACGGGAGGCTACCATCAGTCTCCCAACAGCCGTTCCAGTGGGTCCCCTCCCCCAACCTTCTCTGAGCCTTCGGGGTCCATGTGACCTGGCCATTTAGTCCATGGTGTGCAAAAAAGTGCCGCTCAGAATTAAAACAACCCAACACAACCCACTTTTTTCCTTTACATTTCGACATTTTTGGGGATATTTGCGATTTTTTTCCCGTTTGCTAATCTTATTTCAAAGGGTGCTAAAACTGACACATTGCAGTGCATTGGACTATGGGGGGACAGTAACGGCCACTTGAACGGGGCGGCGAATTATCCATTTATACCACGGGGGGAGAAGGGGAGGATTCACTAGACATTGTTAGGAGACAGATGGCAGCCTCTTTGTCGAGGAGGGCAGGGTGGCTCAGTGGCTCAGTCAATAGCTCATCACGCTCGTAATCTGCAGTTCCCAAGTTCGAGTCCCAGCTGAGTCAACGTTGAGATTTATCTCCGCGAAACTCCCCGCCCTGCCCACGGTCAGTAGGGGACACCGATGGGCTTGGAAATGCTGCCGTCTATTGGATGGGAATTTAAGCCGTGGCCTCGTGTAGGAGAGAGAACCATACCCTGTGCACGTTATAAAACACACTGTATGGCTTTGACGAGAGGCTACCATCTGTTCCCTCTCCCAACCTTCTCTGAGCCTTCGGGTTCTTGTTCCTGGCCATTTAGCCCACTGTGTGCAAAAAAAGTGCCGCTCAGAGGTAAAACAACCCAATTCCATCAAACCACTAGTACATTCTTTAACGTGCACAGAATATGATTCGCTCGCAGGTTGTTTTACCTCTGAGCGTCAATTTTTTTTTCACACAATGGGCTAAAGGCCAGGCCACAAGGACTCCCGAGTGCTCAGAGAAGGTTGGGGGAGGGACCCACTAGACAGATGTTAGTACCTTCCCGTCGAGTCTATCCATCGTGTTCTTTAACGTGCACAGGAAATGGCTCTCCCACACTAGGGGCCATGGCTTAATGTCCCATTCTACGGACGGAGGCATTTCCAAGCCCATCGGTGTCCCCTACTGACAGAGGGCAGGCGGGAAGTTATGTGGAGATAAATCTCAACGCTGGTCCAGCTGGGACTCGAACCTGGGAACTGCAGATTACGAGCCTGGCACGCGCTACCGACTGAGCCAATATTGTAATTCGAACTCATACAATCACGAGAGAGAGTAATAAATCAAATTCAGAAACATTTTGCAGAAATCGGTCATTGTAACGAACGAAAAATGAGCCTGATGTGTTCGATATTTCATACAGCAAAAATACTGCGGAATACTGATAGTACTTACCTGCAGGACAAAACAGTTCACTCTCGTTCACGGAAATGTAATTTCGAGATGGGCATTCATCTTCTTCGAGAGAGGCATTCCGAATACATTCCTCTGCGCAGTCCTTAAAATTTGAAAAGGAAATAAAAAATTAGAAGAATCTCGTTTCCAAAAAAAAATTTTTTTTCGAGTTGTTGGGTTGTTTTACTTCTGAGCGGCACTTTTTTGCACACCATGGGCTAAATGGCCAGGTCACAAGGACCCCGAAGGCTCAGAGAAGGTTGGGGTAGGGGACCCACTGGAACAACTGTTGGGAGACAGATGGTAATCTCCCGTCAAGGCCATCCAGCGTGTTCTTTAACGTGCACAGGGTATGGCTCTCCAGCACACGGGGCCACGGCTTAACGTCCCATCCGACAAACGGTGACCTTTCCAAGCCCATCGGTGTCCCCTACTGACCGTGGGCAGGGCGGGGAAATTTTTCGGAGATAAATCTCAACGCTGACCCAGCTGGGACTCGAACCTGGGAATTACAGATTTCGAGCTTGGCGCGCTACCGACTGAGCCACCCCCGCCCCATTTTTTCGAGTCATATCAGTTATTTGGGAAGATAAAGCTATAATTTTTATTGAAAATGAAGAAAAATTTATCGACAGAGAACCCAAAGGATTCTTACTTTATCGGAAATCGGACCGACTCCACCACGAGACCTCCACAGCTCCATGTAGTCCGTACAATTTGTAGCATAAGGAGCCGGAAGAAGATACTTCTCGACCTACAAGGAAAAGGAAAACTGTAACAAAATATAATTAACACAGTTCATTGTGAAATAATATTTATATCTTCTTTATTTATATGAAGAGAAAAATAACTGAATACAGTGTGAACATCTCTATCAATTAAGAATATTCAAAAATTATACCATCGACTACTCGAACGTTCAGAGGTTAATGTAACTCTCGTGGAAATAAAAAGTTAATTCGCACGCGGGTAACTGAGGAAATAAACTTTTCATATGAAAATGATGTTAAAAAGTTGCATACCTTGCGAAGTTGCAAGAGCAATAAAGAAAGAATTGGATGGATGGAGTTGGTAAGTTGTAAGAAAACAAAGTGATAAGTTGATTCTTTTGATAAATTTTAAGAAAACGAAGAAGATGACAAGTTGACTTATTTGATGAGTTGTAAGAAACGAAGAAGGTGGTAAGTTGATTCATTTGATAGATTTTAAGAAAACAAAGAAGATGATAAGTTGACTTCTTTGATAAGTCGGAAGAAAACAAAGGAGATGGTAAGTTGATTCCTTTTATGAGTTGTAAGAAAACGAAGAAGATGGTAAACTGATTCCTTTGATGAGTTGGAAGAAAACGAAGAAGGTGGTAAGTTGATTCATTTGATAAATTTTAAGAAAACAAAGAAGATGATAAGTTAACTTCTTTGATAAGTCGGAAGAAAACAAAGGAGATGGTAAGTTGATTCCTTTTATGAGTTGTAAGAAAACGAAGAAGACGGTAAACTGATTCCTTTGATGAGTTGGAAGAAAACGAAAAAGGTGGTAAGTTGATTCATTTAATAAATTTTAAGAAAACAAAGAAGATGATAAGTTGGCTTCTTTGATAAGTCGGAAGAAAACAAAGGAGATGGTAAGTTGATTCCTTTTATGAGTTGTAAGAAAACGAAGAAGATGGTCAACTGATTCCTTTGATGAGTTGGAAGAAAACGAAGAAGGTGGTAAGTTGATTCATTTGATAAATTTTAAGAAAACAAAGAAGATGATAAGTTGACTTCTTTGATAAGTCGGAAGAAAACAAAGGAGATGGTAAGTTGATTCTTGTTATGAGTTGTAAGAAAACGAAGAAGGGTAAACTGATTCCTCTGATGAGTTGGAAGAAAACGAAGAAGGTGGTAAGTTGATTCATTTGATAAATTTTAAGAAAACAAAGAAGATGATAAGTTGACTTCTTTGATAAGTCGGAAGAAAACAAAGGAGATGGTAAGTTGATTCCTTTTATGAGTTGTAAGAAAACGAAGAAGATGGTCAACTGATTCCTTTGATGAGTTGGAAGAAAACGAAGAAGGTGGTAAGTTGATTCATTTGATAAATTTTAAGAAAACAAAGAAGATGATAAGTTGACTTCTTTGATAAGTCGGAAGAAAACAAAGGAGATGGTAAGTTGATTCTTGTTATGAGTTGTAAGAAAACGAAGAAGGGTAAACTGATTCCTCTGATGAGTTGGAAGAAAACGAAGAAGGTGGTAAGTTGATTCATTTGATAAATTTTAAGAAAACAAAGAAGATGATAAGTTGACTTCTTTGATAAGTCGGAAGAAAACAAAGGATATGGTAAGTTGATTCCTTTTATGAGTTGTAAGAAAACGAAGAAGATGGTAAACTGATTCCTTTGATGAGTTGTAAGGAAACAAAGAAGGTGGTAAGTTGATTCCTTTTATGAGTTGTAAGAAAACGAAGAAGGTGGTAAACTGATTCCTTTGATGAGTTGGAAGAAAACGAAGAAGGTGGTAAGTTGATTCATTTGATGAGTTGGAAGAAAACAAAGATGATAAGTTGATTTCTTTGTTAAGCTGGAAGAAATCAAAGAAGGTGGTAAGTTTCCTCCTATGATAAGTTGCAAGAAAACAAAGATGATAAGTTTCCTCCTATGATAAGTTGCAAGAAAACAAAGATGATAAGTTGACTTCTTTGATATGTTGGAAGAAAACAAAGTAAGTGGTATGTTGATTCATTTGATGAGTTGTAAGAAAACAAAGAAAGTGGTTAGTTGACTCCTTTGATAAGTTGGAAGAAAGCATAGAAGATCATAAGTTGACTTTTTTGATAAGTTGGAAGAAAACGAAAAAGTGGTAGGTTGCCTCCTTCGATAAGTTGGAAGAAAACGAAAAAGGTGGCAAGTTAGTCCCTTTGGTAAGTCGGAAGAAAACAAAGAAGGTGGTAAGTTGATCCGTTTGATCAGCTATAAAAAAAAGAAGGTGATGAGTTGATTGCTTTCGGAAGTTGTAAGAAATTAAAATAATCAGTTGATTTCTTTCCTGAAAATTGCAAGAGTAATAAAGTTATCCCATTGAAAAGTTTCGAATAAACAAAAAAAATAGTAGGTTGAATCCTTTGATAACTTTTTTAAAAAGCAAAGGAGTCTCATTTGATAAGTTTAAAAGGGCAATTTTTCGTCGAAATCAAAGAAGATGATAAGTTGACTTCCTTGATAAGCTGTAAGAAAACAAAGAAGATGATAAGTTGACTCCTTTGATTAATGGTAAGAAAACGAAAAAGGTCATAAGCTGAATCCTTTGATAAATTATAAAAGAAAGGTGATTTGTTTCCCTCGATTATTTGTAAAGAAATAAAAAAAAAAGTAATAAGTCGCGTGGAAACAAAAAGAAAGTAAATTCCTTTGATAAACTGTTAGAAAACAAAGAATGGCATTTGATTCCCCAGATAAAATGTAAAAAAATGAAAATAATCAGTTGATTACTTTCATTATTTTATTGTTTTGTTTTATTGACATTTCTTGGCGCAATCGACAGGTAGCAGCATCGATTTCTGTCCCACCGAGCTTCATAATAGTTTCCAACTGTCCCTAACTCTAAAACGTTTCTCGCATCATTGACTTAGTATTTGTTTTGACGGCAAACACCTTGACAGGTTGATTGGGGCGGGGATGGCTCAGTCGGTAGCGCGCCAGGCTCGTAATCTGTAGTTCCCAGGTTCGAGTCCCAGCTGGGTCAGCGTTGAGATTTATCTCCGCAAAATTCCCCGCCCTGCCCACGGTCAGTAGGGGACACCGATGGGCTTGGAAAGACCGCCGTCCGTCGGATGGGACGTTAAGCCGTGGCCCCGTGTGCGGGAGAGCCATACCCTGTGCACGTTAAAGAACACGCTGGATGGCCTTGACGGGAGGCTACCATCTGTCTCCCAACAGCTGTTCCAGTGGGTCCCCTCCCCCAACCTTCTCTGAGCCTTCGGGGTCCTTGTGGCCTGGCCATTTAGCCCATGGTGTGCAAAAAAGTGCCGCTTAGAGGTAAAACAACCCAACCTTGACAGGTTGAGAGTTTAGTTCTCTGTTTCATTCGTTCTTCGCAATTTTCAGTTAATTTTTCACATGATAACAAAAAAGAACTGTTCGCCTTACCTTTTCAAAATGTATGATATATTCCAAGCATGGCCTTATGGTGAATCCATCAGCGAACGGGTTTACCAAACTATAGGGAGAATGTACGGCTAACTGAAGAGCAAATGGTATTCCTGCATAAAAGTTTTGACCCTGATCCATGTACACTTCATAGTACAGGCCTGTAAAATGAAAATCAAATTAAAACTCTAATATATATATAGAAGATTGGTGTGACTGACAGACAGGGGATCCCGCTAATTCTAACAATGGTACAGAAATGGTAGATCTCTGAAAATTTACATCTCTAAGGAGACTTGGATATCGAAATTTAAAACGAAAAAAGTAAAATAAATATAGGAGTACCTCAGGGTTCTGCATTGGAGCCTATTTTATTATTATCAATTTTTGTAAACATATAGAGAATTATCATATCTAATAATAATAATACCCCCTCAAGCAGCTGCTTGCCACAGAGGTTCAACAGGAGCCTGTCAGTTTGTATTCCATAGTAGAAGGTCTGTGAGGATGACAGGACCTCAGCAGAAAAACAACACACACACACAAATGCCTTACCCGAGGCTCGAACCCAGGTCCCTTAGATCACTAGCCAAGCGCGCTAACACTCGGCCATGGGACGCCTAATTGACAGATATATCTTTATTGCACGTGGAAACAGTGTTGAAATAAAAAATTGGTAAATTGATAGCGACAATACTGAGCAGATAATTACAGATATGAGTAATCATTAGAGATGCTGAGATCATCTGAACGACTGTACTGATTAGGTCACATTAAATGACCAACTGTACTGAATAGGTAATGGTAAATGATAAACAGTACAAAGCAAGTGGGGAGCGGGGATGGCTCAGTCGGTAGCGCGCCAGGCTCAAATTTCTGCAGTTCCCAGGTTCGAGTCCCAGCTGGGTTAGCGTTCAGATTTATCTCCTCAAAACTCCCCGCCCTGCCCACGGTCAGTAGGGGACACCGATGGGCTTGGAAAGGCCGCCGTTTTTCGGATGGGACGTTAAGCCGTAACCCCGTGTGCGAGAGAGCCATACCCTTGCACGTTAAAGAACACGCTGGATGGCCCTGACGGGAGGCTACATCTGTCTCCCAACAGTTGTTCCAGTGGGTCGCATCCCCCAACCTTCTCCGAGCCTTCGGGGTCCTTGTGACCTGTCCATTTAGCCCATGGTGTGCAAAAAATTGCCGCTCAGAGGAAAAACAACCCAACTAAGCAAGTGATTTGATCATTTGTGCATACACAGTCGTATCAGAATAATATGACCACCTACAATACTTATACTATGGTAGGTGGTCATATTATTCTGATACTACTGTATATTTAGTAAGGGTATATTATCAACAGCCTGATTAAGTACTGACTATGTAAGGTTTGGTTTGTTTTACCTCTGAGCGGCACTTTTGTGCACACCATGGGCTAAATGGCCAGGTCACATGGACCCCGAAGACTCAGAGAAGGTTGGGGGAGGGGACCCACTGGAACAGCTGTTGGGAGACAGATGGTAGCCTCCCGTCAAGGCCATTCAGCGTGTTCTTTAAGTGCACAGGGTAGGCTCTCCCGCACACGGGGCCACGGCTTAACGTCCCATCCGACGGACGGTGGCCTTTCCAAGCCCATCGGTGTCCCCTACTGACCGTGGGCAGAGCGGGGAATTTTGCGGAGATAAATCTCAACGCTGACCCAGCTGGGACTCGAACCTGGGAACTACAGATTACGAGCCTGGCGTGCTACCGACTGAGCCACCCCCGCCCCGACTATGTAAGGGATTTATCAACTTATTCAGTAAAGGTTATGATTATGCTAGGCTGTATGTTAAATGCAGTGATTTATATGATGAACATATTAATGACAAAAAATATTAACTTACGAGCATTTCGGAGAACAATTTCAGGTGTTTTCGATGCGTTGCCCCACATGGATTGGAAAGCATAGCAATTATTGGGCAAATTCAAAGCACCAGTGACTCCAACCCATTGAGTTATTTCGTCGAAACTAGAACGAAAGATTAATCAGTTGTTGGAAAACCTTTTTAAATATATCACAAACTGAATTACACGTTACCTATGAGCGTTATGTGATCAATCTTGGATTGTTTTACCTCTGAGAGTCGCTCAAAAAAGAATCCGAACACTATGGTTGATTACAGAATTCAGAGAAATTTCTGGCAACGATTTTTTTTAGAAATTAGTGATCTGGCAACTTTCGTGTCACGTGATTACAGAATTCAGGAAAAATATCTTTAGCGTGTACAGCAACTGTATAGGCTCCAGTTACCGTTCACAGCAAACTGGAGCGTGTGCAGTTACTGTACACCTCCAGTTTGCTGTGAACGGTAACTGCACACTCTCAATATTTCCGTGAGTGGGCCCAGACGATCCATGTCTTTGTGAGCTCACACGATCCAATGTGATGTGAACATTAACCGCAACCGCTCCAGTTTGCTGTGAACGGTAACTGCACACGCTCAATATTTCCGTGAGTGAGCCCACACGATCTAGGTCTTTGTGAGCTCACACGATCCAATGTGCTGTGAACATTAACCGTAACCGCTCCAGTTTGCTGCGAACGGTAACTGCACACGCTCCATATTCATTGCATTATATATTCAGAAGCATTATATATATTAAAAAATATCCGAACACTATGGTTGATCACAGAATTCAGAAAAATTTCTGGCAACGATTTTTTTTAGAAATTAATGATCTGGCAACCTTTGTGTCACGTGACACGAAGAATGCCAGATCACTAATTTCTAAAAAAAAACATTGCCAGATATTTTTTCTGAATTCTGTAATCAATCGTAGTGTTCAGATATTTTTTGAGCGCTTGTACGAGACAGACTGATATCTTCTGTTAAAGCATGGCGGGGGGGGTTGCTCAGATGACAGCGTGCAAGGCTCGTGATCTGTAGTTCGCAGGTTCGAGTCCCAACTATGGCTGCATTGAGATGATGGGCTTTAAAAAGCTGTCGTCCGTCGAATGAATCTTCAAGCCGTGATCCCGTTTGGGGAAAGCCATAACTGTACACGTTAAACAGCACACTTGATGACCTTGATGGGAGACTACCATCTGTCTCCTAACAGCTGTCCAGAGGGTCTTCTTTCCCAAACCTTATTTGAGGTCTCGGGGTTCTTGTGACCTGGTCATTTAGCCTATGGTGTGCAGAAAAAAGTGTCGCTCAGAGGTAAAACAACTCAAATATTTTGGTAGGGCTAATGTAATTTGTTTTGTACTCCCTAGCACTTAACGAGGAAATAAATCAAAAGAAAATCTCTTGGTGTCCTGTTAAGACACAATTACATTACTTTGCAAAGTCAATAAAAATCGTGAAACCAAACTAAATCGATCATAAGGTCAAAGACGAACAACAAACAACATGTGAGATTTTTGAGTGAAAAAATAATATATGTACAAACAGTTTTACACGCATAGATACAGATATTGGACGGAAAAAATGGAAACGCTCTCATGTAAAATCAATAGAGAGCCGAATTAGAAAAAAAGTAATTTGTACAATAAGCTTTATAATTTAAAACTCATTTAAATATATCTACACCGAAGAGCCAAAACATTATGACCACTTGCCTAATGTGATGTTGGGCCTTCACGTGCTACCTAAATAGCTCTTACCCGGCAAGGCATGGATGCTACAAGATTTCTAAAGGTGTCTTGTGGTATCTGGTACCAACACGTTACCAGCAGATCCTTTAACTCTTTCTTAAGTTACGTGGTTGAGCCACCGCAGATAGGATATGCTATTCCAACACAAACCACAGATGCTCGAGGGGCGGGGGTGGCTCAGTCGGTAGCGCGCCACGCTCGTAATCTGTAGTTCCGAGGTTCCAGTCCCAGCTGGGTCAGCGTTGAGATTTATCTCCACAAAACTCCCCGCCCTGCGTACGGTCAGCAGGGGACATGGAAAGATCCGATGGGCTTGGAAAGGCCGCCGTCCGTCGGATGGGACGTTAAGCCGTGGCTCCGTGTGCGGGAGAGCCATACCATGTGCACGTTAAAGACCACGCTGGATGACCTTGACGGGAGGCTACCATCTGTCTCCTAACAACTGTTCCAGTGGGTCTCCTCCCCCAAACTTCTCTGAGCCTTCGGGGTCCTTGTGACCTGGCCATTTTACCCCATGGTGTGCAAAAAAGTTCCATTCAGTGGTAAAACAATCCAACCAACCAGCTTGTTTTTGTCCCACAGTGCATCCTGGTGCCAACACTTCCCCAGGTAAATGACGCACAAGTACCCGGCTGTCTACATGGTGCAACAGGAAACGAGCGAAATCTCAAGAAGAAACTGAGGAAAAAGGTCATCGGATCAGATGACCTTGTTCCAATTATTCAGTTTTGATGCTCGTTTGCCCATTATAGGTGCTTTCGACGGTGAACCGAGGTTAGCATCAGCACTCGGAGCTGCGTCCGGCTACTCAGCTCTATTTTCAGCAGGATTCAATGTACTGTGTGTTGTGACACATTACTCCTATCAGCATCATTGAAATTACGGGCGAGTTGCGCCACAATATCCCTTCTGTTGGCTCGTACCATGCGGGATAGTCTTCGCTCACCTCTAGCATCGATGAGCCGTAGTCGGCCCACACCTTGCCAGCGGGCCGCGGTTTTTCTCTCTTCGGAGCACTTTTTGAAGGTACTAACCACGGCTGACAGTGAACACCCCCACAAGCCTTGCCATCTCAGAAATGGTCCGACCCAGTTACATTTTAATTTGACCCAGTTACATTACAATTTGGCCTTTGTCAAACTCACTTAGCTCCGTTGCCTTTCCCATCTGAAGAACAAGATTAACAGAGCTCAGTATCAGGTGTTGTTTATGCCGTTTCATGACTTTCACAGGCGTCGTCGTTCACCTGCAGTTGCTTCGATTTGCATAAAGACGCGCTGGTCATAATGATTTGGCTCTTCGGTATAAATCTAGAGTTTTTTAACAATATTTTTTGTGGATTTAAAGAGCTATGGAAGCTTGAATACTTAACATCAACAAAGGTTAGTGCTGATCCCTTCCCCCGCCTCTTGAGATTTCACGTAAGACGACCGGATTTTCGAGGGGGGGTCTGTAAATTCTCTCCCGGCACCTCTTCCTCTTGAGGTTTTGTACAAAACGACCGGATTTTCGGGTGGGGGGGACCTCTGGAAATATTCTTCTGGTATAAAAAGAAAAAAGAAAATTAATTTCTCAGATCCTCAAATTCGTACAAGGCGTTCGGATTTTCGGGGGTGGGGAGTTGTTAGGGAGAACGCCCTTGGATATCCTCTCCTGTTCGTCGTCACTCTTGACATTTCGTGCAAGATGCACGGATTTTCTGGGGGGGGGGGGGAGAAGGTCCATCTGAAAATCGTCTCCTGGTCGTCTCACTTGAGATTTCGTATAAGACGACCGGATTTTCGGGGGTGGGTGGGAGAAGGTCCCTCTGAAATAAATCTCCTGGTCGTCCCACCTCTTGAGATTTCGTACAAGACGTGCAGATTTTCTTTTTTTGGGGGGGAGGGAGAGGAGAGAAGGCCCATCTGAAAATCCCTCTTGAGATTTCGTAAAAGGTTCCCGGATTTTCTGGAGGCAAGATGACCCATCTGAAAATCCTCTCCTGCTCGTCCCCACTCTTGAGATTTCGTACAAGATGCCCGGATTTTCTGGGGGGGGGGGGGGAGAAGACCTATCTGAAAATCCGCTACTGGTCGTCGTCCCTGTTGAGATTTCGTATAAGACGACCGGATTTTCGGGGGGGGGGGGGAGTGGAGAAGGCCCCTCTGGAAATCCACTCCTGGTCGTCACCCTTCTTCAGGTTTCGTATAAGACGTCCGGATTTTGGGGGGGGGGGGGAGAGACCTCTGAAAATCCTCCAGGTCCCTCCCCTCTTCTGGTTTCGTGTAAGTGGACAGGATTTTCGGGAGGGGGTCGGCCGCTCTGAAAATCCTCTCCAGGTCGACCCACCTCTTGAGATTTCGTATAAGACGTCAGGATTTTCTGGGGAGGGGAGAAGGCCCATCTGAAAATCCTCTCCTGGTCGTCCCCCTCTTGTGATTTCGTATAAGACGACAGGAGTTTTGAGCGGAGGAGGGGGAGAGAGAGCTCTGAAAATCCTCCTGGTCCCTCCCCTCTTGTGCTTTCGTTTAAGTGGACAGGATTTTCGGGGGGGGGGGGGGGGGGCTCTGAAAATCCTCTCCTGGTCGTCCCACCTCTTGAGATTTCGTATAATTCGTCCGGATTTTCTGGGGAGGGGAGAAGGCCCATCTGAAAATCCTCTCCTGGTCGTCCCCCTCTTGTGATTTCGCATAAGACGACAGGATTTTCGGGGGGAGGGGGGGAGAGAGAGCTCTGAAAATCCTCCTGGTCCCTCCCCTCTTGTGCTTTCGTGTAAGTGGACAGGATTTTCGGGAGGGGGAAGGCCGCTCTGAAAATCCTCTCCTGGTCGTCCCACCTCTTGAGATTTCGTATAAGACGTCCGGATTTTCTGGGGAGGGGAGAAAGCCCATCTGAAAATCCTCTCCTGGTCGTCCCCCCTCTAGTGCTTTCGTGTAAGTGGACAGGATTTTCGGGGGAACCTACAGAAATCATCCCTAACCTTTGAATAAGTTTCTGCATGTATATTATTTTTAAACTGAATAATAACTTACTTATAATTATGTTGTAATTTACTAAGTCTTTTTATTCCATAGTTCATAACCAAATGATGAGCCAAATATCCCATATTTTTGTATTCCCCTCTCGTAAGCTTTGGCAGTCTGTCGGATTCAAAGCATGGCTAAAAAAGATAGCATAATTAGATGCACATAAACAGTTACAGATAGTTACAGTTTATATAATTTCCACTAAAATAACTTAAAACAGGGGCAAGCTTGACTCAATCGGTAGCGTGCCAAGCTCGTAATCTGCAGTTCCCAGGTTCGAGCCAGAACTGTGTTTGTTTTGATATCTATCCGCTAATCCCTATCGTGTCTCTCAGTTAGAAAGCGGTCACTGATGGTGTTAGAATGTCACCCGTCCTTCAGATGGGACATTAAGTTGTGCCTCGTGTGAGGTCGTCATATCCTGGGCACGTTAAAGGACAAACTCGATGACATTGACGGGAGGTTGCCACTTTTCAGTGGGTCCCTTTCCACCACGTTTTCTGTGTCCTTACCACCTGGACATTTAGCACATTGTGTGTAAAAAAAAGAGCCTCGCAGAGGTTAAGATGAGGGTTGGCTCAAATGTTCCGGAAGGAGGCTTGTTCCTCCATAAGGAGAACATGGTCTCTCCCCGGAAAATTGTAATAAATGGAACAGTGGCAAAAAATAATGGTAAGCGTTTTAGTTGGGTTGTTTTGCCTCTGATTGGGAATTTTTTTGCACACAATGGGCTAAATGGCCAGGTCACAAGGCCTTCGAGGGCTCAGTGAAGGTTTGGGGAGGGAACCCACTGGAACAGCTGTTGGGAGACAGATGGTAGCCTCCCGTGAAGGCCATCCAGCGTGTTCTTATCGTGCACAGGGTATGTCTCTCCCGCACATGGGACCACGGCTTAACGTCCCATCCGAAGGACGGCGGCCTTTCAAAGCCCATCGGTGTCCTGTACTGACTGTGGGCAAAGGCGGGGAGTTTTGCGGAGATAAATCTCAACGTTGACCCAGCTGGGACTCGAACCTGGGAACTGCAGATTACGAGCCTGGCGCGCTAGCGATTGAGCCAACCCCTCCCGCTCAGTGAAAGTTGCAGGAAAGGTGCCCCACTGGATAGCTATTATTAGACAGATGGTAGTCTCCCGCCAAGGTCATCTAGAGTGTTCTTTAACGTACACAGGCACAGCTTAACGTCGCATTCGACGGACGGCTGCCTTTTCAAACCCATCAGTGTCCCGTACTAAACGAGGGAGGGCGAAAATTTTGCGGATATAAATATAAATGCTCTCCCAGGTGGGACTCGAACCTGGGAACTACAGATTACAAGCCTAGCTCGCTACCGACTGAATTACCTCTGCGTTTTAGTAAACATGCATATAGATTATTATATTATTTTCAAGAATGTTTTAAGAAAAGAACTGAAACGTAGAGAAAAAAAAATCATATCTGAATGTAGTTCGTGTTTTTTGTGGCTAAATGTTGTTATTTTACCGCCACACGTCCCATAGCTAAATTTAATGGAATGTTCGAAAAGTAAATGGCAACATAGAGGCAGTGGGTTGGCAAAATGGAAACATTCTCAGCTTATGTTAATCGAGAATCAAAATTGAGGCTCCGGATTTTTGGGTTGTATTACCTCTGAGCGGCACTTTTTTTGCACACCATGGGCTAAATGGCCAAGTCACATGGACCCCGAAGGCTCAGAGAAGGTTGGGGGAGGGGACCCACGGGAACGGCTGTTGGGAGACAGATGGTAGCCTCCCGTCAAGGGTCATTAAGCGTGTTCTTTAACATGCACAGGGTATGTCTCTCCCACACACGGGGCCACGGCTTAACGTCCCATCCGACGGACGGCGGCCTTTCCAAGCCCATCGGTGTCCCCTACTGACCGTGGGCAGGGCGGGGAATTTTGCGGAGGTAAATCTCAAAGCTGACCCAGCTGGGACTCGAACCTGGGAACTACAGATTACGAGCCTGGCGCGCTACCGACTGAGCCACCCCCGCCCCAGAGGCGGAACTGGCCCGAACATAAATATAAGATGTCAATTAAACTGTCTAAATTTCGATTTTGAAAAATATCCGTTCAGTACTTAAAGACGGGTAAGATTTCAAAAGAAGTTTGAATATTTAATAAACAGAAGTTTGAATATTTAATAACAGAGATGTTAATCATAAAGAATTCATCTAAGAAATTAATTAAAACTTAAAAAAAACTCTTCAAACCATATATTTGTACGTTTTAGAAATTTAAATATATAGTTCTTTCAATAATTTTTAGTTTTATCCAAGTTTCGTAGGTCTCACCTTGCTGTTTGGTAAGTGTTCGAACTTCCATAGATCTTTAAATAGTCAACAAATGTTGTTGAAAATCGAGATTAAGGTGCACCGCCGCAATTGGCAACAGAAATGCGACGATGATGCTCTTTTAGAGTGCATTTTATGATTGTACAGTCGCTCAAAAAAGTATCCGAACACTATGGTTGATTACAGAATTCAGAAAAATTATCTGTCAACAATTTGTTTAGAAATTAGCGATCTGGAAACCATCGTGTCACGTGACACGAAGGTTGTTAGATCACTAATTTAAAAAAAAAATCGTTGCCAGATATTTTTTGCTGAATTCTGTAATCAGTGTTCGGATATTTTTTGAGCGACTGTACATCTATATACCACATGTCTTACAGTTGGGTTGTTTTACCTCTGAGCGGCACTTTTTTGCACACCATGGGCTAAATGGCCAGGTCACATGGACCCCGAAGGCTCAGAGAAGGTTGGGGAAGGGGACCCACTGGAACAGCTGTTGGGAGACAGATGTTAGCCTCCCGTCAAGACCATCCAGCGTGTTCTTTAACGTGCACAGGGTATGGCTCTCTCGCACACGGAGCCACGGCTTAACGTCCCATCCGACGGACGGTGGCCTTTCCAAGCCCATTGGTGTCCCCTACTGACCGTGGGCAGGCCGGGAAATTTTGCGGAGATAAATCTCAACGCTGACCCAGCTGGGACTCGAACCTGGGAACTACAGGTTACGAGCCTGGAGCGCTACCGACTGAGCCACCCGGCCCCATGTCTTACAGTACTATATACGAATTATCTAATATATATATAGGCGATTGTGAGTGATTGACTGACTGACAGATGGTAACGGTAATTCTAATTATGGTGCAGAAATGTGGAGCTCTGAAAATTTGCGCCAAAGGGCAATCCGGGTCGTAGATTTCGGTAAAATTCCGAACTTTGACGTGTGACGCGTCTTTTCAGTTCAAACAGAGGCCACATTTTTGTCAAACCATGATCTACGAGGCAAGAAAAATGAAAAATTTTGTGTCCGGGTGTGTTTTGGTTTGTAGATGTCGGAAATATCACGGAATTTCTCATCCGGTTTATCCTTCGGGTCAAAGGTCAAATTTAGATCTACTGGTTCTGAAGAGCTAAAAATTGGTCCCTGGGGGTATTTTGTGTCGTAGATTTCAGAAATGATCTGAAAATGTGGATGCAATGGGTCCTTCGAGGTCAAAGGTCAAATACAGATGAATTTTTCTTTCGGAGTGACAGACTAGAAGTTAAGAGGTGCAGGAAGCAATGTTTGATTTCTAGTATGTTTGTGAAAATAGAAAATAACACAAAAGACATTAATTAAAAAAAACTCAAAATTTTTTTACACTCAAAATGACATGTTTGAACATGATGTACATTAAGAAATACGAAAATATTCCTTACCAGACTCATATTGTTATGGCGTTTGTCATATCCAACGCCTGTATAGGAGAAAGGAGTTCTGCCATAGAAGGAGCTGTAGTCAGCGATTGGTGAACAGTAATTGGCTTGTTTCTCGCAGAAGGTTTCAATATTCAATCTAAAAGGGAAAAAATCGATTGAAACTGTTATTTGTTGTAATTTTAGGAGGAAAACGTAATGTTATTAATTAAAACAGTTTCAGCAAGCATCACATTTCATACAACTGCAATATCCACAAAATATCCATAAGATATCCACTAGTCACCTTAGATATTCTACGGATATTCTCTGGATATTGTGGTTGTGTGTGGGATAGAGTAAAAACACATTATATCAGTGGGGTAAGTAAAACACATTACCCAATAGGTGCATGAAGCGCTCGCCCCAGGGCGTCGATATTTATGGGGGCCTCAAAGAATCAAAACTCGATTATTTTTTCAACATATTATTCAGTAAAATATTTCACAATCAGTATAAACTATTACTTACGTACATATCTCATGCTTTTTACCTAGGTTACTATTAAATAGAATGTAAATACTTAGCGTCCCGTGGCCGAGTGGTTAGCACGCTTGGCTATTGATCTACGGAACCTGGGTTCGAGCCCCGGATAAGGCATGGATGTATGTGTCGTTTTTCTACTGAGGTCCTGCCATCCTCTCAGATCTTCTACTATGGCATATAAACTGGCAGGCTCCTGTCAGACCTCTGTGGCAAGCAGCTGCTTGAGGGGGTATTTATTTTATTTATTTATTAATTACTCTTAAATTCATTAAAAACAGATATATATTTTTTTTCATCTTCAATCATCACATCATCATCCTCAAGCAGCCATGGGCTACGGAGGTCCAACCAGATATGTAATTTAATTCAGTAGGTGCAATTAAAATAAATAAAAAAGTAAATTAAAGTAATACATATTGACCTTCCTATTTATGGGGGGGGGGTCAGTCAGTAGTGTTCCGGTCTCATAATCTGCAGTTCCAAGGTTCGAGTCACACCTAGACCACAATTGAGATTTATCTCCGAAAAATTCCTCGCCCTGCCCTCAGTCAGTAGGGGACACCGATGAACTTGGAATGGCCACCGTCCATCCATTAGGACACTAAGCACACAATGGCCTCAGGGCTCAGAGAAGGTTGGGGGAGGGGATCCCACTGGAACAGCTGTTACGAGACAGATGGTAACCTACCGTCCAGACCATCCAGCGTGTTCTTTAACGTGCACAGGGTATGGCTTTCCTATTCAAGGAGACATGGCTTAACGTCGTATCCGACGGACGTGTACTTTCCATGATAATCAGTATCCCCTATTGATAATTATAAGGGTAGGACTTCCTGCGGAGATAAATCTCAACAGTGGGGGGACTCGAACCTGGGAACTGCAGATTACGAGCGGGGTGCGGTAACCAACTGAGACATCCCGCGTCCTTGTACAAGACAGCCATATCCTATGGACGTTAAAGAACACTCTGAATAGCCTTGATGGGAGGCTACCATCAGTCTCCTAACAGCTGTATTGTCGATCTCCTTCCTCCAACCAGGGATTTTTCCAGAGGTGGGTTGGACCAGGAGTCCTAAATTCCCCTCCCCACACCCCTTGAAATCCAAAAGTTTTTGTATAATTTTACTTTAGCTCCATAATACTTATCGAATATTAAAAACACATTTATAAATGAACCATGAAATTTTATATCATGTTGAATATAAAATCCTTAGAATTTCATTTTATTTTTTCCTTTCTTTCGGTCCAGTGGAATATTTCAGTAATTGGGAAACCCTACTGAAATCTTATTCTCAGACATCCCCCAAAATAAAATTCTCGAACTCTCACAGAAACTAAATTTTCCGCCCCTCGCACGAAACTCAATTCACCAATATTAATTCCCTATTAATCCTCTCCCCCTAGAAACCAAATCTGGCTACGTCCCTGCTCCCAACCTTCTCTAAGCCCTCGGGGTCCTTGTGATTGCCCATTTAGCCCATTGTGTGCAAAAACGTGCCGTTCAGAGCTGAAACAACCTAACAATCCTATTTATGCATTATCCAGGACAGGATATCTATCCGGATAGATATCCCGGATATTTGTACATTATCCCGGATTTATGATATCCCGTATATTTTTGCGTTATCCCGGATTAATGATAAATCCGGATCCTATTTATGCATTATCCCGGACAGGATATCTATCCGGATAGATATCCCAGATATTTATGCATTATCCCGGATTTATGATATCATGGATATTATGGATTTATGATATTCCGGATCCTATTTATGCATTATCCCGGATTTATGATATCCTGGATATTATGGATTTATGATATTTCGGATCCTATTGCATTATCCCGGATTTATGATATCCTGGATAATATGGATTTATGATATCCCGGATCCTATTTATGCATTATCCCGGATAGGATATCTATCCAGATAGATATCCTTCTTATCAGATTATCTTCTATCCAGATAGATATCCCGGATATTTATGCATTATCCCGGATTTATGGTATCTTGGATATTTATGCATTATTCCGGATTTATGATAAACCCGGATCCTATTTATGCATTATCTCGAACCTTCTGTACCTGGAGGCTTCATATGCATTATATTATATACTTCATATACATTATATACTCTGCCACATCATTATATGTACTAAATGTTTTTGAATAGAAAGGTTATTTAAATATATTAAGCAAAGTACTATTCATCATCAGAAAGGTATAAACTTCTAGAAAATTTTCAAAATCTTACCCATTGAAGCTACAAATCGAAAAGGAAGGCATCTCGAGGTACGCAGGATTAGAGACGGTAACATCCACTACAGTTGGATACTCCCAGTATATCTGCAGAAAATTAAACGTCTGGTATAAAAATCCACTAACGCAGCCGACAAAAATGAAAGATTTCATCAATTTCCGCGGAATTCCTTTGGCAGTGATTATCTGCGGGACACCTGTTATTAGAGATTTCTGCAACAATTTTGACAATTTTACATCTACTCGCATTTTTAAAACTTATTCGGTATTATTTTAGGATTCACTGCTAGTGACCCATAAGTCAACTCTAGATAAGAAAGTAGTTCGTTTGAGAGCACTCGTTTTTATACACGCCCTGAATTTTTTTTATGTATCATCAATACTTTTCGTTGACGCATTCCAAAACTTATTCTAGAAGCAACACGAAAACATAAATTATTTAAAGCCACCTGCAGCTTGCTTTATTCAAACGCCAAACGCCAAGAATATAAGCTTCAACAGAGATACAAAGGAATCCTTTCTTTGTAAATAGTGAATAAAAACTGATTCTTGAAGCAAGGCCAAACTCAGAAAATAGTATTAGGTCTAGGTGAATAGAGGACAATCATTAGTATTTCTCGATGTTTTTTCACCTTGTGAATGAATATACATGTTTCGAAACTCGCTGATTCCCAACGTCCAAATACCGAAAGTAGTCATTTGGAATATTACAACATTCTGCAGATAAATGTCGTGTTGGTTTCCGCATACAATTTCTTTTCAGCTCTAGAAGTCAGCGAGGAGCATTTTGTGCCATTATCGATATCGTTGCTAAGAGTGTGTTTCAAACAATGAGATATCTCACTTGTGTTGTAACATATCCAGAAACTTCCAGGTCTGTGTGTATGTGGTGGGAGCCGTGTTCGTTGATTTTATATCTGAATGACACTTTTTTGCAAACGCATTAACGAAATTTTAGAGAAGAGAAAAAGAAAGGAAACAAGACAGAAAAAACTAGTGATGGAAAAGAAAAAAGATAAAAGAACTAGAGATGAAAAGGAAAAAAAAAGACAAAAAATTAGTAATGAAAAAAAAGAAGACCAAAACTAATGATGGAAAGAAAAAAAAAAAGACAAAAACTAATTATGGGAAGAAAAAAAAGACAAAACTAACGATGGAAAGAAAAAAAAAGAAAAAACTAGAGATGAAAACAAAAGTGATGAAAAGAAGGTAAAAAAATCCTAGTGATGAAGAGTAAAAGACAAAAAAAAGTGATGAGAAGAAAAGACGAAACAAAAAAAAAAAACGTGATGAAAAGAAAAAGAAGCAGTTATACATATAATAATTTTTATTTACTATGTTACAAAAAGTAACTGAACACTTTCTTGTTAATCGAATGGAAAGCCCATTCAAAGCTCCCTAACTTGGAAAATAATATTTTTATGAAAAAAACAAAAGCCACTAAACATAAATTGAAGATTTAACCGAAAATCTCTAAATCTTTATTTTCTACAATATTTGCTTAATATTTAAGAGTTATTGAAGCTAAAACATTTAAGTCTCATTTTTGCTAGTCATTTAAAATTTGCCTCAAGACTTAAATCACGACTGTTGTAGCATATTGCTCAGTAACATGAATATAATATTTGAAGTTTTGTGTAATTATTTATGTTCAGTTTTCATCAATTTGGTGGTGGTGGTAGTTGGGGGGGGTGTTAGAATAAGTGTGGCAGTTGCGTAATAATTAGTACCAGTCACAAGTATTTACTTCAGTAGTTAATTAAATCTTAATAATAAGTACTGTATCGAAGTGTTCAATAAAATAAGTTTGCATTTTAGAACTTTGTGTAAAGAATTCTTTCACTATTCTTTAGTTTTCTATACATTTCTTAAGACTGGCATTACTTTTCTTAAGACTGGAATCAATATCTCGATTTTCAACAATATTCGTTCAGTATTTAATGAGACTTTCTTAAGACTGGCCGTTAAATGTTTCAGCTTCAGTAACATTTTAAAGTCACTGATTTCATAAAATTAAGGAAAATCCCTATGTTAAATCAATGGAAAGCTAACGTCAAAGTTCTATAACTTCTAAAATAGTTTGTTTTGCAAAATGTGATTTCAGATAAAGATCTCAATCAAATAAATCAATATCTCGATTTTCAACAACATTCGTTCAGTATTTAATGAGTTATGGAAGTTTGAATATTTAACAACAATGCCAGTCTTCAGAAACGTATACAAAACTAAAGATTAGTGAAAGAATTCTTTACACAAAGTTCTAAAATACAAACTTATTTTATTGAACACTTCGATACAGTACTTATTATTAAGATTTAATTAACTACTGAAGTAAATATTTGTGACTGCTACTGTTATTATTAATTATTCAAACTTCCTTAACTCATTAAATACTGAACGAATATTGTTGAAAATCGAGATATTGATTTATTTGATTGAGATCTTTATCTACAATCACATTTTTCAAAACAAAAAAACTTATTTTAGAAGTTATAGAGCTTTGACCTTAGTTTACCATTGGATAACATCGGGTTTTTCCTTATATTATGAAAATTATCTCCTACCGACATAGTTCGTAAAACTCCCCACCCTGCCCTCTGTCAGTAGGGACTCTGATGGAAAAACCTCCGTCTTTCGGATGGGACTTTAAACAATGTGTCCGTATGCGGGGGAGCCATACACTGTGCTCGTTGAAGAACACGCTGGATGGCCTTGACCGGAGACTACCATCTGTTTCTTAACAGTTGGCCATTGGGTCCTCTTCCCCCAACCTTCTCTGAGCCCTAAGGGTCCTTGTGAAGTGGCCGTTTAACCACAGTGCATAAAAAAAGTGTCGCTCAGAGGTAAAATAACTCAACCGAACCCTGTGCTCTCTAAAGAAACGCTGGATGGCTTTGACGGAAGACTACCATCTGTCCCCTAAAAGCTGTTCATTGCGTCTCCTTCCTCAACCTTCTCTGGGCCCTCAGGGTTCTTGTGACCTGATCATTTAGGCCGATGGTGTGAAAAAAAAATGCAACTCAGAGGAAAAACAATCAACCAACCAGTGTGGAGAACCATACCCTGTGCACATTAAAGAACACCCTGGATGGCTTTGACGGGATTCTACCATCTGTCCTCTGTTAGAGGACAGATGGTATCCTCCCGTCAAAGCACACTGTCCAGTGTATCCCCTCTTCCAACTTTCTCTGAGCCCTCGGGGTCCTTGTGACCCGACCATTTTGGACGATGTTGTGAAAAAAATGCAACTCAGAGGAAAAACAATCAACCAACCAGAGAGAAATACCCTGTGTACGTTAAAGAACACACTGGATGGCTTTGACGGGAGGCTACCATCTGTCTTCTAACACTGTCCAGTGTATCTCCTCCCCCAACCTTCTCTGAGCCCTCGGGGTCCCTGTGACCTGGCCATTTAGTCCATTGTGTACGAAAAAGTGCCGCTCAGAGATAAAACAGCCCAATCTAACCTTAGAGTTCTATATTGATGAAGGAATGCAGATTTTTCACGAGACTGCCCTGTGACGTCACCAATCAGTGCTTTTATATCAAGGTACATATTGTACGCCCGAACTCAACTCTAAAAAGTGTATTTAAAAAGATTTCTGCCCATCATTTAAATATAGCATTTAAACTCTTCTTTCGTCAACTTTTCAATGACTTGAATTCTAATTATCGTGATTCGTTATAATTATATTGTCCAAAAACTGAAAATTCTCCGTAGAGCAAGAAATTATCATAACGTTTAATTAAAAAGCTTAATAACTGATAAAGTTTGAATTTGCTGTAGAAAAATGCATTGAAATCCTGAGTTGAATTTTAAATAATGTCAATTGTGTAGTAACTGACCAAACCAAATATTTATCACAATAAAGTGTCTGTGGCAGCCATAACTCATCGGGAAATCATAGTAAACGCTTCACATTTTTAGTCATAGTAAACGCTTCACATTTTTAGTCATAGTAAACGCTTCACATTAAAAAGCAAAATATATAGATTAAAAGTGACACCCGGGCAGCATCGGCTGCCTTTCAGCCAGTAAGAAAAAAATTATCTGATCAAACCTCTGTTCCATTCCCGTTCAATAGATGGCGCCACGAGTAACTGTCGATCAAGGAATGAAATTTTATTGTCGCCCGTGTCAAATCTCTGGAGCAAGCAGCTGCTTGAGGAGATATTTTTTATTTAGCTGGAATTAAACTGGCCTTGATATACAGTAAGGGTTCTCAACGTGGGGTACGCGGTAAATTTTTTGGGGGTACGCCGTGAGAGCTCAAAAGTCGCTAAATCTAGTAACCGTGAAAATAACCATTGTTATATTTACGGTGACCACATATTTTTGGAGAAAATAAAGGACAAATCAGAAATTATTTCATAATAAAAAAAGCAGTTTGCATTTATTTGTTTCACTAAAACTAAAAAGCTTTATAACATTTATTATAAAATATAAGCATATACATAGCATTTCAAACAATCATATTATTACTTAAAAAATTTAATTTTGATACTTTTCACAATAATGATTTTTTTTTAATAAATCAGGTTTGTGTTTTAAAAATTCATGAAACTATACATTTCATGTCAAAGTTGCATTTAGTATAAATGCATGCTTGCAATGTTTCGATTTTTAATTGGATTTTTTCACTGGTCCACATTCACTAACGAAAAATGTGCCGGTGAAATGACAGTTTCATGTTTCTATGGGTCGTGTGCTGAGCGCCAATATTCAAGTTACTATTTTAATTCACAAAATAAAGGACAAAATGGACATTTTAGAAAAAAAAATAAATCTAAAGGACAGAGCAGTGAAATAAAGGAATGTCCTCTTAAATAAAGGACGTATGGTCACCGTAGTTATACTATAACTAGCGGTCCCGTGGCCGAGTGGTTAGCGCGCTTGGCTACATGATCTAAGGCACTCTTGGGTTTTTTCACTGGTCCACATTCACTAACGAAAAATGTGCCGGTGAAATGATAGTTTCATGGATCGTGTGCTGAGCGCCAATATTCAAGTTACTATTTTAATGCACAAAATAAAGGACAAAATGGGCATTTTAGAAAAAAAAATAAATCTAAAGGATAGAGCAGTGAAATAAAGGAATGTCCTCTTAAATAAAGGGCGTATGGTCACCGTAGTTATACTATAACTAGCGGTCCCGTGACCGAGTGGTTAGCGCGCTTGGCTACATGATCTAAGGGACTCTGGGTTCGAGCCCGAATAAGGCAACTAATCAAGCTCATGTCAGACCTCTGTGGCAAGCAGCTGCTTGAGGGGGGTATATACTATAACTATAGTTTTATCTATCTATGCAAGTTTTATCTATCTATACATATACATTTTTAGGGGGTACGTGAAGCATAAAGGGTTGAGAATCAATGCGTTAAAGAATTTTTACTCCCACGTGACGAATTTTTTTGGACCTGAATTTAAATATTAAGAATAATAATTTCGTAATTTCCTTTGATAGACTTAAATAAAAATATTAACAATGTTTCCAGAGGAAGCTTTTGATTATTTTAATTTAGACAGACTAAGAATCAATGATATTAACTTATATGTAACAAAATTTTAAAAATAACTAATTTAATATTATATTTTTTTCTATGCTCTTATAAAAGTTGCAACAAAAAACAAGGTGAGAAATTATAAAATAATGTAGAAAAGCCAATTCATGAAATTGTTCAAGGCCTCAAATAATATTCTGTTGAAAAACAGAATAGTTAAAATATAAACAGATGCATAATAGTTCTTTGCATTAAAAAAAAATTTTATTTTCTCCTTACATTTATCAAAGAGCACCAATATTGATTTCGATTAGGCTTTTGATAAAATAGAAACACATCTGGGAATATTCAGTGTCTTTTCTGAAGAAATAAAATCCGACCCAATAAGCAATGCTAATATTAATAAGATTAAATGAAACACTCATTTGGCTACTCTCTCTTCATCTAACTTTGTAAAGAATCGAATCTAATTCTAAGTTGTGTTTGATCTTATCCACTCACCTTGTTGCCCGTCTGCCTCTTTTGTTTTTAAGAATATTGTTCATAAAATCTTTCCTAACACGATGATGAGGCGCAAGTATGTGAAGTCAAAGGCTCGAAAGCACCCGATATCTGCTTTGTAAGGAACCCTTTACACAGTAGACTTTACAGAGTAGAAACTATGATATTACCACCGCCATTTTGCCCCTGGTCCACAGGGTACACTGATGGGCTTGGAAAGATCGCTGTCCATCGGCTGGGACGTTAAGCCATGGCAAGTAGTTTGTTCACAATCGACGGGCCCCCACAGCGCTTTCCCCCCTATGACGTCACAGGCCACGTCCACTTCCGCCCCTTCCCCCTATGACGTAACATTGCGTAACATGACGTAATCATTACATAATCAATATGTAATAATTACGTAGCAGACCACGCCCCCTCTTCAATCATTACGTAACATGCCACGCCCCCTTATTAATTATTAATGAAGGGCGTGGCCTGTTACGTAATGATTATATATTGATTATGTAATGATTACGTCATGTTACGTAATGTTACGTCATAGGGGAGGGGGTGGAAGTGGGCGTGGCCTGTGACGTCATAGGAGGGAAAACATGTGGGGTACCGTCGGTTGTGAACAAACTACTATGGCACCGTATGTGGAAGAGCCATGCACTGTGCACGGTAAAGAACACTATGGATGATCTCTTAACAGTTGTCCAGTGAGTCCCCTCTTCGAACCTTCTCTGAACTCTCGGGGTCCTTGTGACCTGGCCATTAGCCCCAAGTCCCATTCAGGGATAAAGCAACCAGCCACAAAGCTATTTAATAGACCAGGGGTTTTCAACGAGCGGTACGCGGTAAAATTTTTTTTGGTACTCCGTGAGAGCTCAAAAGTCGCTAAATCTAGTAACAAAGTCGCTAAGTTGGCGACACTGCTGTGCAAAAATGTCATTTTTTGGTTTATCGATATATGCAATTTATGAATACAAAATTGAATGCGTAGATATATATATATATGTTTTATTTTATTTCCATTGTTATATTATAACTATAGTTTTATATATCCTGTACAAGGGGTACGCCAGTTACATATACATTTTCAGGGGGTACGTGAAGCATAAAAGGTTGAGAACCACTAATATAGAGGTATAGCCCATTGATACCTGACATAAACTAGATTTCTTCACCTAACACTTTAACATAAGTTATTTCGAGTTTAATTTGCATCAGGGAGAAAATATAAAACTGTTTGGCTTTGATTTCAGAAAATATTGCTATTTATTAACTGTCAAACAAGAAAAATAAGTATATACAAATTGAATAATTCAATTTCAATTTAGTTCAGTTTATTAGTCCTTTATACATTTTGTACAATTTAAATTTGAACAGTTTGTGCTTATAAATTTAATTAGTTTCAGTTGTACAAACTGTGCGCTACCATTTTACATTTCTTAACTTATTCATTTTACGAATTAAAAAATATAAGTTAATAAAATATATAATTCTTTTAACGATTTATTTTTAATTAATATTTTGAGTACCAACCATCTGCAGAAGTGCCAAACGCGACAGTGTATTTACAATTTCATGAAGAATAATAATATTGTTTAAACTATTTCATTATTTTATTTGTAAATGACAAATTTTAGTTTTACAATTTATAATGACGACTGATGGGGTAAACAGTACCAATATTCATTAAAGTTGTAGAGAACAGTAAATATACAATATTTTGAACATTTTTCTGATATAAAAATTACTTTAATATCAATAAAATTCATCAAACCATGTATTTATCAATTTTGAAAATTTAATACTTTAGCTTTTTTTTTAGTCTCAACATTTTATTAAATATATATGGTTCAAAATGTATATAATGTATCTGTGTAATATTTTTCTTAGGGTGCTAAATAATTACCTTAGGAAAATCAGTCAGCCTTGTGTTGTGATTAGACTTTTTAACATTATTCTCTGAGGAATTTTTTTTAGTATATAATATGATTCTGAAAATATATGATTTTCTTGATGGAATAATATGTAAATGATTATAATATAACCTAGAATTGTCGTATTTTTCTGTTTTTTAAAATATATTTTCTTATTTTATTTAGTGTAATAATTTATGGTTTGATATAACTGTAATGTTATCTTCTCCAATATATTATTGCATATTTCAAATACGATTTAATTGTAAAACTTGTATCTCTAAACAATCAAGTATCTCTTGAAACAAAAAGATCCTTTTGGGATAAGGCGGAAAATCGTTTTATCAATGCAAACTTCCTGACCTTCACATTACACCACCAAAATAATTGCAAGCGATGAAAATCTATTTACATCGCTTGAAATATTCGTTTAAATTTTGCAATTGCAAATTTTTTCACCATTAGAGGGCGTAATTATAGTTATTGGGAGATTCTGAAAGTGAGAATCGTAATATTTCATTGATATCTATGCAATCCAAACAAGAATTTCTAATTTATCTCTAAAAACAAGCAATTATCTCCTAAAACAGTAATATTGCATTCCTCCCCTGGGGGAAGAGCGAAAATCATTGTTGTCAGTGCAAACTTCGTGACTTTCACCTATCACCGCAGAAATTTCAAATTTTTAATGTAAATTATATTGCTTGCAAGGTTCGTTTGAAATATTTCAATGTGAAACTTTTTCCACCTTTAGACGGAGCAATTTATCACCTAATACCTAATACTGTAAAATAATAATAAGAGTATTAACAAAATCTTCCAAAAATAACAAACAGCAACCAGAGAGATTTTTTTTTTATTTGCACATATAAGACAGAGAAGAATCCTGGAAGCTACTCCTAGCTTAATACAGGCCTTCTCATACAAGGACATGCCCTACTAAGACCGAAGTCACTGCTGACCACTGCCTTAATTAGAGCTAACACAACACACAAAGTTTGCCTTTGCTGGAACAGTCGCTAGCTGCCTAACCACTATACCAGTTAAGGCTAAGCACATTCCCAAGTACTCACTTGTTTAATTAAAACCGCCACCCAAGTAGCCACAATTTGATTAAAACGTTAAAACACTCTAGTAGAATATTGGTGCATGCACCCACTACACTGCTAGAGTTAAATAAGATCTCTGATCTTTTAACTTGTTTAAATCTTTTAATTAAATTTTTGGGTCAATTTCTTGTACACTTTTAAATATTCCAGCGTGAATCCGCTTTAAATACCGAACAAATATTATTTAAAATCGAGAATTTGATTTAGATCTTTAATTTATCATTAAGCATATTATTCGTTAAAAAAAGATATAAAAGAGGTTATTGAGCTATGAATGTGATTGTTCTATTGACAGAACATGGAACCGTTGCCATTGTTCTTTCCAGTAACTGTAGGTGGCTCTAAGAAAATCTGGTAAATCGAACCCAAAGAATAAACTAGACATTAATTTCTCACATTTCTTACTACTATGGGAAGGTCCTTTTCGCTTTCAGCAACAACATAATCTCTCTTACTTTGACTAGTAGTTCCCCTTCAAAGAAACCATTTAATAAATTTTCCAACCTGCCCTTTTAAACATTTTTCTCCGATGTCTCTGCACGGGTTGATCAATTCCAAATAAATGAATCCTAGAGAATTTCTTCTTTATTTTTCTTTTTCGGATTTTTGCTACCAAGAAGTGGAAGAGGAGAACCATAACTTCGAGAAAATCGCAAACAGCAACCAAAGAGATTCCTAACCACATTCCCAAGTAGCCACCTATGTAACTAAAAAGTTCTATAGTCTGAAATGGAAAGAAGTAAAGTAAATTATGTTCAATGTTTTCAGTAAGATAACTTACAATTTGAAATATATATTCGTCAGAAATAAAAGATAATTACGACCTGGCCAATTTGTTATGAACACCTACTTAACACTAATAAAAAATACTATAATGAATACTTAATTTTTATTGGTTAATTTAATTATTAATTTAACAATTAATTAATTTTATAAATATATTAATAATTATAAAATTCTACATAAATTATGTATGATCATATAATTATATAATAATTATGAAAGTTAATATATATATATAATGTTAATAATTTTAATAAATAATAAATTAATAATTATAATAATACTTATTAATTTAAAATATTAAAATAAATTTTATTTACTTATTTAATTAAAGACAGTTACCACTTAGCCAATTTATTATGAACACCTACCTAATACTGAAAAATAATAATAATAAATAATAACCTAATACAATACAATAAAATAAAGAAGGAATGAAAAAGGGGAAATGTTTTGCTCGTGCCAACGCCTATCCCTGTCTATCATAGCTTTTTTCCACTTCCATTTGCCACTATTGGCAGACGTGACTTGTGTTTTTTTTCTTCCTTGTTCTCAGAAGTAAACGAATGTTGACAATTGGGATCTTATGTTCTATCGAATCTTTCTCTATGTGAGAACCATTCCATAGAGCAGGGGTGGGCAAATAGCGGCCCGCGGGCCACATTCGGCCCGCTAAGAGTTTTTTGTGGTCCGCCAAGACAGTCAGAAAAATCCGCCTTGAACCGAGATTTCCTTCCCGTGCGCGACAGAAGATTCGTCTCGTAGTTTCCACTAGGACACCACGTCAAAACGCATGCGCAGTGTAGATACGAAAACAATTGCCCACCCCTGCCATAGAGGATAAATTTGGTCACTTCAAGATTTTCCTGTCGAATAACTTCACCCAGCACACGTTGTTTAGACCGTTGCCAGATCATTAAAGGATTACGAGAAGTTTTGTTTTTGTTGAATGGCAACTCAACTTCACCGTCACGGTAAACAGTTCGTATGTAACCTTCTTGTCGTTCCATTCTGATATCGTTTTGAGCAAAATTCTCAGTTTTAAAGCATGATTTGATGAGTTTTGCATCGAACAAACGAAAGAATGAATTATAATTATATGCACGAAAGTGTGTTGTGAAGTATTTTCAGGAATAGCTGCGTCATTTGACTATTAGTCGAATCTGCAATTCGGAAATTCATTTTATAAGAATATCAGATTAGTTTTCATTGAATGGCAACTTGACTGTATCATCACAGTATGTTCGTACGTTATGTTCTAAAGTTTCTAATCGAGTAAATAATAATCAGTGTACTGTGAAATGTTTTCCGGCATGAGTGCATTTTTAAATAAATCGTTTTTATTAAATTCTAAACTCTATTTCCTCAAGTGGACAAAAAACATTAACTTTTGGTAATATTTATGCAACATTGAAAATTTTTAAGCAATGCTTTACCAAAGAATGTAGAGGGAGAAGAAATTAAGCTTCCATAGAGATTAATGTAAAATCGAGTATCGTGCATTTGGCGTAGAGGTCAAACGAACATTACAGGGGACGAACGCTTTTGTAATTACATGTTACTGTCAACTTCCATTCTCTTCGCTTTTCCTATGTAATAATTTCCCATTGATATCCTATAAAGTATATTAATATCAATTCTGGTCCCTGTTTCTATGCAAACAAGAAAGCTCTTAATTGTAATAATTTATTTTATAAATTAACTTCAGGCTAATTTCAAATCTCTTTCCGTTCAATTTATAATTGTTCGTTGAACGAAAAATAATTCCAATGGAGAAAATAAACTTTTATTAAAATCATGATATTATTTTTTTTTCAAATACAAAGTGCAGTTATTTTTTTTTTCCTTTTTTAAAATATAGATTTTTGATGCATAATTCCTTTGCCCCTTATTGTTTGCTTCCCAGCTTAAACAAATTCACGATACGAATCGAAACACCACTTAAGGTCGCCACTTACGCTTTGTCAAAGCTGAACTTCTTTTCCCTATACGTTCTTTGGCTTTACCGGCCCCGCTAGTAAAGGGTGTGATAAGTCAATTTGCAAGAGCGAGCCAGCAATGGGGAAACCAAGGAGCTCGAAGCCTCTTTTGGAAGGGTTGGAGGCCTAGGCCGCAATGTCGGAGGCCCAAGTACATATATCTTTATAAAGTAATGCAAAATAAGGAAATACATGCTTTTAAAGAAAATATTCAGTTATACTATTATTAGATTAGTAATCATTAATAATTTCTTCATTCTAACTTTATTCTATCTAACTTAATTCTAACTTTATTCTTCTGAAAAACATCACTGTACTGTAAATTCAAAATCAGGGTCTGATTCACATAATGGCCCGGGGGTCTCACTTTTAAGGAGGAAAATATTAAAAAATTTTGAGAAAAATTCCAATGAAAGAGAGAGATTAAAGAATGATAAATGTGAAGGAAATTTAAGACTTAGATCCCCCCTCCCCCGCACAAATCTCTCTTATCTCTATAAGATCCCTAATATTTTTGCCTATCCGCGAGACCGTAGATACTGACTTCGAAACATCTGCAACTCCTTATAATTTAAAAAATATTTTTTAAACAATTAAAAATATTGCCTTGAACTTTAGAATTCCTTAGTGAAATTGTAGATGTAATTTTAAAAATGAAATGAAAATAAATAATAGTAATAAAAATATTACATTTAGTAAATCGTTCAAAAAATTTTCTTCCTCACATTAAAAAATCTTATTTTTAACATTTATTATTGTTTCGGGTAATGCGCCCAAATTTGTTCCTTTTTAATAGATAAATTGACATTGATAGACGGAGGTGGGGGGAGGGGAATCTTTTAGATTTGGCTGGAGGGCTAAAAAAATTTTTAATACGGCCTTGATTCAGAATTCAGACACAACGTTTCCTAATCCGTAACTGTAATATATTGAATAAATGATCGAATGGTAAATATCACTAACATACCTACCTCGTATTTCGGTTTGTAAGTGTAATTTGTTACTTTCAATCTGCTGAAATCAACGTTAATATATGTTTTGCAACTGAAAGTAAAGAAAAGGGAAATTATTAAAGTTAAAATTACATTAAATAAGAAAATATTTAAGTTGCATGAAATTACATGTTTAAAATAATGCATGGTATACGTGCTTAACCAACCGACTCTAGTTAACTTTTGATATTGATTATATTCTTTATAATGCAGTGTAAAAAATTTAAAAAAATATTTCTTTCTCCTCAAATAATCGAGAAAAAAATGCTTCTCTTATCCAAATAATTTTTTATGAACAGCATATCAATATATGTATAGACTGAGTTAGTGACTTATAGGTAGGGATAGCAGATGCCTTTGTCATAAAAGGAGGGCAAAAAAGCTAGAAATGGTGGACAAAGGAGGACAATAAAGTTAAAATGGAGGACAAAGGAGGACAATAAAGTTAGAAATGGAGGACAAAGGAGGACAATAAAGTTAGAAATGGAGGACAAAGGAAGGCAATAAATTTAGAAATGGATGAAAAAGGAGGACAATAAGGTTAGAAATGGAAAACAAAGGAGGGCAATACAATTAGAAATGGATGAAAAAGGAGGGCAATATATTTAGAAATGGATGAAAAAGGAGGACAATAAGGTTAGAAATGGAAAACAAAGGAGGGCAATGCAATTAGAAATGGATGAAAAAGGAGGGCAATATATTTAGAAATGGATGAAAAAGGAGGACAATAAATTTAGAGACGTAGGACAAAGGAAGACAATAAAGTTGGAAACGGAGGACAAAGGAGGACGATAAAGTTAGAAATTGAGGAAAAATTAGGACATGCTTTTAATTTGTAAAATACGTTTTTCCTACTAAGTTTTATTTTAATTATCGACTAACAGTTGAATCAGAAGAAGGCACAATACTTATTATACATACTTTAAAATATACATATGATGTGCCTATTTTTTTTGACTTGATAAACAATCAAGAATTATTTTGCCTTAAGTGGCATAATGGTTAGTAACAATCTGCTGCTGCAGATAGTAACACCACTTAAGCCAAATATTGTGTCTTTCCATTAACTCTGACTGAGATAGTGGTCAGCAGTGATATCGGTCTTGGTAGGTAGTTTTTCTTGTATGAGAAGACACCTACCAATTAAGATTATTCCTTTTGTCTTTTATGTTGCAAAAAAAAAACTTGCTATCAACTCTCATAGCTCCACTTTTTCGTGGTCGGACACAATTTTTTTTGCAGTTTTCTAAAGCGCATACTTTTTTCAATCTGGTATATAAATTGGTAATATTGAGATTACAGAAAACAGTAACTCTTACAAACATTAATAGAGTTAATTTAGCATTCCCTATTGGCATTTACAGTAAATTATCTCACGATTAACAGTAAATTATATTAAGTCATGCGTTAAAGAAATTTAAAAAAGGAATGTTCAAGAAAATATTATTTTAGTTTGAAACAGGAATTATACAAAAAGGATGACATTTCATGCTTTTTCAAAATTCTGGGCGGACATGAGGTGAAGAAGGACCCTAATTATAGAGGATCACGCTAATTCTAATCATGATGCAGAAATGGTAGAGCTCTGAAAATTTGCACCTAGGAGTAATCCGGATCGTAGATCTCGTGAAAAAATCCGAAATTTGACCTGCGACGTGCCCTTCAATGTCAAATGGAGGTCACGTAGAGGTCAAACTTTGATAGAAACGTGAAAATTGGTGTCTGAGGGTGTTTTGAGTTGTAGATCTAGAAAACGTTATGAAACTTCGGATCCGGAGGGTCCTTCGAGGTCAAAGGTCAAATTTAGATCTGTCGGTGATAAAGATGTAAAAATTGGTATCTGGGGGCATTTTGTGTCGTACATCTTAAAATGTGTCAAATTTTGGTTCTAATAGGTCCTCGGAGGTCAAATGAATTTCAATTGAGCATTATCTCTATACCAATGCTAGAGAGCTAAAAGTTAGTGAATAGGATTATTTCAGACAGTGGGACTTTGGGGTAAGAGGAATTTTAGATCCGTTTTCGGACCATCTGTCTCCCAACAGCTGTTCCAGTGGGTCCCCTCTCCCAACCTTCTCTGAGCCTTCGGGGTCCATGTGACCTGGCCATTTAGCCCATGGTGTGCAAAAACGTGCCGCTAAGAGGTAAAACAACCCAACGTTAAAGAACACGCTGGATGGCCTTGACGGGAGGCTACCATCTGTCTCCCAAAAGCTGTTCCAGTGGGTCCCCAACCATCTCTGAGCCTTCGGGGTCCTTGTGGCCTGGCCATTTAGCCCATGGTGTGCAAAAAAGTGTCGCCCCTTCGTTTTAGAGCCCTCAGTCTGTAAATAAATCCGTCAGTCAAGTCAGTAATAAAAATATCATAAAAAATGCGTGACATATGAGCAGGATTAATCAATTTTTGACTTCACATTATTACACTTACTAGCATTCGCAGTTAGTGGGGGTGGGGGGCATGGCTACTATTTCCCCCACCCCTAGATCCGGCTCTGACCCTGTGAATAGAGGAACCTATACAGCATTTTTTTTAAAAACATGGGCATCTGTCAGGGGGAGGGGAGAGAGTTGTCCCTTCCTCCCCTGGAAAAATTGATCGAAATATTAACTTATGTTAAAAAATATGACGTTTACCGGAAATTAACGTCATTTTCGGGTTGAAGAAATCTGAATTTGGTTAGCAATTCCAATGTTGTAAACATACGGATAATGATCATTACATTAAATGTTAATTCTGTAATAGACATTGGTAACATTTTTTTTTTGCCAATATCCAACCCTGAAATATTTCATGCCGACTACCATGTTACAAAAAATTTAATTTTCGCGACCTTAACAAAATTTTATTAATGACTAAATAAATAAATTAAAAAAAAAATCCAATCGAGTTTACAAATCAACTTACTGTACGCCAAAATCACCGGTATACTGAAATGACAAAAAATAAACATTAGAATTATAAATTTTAAAGTTTTACGTCATAAATGAATTAAAATGATAAATAAGAAAAATAATACATCATCCTTACCAGCATTCTCAAATGTGGGAGGGAGAGGGGTCTATATCTCTAATAATATATAATATAAAAAAAAATAATTAATCGTTATCTCTTGCAAAAAAGTAAACTTCCAGAGAATTATTATTACATTATTATTACAACGAGAATTATTATTACAACGTACCGGACAAAAAATTAGTCATCTCCCGATGTAAGAGGGTTATGTCCGTTCGACAACAACAAAGGGCGTACAGTCACTCAAAAAAGTATTCGAACACTATGGTTGATTAGAGAATTCAGAAAAAATATCTGGCAACGAATTTTTTAGAAATTAGTGATCTGGCAATCTTCGTGTCTCGTGACACGAAAGTTGTGTCACGTGACACAAAGGTTGCCAGATCACTGATTTCTAAAAAATCGTTGCCAGATATTACTATGGTTGATTGCAGAATTCAGAAAAAATATCTGGCAAGGATTTTTTTAGAAATTAGTAGGCAACCTTCGTGTCACGTGACACGAAGGTTGCCAGATCACTAATTTCTAAAACAATCGTTGCCAGATATTTTTCTGAATTCTGTAATCAACCATAGTGTTCGGATACTTTTTTGAGCGACTGTAACAGTAATAAACGCGTCCTGCAAATAGCTGTGCCATACGCTATAGGTTTCATAAGCTATGTCCACACGTGCGCTTTCATCTTCAACTTCACTTTCAAATTTCAATTCCGCTTTTCAACACCGAGTAGTCTAGCGAATGCGTTGGACGCATGCCTTCAACTGTCTACACCTGTGCGTCAAATAGTTCTCAATTTTTCACCAGTGTAGCCGTGAAGTTGCAATGGACGTAACTGATGCTGCTATGTTAGCGGATATAAGTGCTGTAATTTTAGTGCTGAAAAAAGTGAGAAAAAGACGCGAAAAATACCGACGGTCAATATGGATGAAAGATTATTTCAAAACGCGGAATTTTCGAATAATGAGGGAATTGGAATTAAATGAAAACGTTCTTTTTAAGAACTTACGCGAATGTCTAGAACTAAAAAATGGACCTAAACGCGAAACAAGGGGTCTTGTCTTCTGCTCCTGCATCGCTCTTTGTTTCTGTAACTTTTTGATGTTCCTTCGAAAAATAAGCGCAGGCTTTTAATTTTGTTTTTCACACCTTTCACAGTCATGCCATAATTCGTGGCCAAAACGGTGTAAGCATCAGTTTTCTTCAGTTTGTTTGTATAATCTTTGTCTCTAATGTCCCATAAGGCACTATGTGACCTATAATCTTCAATAAAGGCCAATGTTTGTTCTGACGACATGGTGAACAAAAAACACAAGCTCAATAATTGCAAAAACAAACGAAACCTTCCAGACAAACTACGAAATTGCACGGAATGTTGAACAAAAATCCACTGCTAGTGGAAGTACGTGCGTTACTGCGTGCGTCACTGAAAACGGTGCCGTTCAACTGATTTGGGGCATGCCTTTGCGCATGCGTCACTTGCGCTAGACGCATGCCCCGGAGCGCATGTTTCTAGCGCACGTAAAACGCACAAATATGGACAGAGCCATACAGTGACAGTGTTTAAGTGACATACAGTGACAGTGTTTACATACAGTGATAGTGTTTTCATACAGTGACAGTGTTTACATACAGTGACAGAAGTTGTGTGCCACTTGTGTGTTTGTTGCTCCGTGAAACATGGGTCTCTCCAAAGATGTGAATAGGTGGCAAAAAGGTGTTATTGCATTTGGCCGAGCCAAAGGGCATAGTGTACAAGAAGTTGCTGCCTTTGTAGGTGTGTCGAAACGTACTGTCCAAAGGGTCTTCCAGAAGTGGCGTACATCGCTAGTCCACCGCTAATCGTCGCCAGAACTGCGGCAGAAAGACTGTGCTCACCAAGAGGGACCGTCACAGTGTGTCACGCATTATTAGGGCAAACCGCTTTGCAATGAGGCAGGAATTGCTGCAGTCAGTCAATGCAGGCCTACAACAAGTTGTTTCCGAACGAACACTCCAAAGGGAACTGCGTGCAATGGATATCTGGAGCAGAGTACCACGGAAGAGTCCCTTTGGGCTCTTCCGTGGTACTCTGCTCCAGATATGATATTAACAGCTCTGCACAATGGTATGGTACTAACAGCTCTGCACAATGGTATGGTACTAACAGGTCTGCACAAGGCTGCACGGCCACAATGGGCGCGGCACCACAGAGACTGGACTGTCGACTTTTGGAAGAGTATGAACTGGTCAGATGAGTCACGTTTTTCCTTCTACTCGAATGATGTGAGGCGACAGATACAAGCCGCATGAAGCCTTCCATGTCGACTGTATGCAAGGTTCTGTTCAAGCTGAAGAAGGCTCTGTGATGTTCTGGGGGTGTTTCACTTACGAGGAAATGGATACTTTGGTTGCGATGAAGTCACACTTGAGCCAGAAAGGTTATATGGAGCTGCTGGATAACCACGTGTTGCCTTTTGTGCAGCATCTCCACAGCGAACACCAAAAGGATACCCCAGTCTCCCAAGACGACAATTGTCGCGTGCACAGGGCTAGGAGTGTGTCGGATTGGCAAGACGAGCATTCTGAATCCTTCGAACATCTCGACTGGCCCGCCAAATCCCTGGATTTGAATCCCATAGGAAATTTGTGGGACTATTTGGAGCAACGAGTGAAACGCCGTCGCACCAATCCGGCCAGTCTGGCCGAACTGCGGCATTTGCTGCTGGAAGAATTTATGAATATTAATATGCACTACATCTGCACACTGGTGGCATCCATGCCAGACAGGATTTTGGCTGTTTCTCGGTTGCACAGAGGTGTTAATCGCTATTAAGTGACATTCAGCCAGGGGTGACTAATTTTTTGGGCGGTGAGCATATACACTTACTAGCATTTTCAAAATGTAGGAGGAATTTTATTTCTTCAATTTTTTTTTATAATTTTATTTCTTCGGAACTACGCTTAGGGAGGCCGCTGAAGAAAAAAGTGAAATTTGATATACAACTATTTAAAAGGACAGTCCGGAATTATAGCTTTGAAAGAAAAATAAATTTCCCTATTATAAATTCCTCACCTCGCTTTCTGTGGGACAGAAAGCATTGTCTGAAAGCGTGAGCTTGGCGCTGAACTTCCTTAGCATAAGTGGGCTTGGAAAGGCCGTCGTCCGTCGGGTGGGACGTTAAGCCGTGGTTCCGTGTGCGGGAGAGCCATAACCTGTGCACGTTAAAGAACACGCTGAATGGCCTTGACGGGAGGCTACCATCTGTCTCCCAAGAGCTGTTCCAGTGGGTCCCCTCCCCCAACCTTCTCTGAGCCTTCGGGGTCCATGTGACCTGGCCATTTAGCCCATGGTGTGCAAAAAAGTGCCGCTCAGAGGTAAAACAACCCAACCCAAATCCTTAACATAAGTCCATGACAATCGTAGGTGACGTCATTTTTCCCATCCGACTAGCGATTTCTCGCAATAAATCCAACCTCCTGATTAACTCTTAAGACTAGCAACTTTTCCAATATTATCACGATTTTCCCTATTCGTTTGCTGCCGTTATATTATTTTCTACAATAGAGGGAAAATGAATCCTATTCAAAATTATTTAGTTGAAACTATGCAAGCTTTTTAATGAAAATTCTGCTCATCACCGTCTGAAAACAACTAAAGCAATGTTTTATAAAAGAAAGTTGTAAAAATAATTCATTCCAAAATGGCAAAATATGTGTTAAGAAATCCGAAATATATGTTAGATATTTATTTATGTATGTCTCCAAAAGTTGGGTTGGGTAGTTTTACCTCTGAGCTGCACTTTTTTGCACACCATGGGCTAAATGGCCAGGTCACAAGGACCACGAAGGCTCAGAGAATGTTGGGAGAGGGGGACCCACTGGAACAACTGTTGAGAGACAGATGGTAACCTTCCGTCAAGTCAATCCAGTGTGTTCTTTAACGTGCACAGGGTATGGTTCTCTCTCCCGCATACGGGGCCACGACTTAATGTCCCATCCGACGGACGGCGGCATTTCCAAGCCCATCGGTGTTACCTACGGACCGTGGGAAGGGCGGGGAACTTTGCGGAGATAAATGTCAACGCTAACTTAGCTGGGACTCCAAATGTTGAAATTCAAATATATGATGGTGACATTAGGGTCCCCTCTATGTTGCTAAACACTTCTTGTTCCGAAAAAATATATTCACTCTAACATATCTAATCTGAATATGAAATGAGCATTATGATAGTAAGAGTTATGTTAGTTAAGTAATGAAAACCGTAGATTTTACCTATCTTCCTATTTCTTTTCTCTCGTCATTTGTCGATTGGTCAATTTCTCCAGTTGTTTTACCTCTGAACTTTACTTTTTTGCAATACAATGGGCTAAATTTGTGTAAAAACATTCTGTCACAAGGGCCCCGAAGGCTCAGAGAAGGTTGGGGGAGGGGACCCACTGGAACAGCTGTTGAAAAACAGATGGTAGCATCCCGTCAAGATAATCCAGCGTGTTCTTTAATGTGTACAGTTTATGTCTCTCCCGCACACGGACCGCAGATTGATGTCCTATCCGACGGACGAGGGCCTTTCCAAGCCCTTCGGTGTTCCCTACTGAGTTTTTATACTTCGAGTTTTGAGGAAATAAATCTGAAAGCTAGTCCAGTTGGGACTCTAACGTAGATTTGCAGATTTGATAAGCCAACCCATGCTTCCAGTTGAGGAACGGGATCCACTGGACTACCGTTAGGAGACAAATGGGTAGCCTTATGAAAAGGCTATTAAGCGTGTTCTTTATATGCCCAGGGTATGGCTCTCCATCACACAGAGCCATTGCTTTACGTCACATCCCATTTGTATCTCCTACTGATAGAGGGAGGACGGGATTTTGTGGAGATGAATATCGACCCTGGAAAAGGCGGGACTCGAACTGGGAACTCCTTCAGGGTTGGGTTGTTTTACCTCTGAGCGGCAGTTTTTTGCACACCATGGGCTAAATAGCCAGGTCACATGGACCCCGAAGGCTCAGAGAAGATTTAGAGAGGGGACCCACTAGAACAGCTGTTGGGAGACAGATGGTAGCCCCCCGTCAAGGCCATCCAGTGTGTTCTTTAAAGTGTACAGGGTATGTCTCTCCGCACACGGGGTCACGGCTTAACGTCCCATCCGACGGACGGCGGCCTTTCCAAGCCCATCGGTGTCCCCTACTGACCATGGGCAGGGCGGGGAATTTTGCGGAGATAAATCTCAACGCTGACCCAGCTGGGACTCGAACCTGGGAACTACAGATTACGAGCCTGGAGCGCTACCGACTGAGCCACCCCCGCTCCTGGAACTCCTTCAGAGAAGCATTATTAATTGCAGACATAAGTTTAGCCTTACGTAGTGACACCTATGATTCACCCTCCCCTACACTTGGAGCGGGGGTGGCTTAGTCGGTAGCGCACCAGACTTGTAATCTGCAGTTTCCAAGATGAGTCCCAGCTGAGCCAGAGTTTAGATTTATCTCCGTAAAACTCTGCCCTCGTCAGCAGGGGACACTAATAGGCTTGGAAAGGCCGCCGTCCTTCGTATGGAATGTTAAGCCGTGTCTCCTAATGCGACAAAGCCATACCCCATGCACTTTAAAGAACACACTGGATGGTCTTGATGGGAGGCTGCTATCTGTCCCTTTGCTTTCCAGTGGGTCTCTTCCCTCAATCTTCTCTGGACCTTCAGGGTCCTTGTGACCTGGCTATTTATCCCACTGGGTGCAAATAAGTGCCGCTCAGAGATAACATAATCCAATCCCAACACTTTTTAAAGGTTTACGCAATTGACGAATGGCTTCTAATTTGATTAAGAAGCATACAGAATATTTGTTGTTGTTTTCTTTTAAAGGATGTTTCTAAAATATTTAAAAATCTTTTTAAAATATTTGCTTACCTTCCAAGGTTCGACATCATGTTTCTCGATGGATACGTCATAGTCATTTACGCTGCAAAAATGAAGTTTTTTAAAAATTTTATTGCAAGGAAATATTTTAAAAAAAACATAGATATCTCGCAAAAATCATATTGCTTCTTAAGATAAATTTATTTTCAGTTTCAATATGAATTAGAACTTCATTAGAAGAGTTGAATGGTGTTGCTCCATCTAGGCGCAGATTTTTAATGCACACAATGGGATATATAGGTTAAAAGGACCCTAAGTAGTCAGAGTTGGGTTGGAGACTCACTGGACAGCTGTTAGGAGACAAAAGACTGTTATCAAGGCCATCCAGCGTGAGTAGTTTAGTCACACCCTACGGAATCCTCTTTGCACAGTGCTTTCCCCCCTATGTCGCAATCGACCGGAAATTGGCCCGTGTTGGTCCACGTTGCCTTCTGAACTCTGGCCCCTATGTTGCAATCAACAGGAAATTGACCCTGGTGTCGCAACTGTCGTGGCATTAATAATTCATAATTAATAATTCACAATTAAAAATTCCTCCCCCTTTTAACCCCTGGCGCTATCTAGTGCCTATGAGGAACACTATTTCCCCCCCCCCAAAAAAAACCTTATTTTAACTCTAATTTTAAGCCCTCCTTCTCGGATAGTCTCGATTTTTCTTTATTTCAGACTCACCTATATTTTAAGCCATGGATTTTGCAAACCACCTGGTTGACCTATATTTTAAGCCCTACCTATATTTTAACCCTCCTCTTGCAGACCCCCTGGTTGACCTATATTTTAAGCCCACTCCTTCCCCCGGATTGGGCAATGCAGGCGTCAGAATAATTGTACAGAAAAGGATGATACAGTATTTATTCCCTAGTAATTAAAACCCTTTCTATTAAAACTTTTTTGCTATTCATTTTGCCAGGACTGCTAAACGATTCCCTTTTATTAAAACTCCTTCGGTATTTATTTTTTCCAACCCCGTTAATCGATCCCCTAGTAATTAAAAATCACTGCAAAGTCGAAATGAAACGTTGTAAATCAGTTTACTCTAGATGCGTTTAATCGAAAAAAAAATCATTCCATCGCTAAGCGTGATTCGGTACCTCCACGTTAATTTTGGGTAAAAGCCTCATCGGATCCAAGGTCCACGTATTTTACTAGAAGAAGAATGACACAGTAACTGTTCCACAGAAAATTAATAAAATCTGGTTTAAATTATTCGTAGGACTTGTATATAAGTTCTACCTTTAGACGTTCAGCAGTCTAAAAGTTTTCAAAGACCGTTATCAGTGTATCGGAAATCGTACGTTACGTGTTGACATGCTTCAGATCGCTTATCAGTGGGTAGCAACAGCACTTTCGCCACATCACCCGATATGGTGCAATCCTTTATCAGCTGGAAGGTCAAAAGGTCAAATGTCCAGCGCTTCACTGTGTCTGCATTTGACGCTGATAAGGTTTAAAAATAGATGTTTCCTAGAATCCACATTGCGCAACGGTCAAAGTCGAGTGGGAGAGGGGGTATAAAAACATCTGCCTGTTTAGCGATTTTCACACAGTGCTCTACCAGTTTGCTACCTGTCAGCCCTGCTCGCTCTCCGATCCTTCTCTACCTGCCAGTCCTGCTCGCTCTCTGATCCTACTCTACCTGCCAGTCCTGCTTGCTCGCCAATCCTTCTCTACCTGCCAGTCCTGCTTGCTCGCCGATCCTTCTCTACCTGAGATGTCCACTATGCGAGAATTTTCCCGTGCTGGATCCTCAACTGATACCAGGTAAATGAATTTTTATTTAATGTTGTCCTTAAGGCGCTCAACTGAATCACTTACTAACGTACAATATAGATTTTTATATTTGTTCCTACCCTGTAAAATCATTTTATTCTAAATGATAATTTTCAAACTTTAGTTAAATATTAGATTTTTTGATCAAGCTAGCAAAGTATGCTTTTATTACAACTGTTCAGTTCAATATAGATTTTTATATTTGTTTCTGACTAGTAAAGTCATTTTATTCTAAATGATAATTTTCAAACTTTAGCTAAATATTAGATTTTTTGATCAAGCTAGTCAAGTGTGCTTTTATTACAACTGCTCAGTTCAATATAGATTTTTATATTTGTTTCTAACTAGTAAAGTCATTTTATTCTAAATGATAATTTTCAAACTTTAGTTAAATATTAGATTTTTTGATCAAGCTAGTAAAGTGTGCTTTTATTACAACATAACTGTTCTAAGATAAAAATCATGTAAAGTACTGCATATTCTGAGACTAAATTATCTATCCAGGTCTGATGCTGGTCCTTCCACTGATGCCGACTGCTTTGAAGAGCTACTCGTGTTGGTGCGCACTCTAGAGGCGGCAGCCAAAAGACCTCCCACACCTGAGCTTCCTACACTGCCAAAGCGAATTTGTCTTCTCCAACAAGGTGGCAGGGAATTTCGTCAAAGGACATCGAAGCTTTCCTTATCAGCTTGACGTCGGTCTGCTGTCGCAGCGGGGATGGGAACTCCCTACGTCCCCGTCGTACCCTCAACTGCAACCAGGTAAACGAAATTTTATTTGATACTGAGTTGTCCTTAAGACGCTTAACTGAACTACTTACTAACGTGCAGTTCAATATAGAGTTTTATATTTGTTTCTACCCTGTAAAGTCATTTTATTCTAAACGATAATTTTCAAACTTTAGTTAAATATTAGATTTTTTGATCAAGCTAGCTAGTGTGAAGTAAATGTAATTTCATTTGATACTGAGTTGTCCTTAAGACGCTCAACTGAATCACTTACTAACGCACAGTTCAATATAGTTTTTTATATTTGTTTCTGTTTTTCTAACTAGTAAAGTCATTTTATTCTAAACGATAATTTTCAAACTTTAGTTAAATATTAGATTTTCAGTTCTAAGGTAAAAAACATGTAAAGTACCGCATATTCTGAGACTAAATTATCTCTCTAGATCTGCAGACCTCGCCACTGGTGCTGGACCCTCCAGCGTTCTGGTCCCCGTCTCCTCTGACATCAGGACAAGATCCTCTGTCGCCGCTGGCCCCTCCACCGCTACCAGGTAAATGCAATTTTATTTAATGTTGTCCTTAAGGCGCTCAACTGAACCACTTACTAACATACAATATAGAGTTTTATATTTGTTTCTGTTTTTCTAACTAGTAAAGTCATTTTATTCTAAACGATAATTTTCAAACTTTAGTTAAATATTTACTTAGATTTTTGCGCAAGCCAGTAAAGTGTGCTTTTATTACAACATAACTGTTCAATATAGATTTTTCTAACTAGTAAAGTCATTTTATTCTAAACGATAATTTTCAAACTTTAGTTAAATAGTTACTTAGATTTTTTCTTAAGTTAGTAAAGTGCGAAGCATGTTGACTTTTCATTTTCTGTTCTAAGATAAAAACATGTAAAGTACTGCATATTCTGAGACTGAATTATCTTTCTAGGTCTCACAATGTTCCGGCACCCGCGGATCTCATTAACGCAGTAACCGTGCTGGATGCGACTGCCAAGAGAGCTTCAACCATCCCCGTTGGCTCCTCCGACGCTCCTGCCGCCGCTGATGTCATGTCAGCGTTCTCTGCTGATTCCTCCAATCCCGCCAGGTAAATAAAATTTCATTTGATGTTGTGTTGTCCTTAAGACCCTCAACCATTTACTAAAGCATATAGAGTTTTATAACCAGTAAAACCGTTTTATTCTAAATGATAATTTTCAAACTTTAGTAAAATATTTACTTAGATTTTTGATCAAGTTAGTAAAGTGTGCTTTTATTACAACATAACTGTTCAATATAGATTTCTCTACCCTGTAAAGTCATTTTACTTTTTTATTCTAAATGATAATTTTCAAAACTTTAGTTAAATATTAGATTTTTGATCAAGTTAGTAAAGTGTGCTTTTATTACAACATAACTGTTCAATATAGATTTCTCTACCCTGTAAAGTCATTTTGCTTTTTTATTCTAAATGATAATTTTCAAAACTTTAGTTAAGTATTAGATTTTTGATCAAGTTAGTAAAGTGTGCTTTTATTACAACATAACTGTTCAATATAGATTTCTCTACCCTGTAAAGTCATTTTACTTTTTTATTCTAAATGATAATTTTCAAAACTCTAGTTAAATATTTACTTAGATTTTTGATCAAGTTAGCAAACTGAAGCATGTTGCCTTTTCATTTTCTGTTCAGTTCAATATAGATTTTTCTAACTAGTAAAGTCATTTTATTCTAAATGATAATTTTCAAACTTTAGTTAGATTTTTGCTCAAGCTAGTAAAGTGTGCTTTTATTACAACTGTTCAGTTCAATATAGATTTTTATATTTGTTTATACCCTGTAAAGTCATTTATTCTAAATGATAATTTTCGAACTTTAGTTACTTAGTTTTTTTGATCAAGTTAGCAAACTGAAGCATATTGCTTTTTCATTTTCTGTTCAGTTCTAAGATAAAAAAACATGTAAAGTACTGCATATTCTGAGAATAAATAATCTATCTAGGTCTGCATTCTCCAACGTTCCTGTCAGTGCAACCACCTCTACAGAGTCTCCCCACTACACTATGTCGCACACTCGGCGGTACAACACAGCAAAATTCAAGACAGAATTCGTCTCCACGAGTGTGCGACTTGGAGGTATGGAGAATGTGAACCCACACAATTTCCTCACGGTCTTCCACGACTTGTACGAGAAAATGCTAGATGACGTCGTCCCCACAGGGGAGTATAGCCACGTGCGGCTATGTTTATGCTCCCGGGATTTGAAAAACCCCATCAACTTGGCTCTAATTCGGCGTAATGCCCTGACGGGGGAGAGATTCATGGCTGCACTAGACAAAGTAGTGCAGTCAAATGAGTCTCTCGGTCCCGGGAGTGAGCTGGAGTTCGACTTCGTTTGTGCCGACTTGGACCGGGTTGGCAGCGGTGGAGGTATCGGGAGACGCGCAGGACCTGAGAAGCGCAGCCTCGTCGATGTCCAGTCTTTCGTCCACAATAAGAAGACTCTCACAAAAATTGTCAACGTGGACCAGATCTGCTTAGCAAGAGCTCTCGTCGTCGCATGAGAGCTCTGCTTGAAAAATAAAGGGCTGGCAAACACTTATGCACGTATCCAGGACTACCGCTACCCTTTACAACGCCAAGAAGCCCGTCAACTTCACCAGGATGCGGCTATTCCTGAGGGTCCTTGTGGACTCCCGGAAGTACATCTCTTCCAAGCTCACCTGACACAGTTCAGGATTGTTGTGTATTCTGCTGACGATGCCTTTCTCTCCATCTTCGTTGGTCACGAAGGCGGGGACAACCTTTATTTGTTGTTTAGTGCAAGGCATTACGACGTGATTACCAGGCCATCAGGGTTTTTGGGGGCTAAGCAATTCTGCCACATTTGCTTAAAGGGGTATAATCATGGGCACGTTTGCAAGGGAACCTGCAACAGGTGCCTGTCAGTCGATGTGCTTCATACAAGGGAGCTGTTGCTTTGCACGGTGTGCTGTGTGTATTTGCGCGGGGCTGAATGCTTTCAGGCGCACCTGCTGAAGGCATGTCAGACACGGCATCGCTGTGTTAAGTGCATCAGCATTTACGACCCCCTGAAAAAATATGTTTGCAAGGTTGACACCTTAAAATTCGTCGAGCCCTGCAAAATTGACCCTGTCAGTCAGACTTACCTCTACTTTGACGTACAGACTGTGCAGTGTGCCGACGGGTTGCTGAAACCGATACTATGTGTGGTCAAATACCAAGTGGACGACGAGTGGGTTTACGCCTCATTCCCGGAAAGAGACGCCTTTATGGACTGGCTTCTAGCTGAAGAACATCCCGGGGTTCAACGATTCCAGGACGCCACAGTCCTCGCACATAATCTCAAAGGCTTTGACGGCATGTTCATCATTAGTTACCTGTACAGAAAATTTTTAAAACCGGATCTCGTGTTCGATGGATCCAAGATTTTAGGTATCTTTTTACCTGGCCTTAAAATAAGTTTCATCGACACGTTGTCCTTTATTCAGGCTCCTCTTCGATCATTCATGAAGACCTTCAACTTGGAGACGGTGAAAGGCTTTTTCCCCTTTAAATTCGTGAAGGAGGGAAATCTACAATATGCAGGACCCATCCCTGATCGGCTTTTTTTCCAGCCTTAAGACATGGAGCCTGAAACTCTGTCAGCATTCAACGAGTGGTATGCCGCAGCAAGCCTTGAACCCTGGGATTTTCAACAACAGCTTCTGTATTACTGCAAGGCAGATACAGAGCTGTTGCGACGAGGCACCCAAGCTTTCCGTGAGCAATTTTTAAATCTCACAGGCGTAGACCCATTTGCACGTGACCTGATTATTGCCGGCGCTTGTCTTCGCATTTTCCGTGGGAAGTTTCTGCAAAAGAACACCCTTGGTGTGTGTCCCGCCCAAGGGTATTCGGCAAGTAATGACCGGCAGTCCTCGAAAGCTCTCGCATGGTTAGAGTATGAGGCTTCCAAGGACAATATCGAAATTCAAACTGCGCGATCACCCGGAGGTGAGTATAAGATAGGGCAGTACAAATTAGATGGTGTGTGCCACAGTACCCATTGTTATTACGAATTTTTAGGGTGTTACTATCATCACTGCTTGAAATGTTTCAACCCTGAAAAAATAGATCAGCGCACAAGAAAGCCATTTGATCTGCTAAACACCCAGACCATGGATCGTCTTGAGACCTTGAAAGTACTGATGAACGGGTACACATGCAAAATCATGTGGGAACACGAATTCGACGAGTTCATGCGCAAAAACCAGTCCGTCGCATTAATTTATAAATCCGTTGAGCCTATCAGGCGCATAGGGGCCCTTGACTACCTCTATGGAGGGCGCGTGGAGGTGTTTTCCATCTTTGCATCGGCGGACCTAGGATGTTGCCTTAACTACGTTGATTACAACAGCCTGTAACCTTATGTTTGCAAGAAGGCTCCATTCGGTAAAGGTCACCCAGTTCGGATCACCTCCGATTTCGCCACGGACCTCGACCACTATTTTGGCATTGCACACGCCACACTGTTACCCCCCGATGATTTGTTCATCCCTGTACTGTCCTATAGGTGTAATTGGAAGCTGCTTTTCCCCCTTTGTAGGATCTGTGCGGATGGTCAGCTGGCACCCCCTTGTCGGCACACCGTGAACCAGCGCGCATTGACACGATCTTGGCCAACGTTCGAAATTTACGCTGCGATGCGTGCTGGATACAAACTGCTTCAATTCCATGACGTGTGGCATTTCAATACCATCCTGCAATATGATCCCACAACAAAAAAGGGAAGTGTCTATGCTGGGTACATAGATACTTTTCTGGGGCTGAAGCAGCGCTACTCCGGGTTTCGCCCTGACGTGCAGACCAAGGAGCAAAAGGAAGCCTTCTGTGAGGCCTTCTTCCAGGTGGAGGGGGTTCGGATCCTCCCCTCGGAAGTTGAAAAAAACAGACTTAAGCGTACACTTTCCAAGGTCTCGCTTAATTCGTCATGGGGGAAGCATGCGCAGAACATGAGTCGAACCCAGACGACCATTGTGAGTTGTCCTGTCAAGTACATGGAGCTCTTGACGGACGCATCGCTAGTCATCACTAACGTCGCTGTTATCAGTGATCAGGCCGTGCTTGTCACACACAAGCCGGCGGAGTCTGCCACTCCAGCGAACACCCGTGGAAGCCTGATTCTCGCCGCAATGGTGACGAGTAACGCCCGACTAAAACTGTATGAGCTTCTATCAAAATTAGATGCATGTGCAATGTACTCGGACACGGATTCAGTAATTTATACAATGTCTCCTCGCGACACCTACACACCACCGCAAAATCCCTTTCTCTCCCTTTCTCGGAGGTCTCGTAGATGAAATTTCTTCAAAGTACAGCTCCGGTGTACACATCACTGACTATGTCAGAGCCAGAGCCAAGAGTTATGCCCTTCAGCTGAGTAACGGGGATGAAATTCTTCGCGCCAAGGGCATATCACTCACGAAGAAAAACCGGTGCACATACAATTTTGAACTTCTAAAATCCATGGTGCTAGGGAACTCCCCAACCAGTGAGACCTTCGAAGTCCCTTTCAATGTAATTCATAATAAAGTGGATGGGTCACTTACAAATAAGCCCATGGTGAAAAGGTTTAAGGCTAACCTAGATAAGCGGTATCTCAGCCCGGGTTCGACTCTCACTGTACCTTATGGTTACAATGACCTGGGCCTGGATACCATTATCCAACTCATGGATGAGTAAATGTACAGTTTAAAACTTATTTATTTCACCCTATTCATTGTACAGTTTTCAACTCATTTCATATTATTTATTTCATTGTACAGTTTTCAACTTATTTATTTCATTGTACAGTTTTCAACTTATTTATTTCATATTACACCTTTATTTCATTGTACAGTTTTCAACTTATTTATTTCATATTACACCTTTATTTATTTCATTGTACAGTTTTCAACTTATTTATTACACCTTTATTTATTTCATTGTACACCTTTATTTATTATTTCAATGTACACCTTTTATTTCAATGTCCTTAATGGACCTTAATGATTATTATTATTATTATTTCAATGTCCTTAATGGACCTTTTTTTAAATTATTTCAGTATCCTTAATGAATCTTAATTATTTCAGTGTCCTTAGGGGACTTTAATTATTATTTCAGTGTCCTTAGTGGACTTTAATTATTATTATTTCAGTGTCCTTAGTGGACTTTAATTATTATTATTTCAGTGTCCTTATTGGACTTTAATTATTATTATTTCAGTGTCCTTAGTGGACTTTAATTCGCCACTCGTAATGACCTCGCACTCAGCGGCGTCAGCAGTTTTTGAAACTTGTATTTTTGAAACCTACAATATGTTACTGTCCAGCACTGGATATGTCACGTGAATTGTTTTACTGTCCAGCATTGGATATGTCATGTAAATTGATTTACTGTCCAGCATTGGATATGTCATGTGAAACCCACAGTGGATCTGTCGTGAATTTTTTAATAAAAAGGTTTCAAAAAATCCGTCTCTTTATTTCTCAGCACTGGAAGACACTATGGTGGGGGAAAGCAAGAGGTAACTTTGTTTTTCAGGTGTTCCGTAAGTCTTATCAGTCATCTGCACAGTGCGATGCTCCCCTCCAAGTCTCGTTGCTGCAGCAGCGTTCTCATTGCCCCACCCATCGGCACTAACGCCCTCTGCTGTACTCCTGAGTGTAGCAGCGCGCGTACATCTGAGCGCAGTCGTGCAGATCACTTCTGGGTTTGGGGGTCAAACACTGAATGAACCATCAGTGTGAAAACACTGAATGGGAAGAGACGAAAAAATGACAAGAGGCATATTATCAGTTTTACTTTCTTTTATTGGATATCTTTTTAATACACATTTTTAATACTTGGTTTTTAATACATGGTTTTTAATACAGATTTTTGACACAAGTCTTCAAGCACACAAGTCTTGGAAAGTTTTTTTTTTACAGATATTTTAAATACGCCGTTCACTCGGATAATTTTCTTTTCTTACGTCGGGTGAAAACAGCAATGTCTTTTGGGGGACGCTCTTCAGCTATAGCACTTTAGGGGATCTTGACTTTTACTTCCTGTGGAGTGTCAAGCTGTTTTGAGAATAACAAATAATTTTTCAAAGCAGTCAGATACTTTTCATACTTATCGTCAGCATCACCAGACTCCAATATTTTCTTCATCTCTGAGTCCAAATCACACACTTTTTTTCTTATGTTTTTCCTCTGCACTGCTTTCACTGAAATCATTTTTTTCTAAATAACGAGATCAGCAGGGGGAGGGCAGCAGTCAATAGTGGTATAATGAACCCTGAACCACGTTGTAGGAGACGTTTCTTGTGGCGCACAGATGTACGCTTGGTTGCTAAACTCCTTATGATCATCTTGTGCTGGCGTAAATTTTTTAATACTCGATGGGAGACAGGTATATTCCCTTTTAAGAAATTGGAACACACTTCACATAGAGCATACATCTGGGGGTCGGAGATGTGCTTCAACAGAGCTGCACGCTGCTTTCCCCCTAGTTTCGGTAAGCACTGAAGGAACGAGCCTTGAGATTTAACTTTCATTTGGAACGTAAAGTATTTCGGGTTCTTCTGATGGAAGAATCTTTGCACGGAGCCTTTCAGTATCTAACGTTCTGGGATGAAGGTCAACACACAAATAGCCACAGGTTGCTTGTGTAGCTAACCTATAAGCATCCGTCAGGAGTTTAGATTGATGGGGGTACACTTGTCTCGCCAGGTGGGTTATTTGTGAAGCATCCCGACAGTTGCGAAATAAAAACATGTAGTGAGCATTGAGCGATATAGTCCTCGAATGTCTTCCCTTTAAAAAGAGATTTTGTAATATCAGGACAATCGTGATATTTTTATGATGACCCCCACGAATAAACAATTGTGATATGCGTTCGCTGGCTACAGACTGTTCCATCAAGTCATCCAGTACCAGAAGTGTAGGTCTGAGGGGGTCAAATTCCAGATCCATAGGTAGTCCTTCATAAAATTCCACCGTTTTCTTGAAGGGTTCAAAGGCAGGCTGCCACTCCATGTAGCAGTAAATGACACGCTGGGGCGGGGGTTCGAATACTTGAGCTACTTCTTTGATGAGTTTCAGATTGAAAGTCGTCTTTCCACACTGTGAAGGAGCAGCAATTATAATATTTGAAGGAGTTCGGAGAGCCATCGCACCACCATGCAGTCATTAAAGTCTACTCGACACGTGGAATCACGATGCAGTACTGTGGGAAGAGTCGAACCACAAGCTCTTTTAAACAGGAAATACAGACAGTGAGCACCGCAAGTGTCTCCCAGGGGGTCCTGCAGAGGTATCGAAGGATGTAAGACGTAACGTATGCCTAGTCGACTGTAGTATTCTTGCATGGAGACATCGGGACTCGTACCTAGGGGGTCAAAGTGATCCACGTGCATTCCTTTCTTGTAAACTGCTATCCAGTGGGCTCCAGGCAGGGAGGACGGATCGGTATTGTAGATAAACAAGGCTTCTGATTGGGTGATTCTGCGAGGTAGTCTGTCATGGGGGAACACATCGAGACTTGTGGGTAACATCGAAAGGATGGATTCTAGCTGATAGGTATTCATGAGCTGTAGTCAAACAGGACTTTACGATCCAATGGGATTTCCAACAAATTCTGGTATTCAGCATACAGAATCACAGTGACCGATGCGGGTAGCGGCTTGGCAAACTTTAATTCAACTCTCACACTCCCACTCTTTATTAAAGAAAACACTTGATTGCATTCACGTTACTCGGGGGTCAATTGGAATCCGAACAATGTAAAACCTTCTCCATAGGCTTTTCGCGATAAGTTAATACCACTATCGGATTTCCAGGCATCCACAGCTTCCAGTAATCCTTGGTAACAGCGGAGATAGCGCCCATTCGCAAAGTCAGGGGCGTAGGACTGATGATCACTGTCAATGTGAAGACTGATGTAGTTTAAGTCGAAATGTTGGAAGTTGAAGGGATTTTTTTCATACGATCCATTCAGGCTGGTACTTTCCAGCATACCCAGTACCAGACGCACAGGGAGCTGACCGAGAAATAAATTGTCACGGTTCACACTCGTCAGTCCCGAAGCAATGGAAAACATACGTAAATCCGTTCTTCGCAGAGGGTACTTGGCACTCTCCGAACCCAGCAGACGAGCGTATGCAAGGATGACCCCCGAAGTGGGTTTGATTTTACGCACGAAGAATTCGGCTTCGTGTATCTGTACTTTGTAAGAGGGGTCTGCTTCATCTGTCACGTGACAGAATTCGGGTTTGGATCTCAGCAAACGCAGTCTCAGGTCGACTTGATTGAACAGGTAACGATCTTGATTAAACAGGTCGGCATGGATCCACGAGATGAGTTCGATACCTGTTGGTTTGACGTAGCCCTTGCGCTGATGCCATCCCTCGTTCTCCCGACTAGTCAATTCCATTTTACTGGGGGTGTTGAGGTACCAGAGCAAGGTGCCGAGCTGACTTCGTGTGGCATCGGTACCGTAATTCAATAGACTCTCCAGGTATGCCCTGTAGGGGTACAGGGTGTGAGAAGCACTCACTAGGTGATCGTTGAGGAAGACGTCTACCTGGCTGAAGAGGGCATGGAAGAAATGATTGCAGGGGGAAATCACTTCCGACGGTGGTGTACCATCGGATTTTACAATTTTCAAGATGAGACGTAGGTGACATCGGGATAGATCAATGTAATCATCTGTTCCCTTCACGCTGAATTCAAGTGGAGCATTACCTTCCAGGGAGACCACAGGTAAATAATTGACATAGCAGCCTCTTTCTAATTGTGAGACTGTGGGAGGGACCAGAAACAGATCCAGTTCTGAATTGGCACAGTCGCCAGTATCAGCGTGAATTTTCTGAATGCTCATGATGAAAACATGTCCTGCACATTACAGTGTCTCTTCACTTTATGAACCTTGGGATCTGACGACGGCGTTTTATTCCTTTCCCTCCCTGCAGCTTTGAACTGGCACGTTGTAAGAGGTCGGCGCCAGCTTCACGGTGTCCCGCTTTGGCTGCAGATTTGAAGTTTTGCCCCTGGGACATCTCTGAAACGAACCGTAGCCCACCCTTACCCAGGGTAGCCAGAGCAGGTCATACGAGAGGGCTGATGAAATGTCCGATAGTGGCAAAGATGCTTCCTAGCCCATCGCCTCGATGATAACGAGGACCACGGAACACACCCATCCCCGTTTGGCTCTTGTAGTAGCTCATGTAGGCATCTGCAGAAGGGGGAACGAATTTAACCCTCATGACGGAAATGTAACTTGACTAAAACTTTACCGAATTTAAAATGCAGAGGTTCTCCGGTGTCGGTACGAAGGAAGATTCTCACACTCTCGAAACTGTTCCTTGCAAGGGGGTAGTAATCAGGTTGCTGATACACTGCAACAATGGCTTCGTTATTACTGGTTCTGGCGGCAGCGTTCACGACACGCAACAGTTCGCCGTGAGTATCACCTAACAACTGAGGCGCAATCAGGTCTGAATACAAATAAATACCTACATTCCTCTGTTCATATCGATGGGATAGTCACCCAGGACTTTATTCAGCGGTATATCTAATTTAGTAATTCCTAGCATGTCTCCTAATCCGGGGTTCAATCGAGGAAATTTAATGTAATGCGACTTGTCTGTATCCATCAATACCGTGTGATCTGCCTGTTGCTTGAAACGGTAAGCTTTTCTCAGCCTGTAGGGTAACATCTGGTTCATTGCATCGAATAATGATTCGGCAGTTTCGTATCGTCCGTGGGGTACCTTTCGTTCTTGGAAACTACCTGGGGGTATCACGTAGAAATAACACTCGTCATCTATGTCGAACGTTGGTGTATTGCAAAGTTTGCTGGCAAATCGTTGGTGGAAGGGTTTGTCAACTTCACCCTCCTCGATACACAGAAGTTTGCCGAAATTCGTTTTAGGAAACATCAAACCGCATCCCTCACTCGGTTTGAATACCCAGTAACCGCTGTTATAGGAAACTATTATTTCTTTTGGGAGCTGGGTGGTGAGGAGAGACAGCAGTTCCATTCGAGTTATTTTACCTGGTTTAAGTTTGATTTTCCTGTATTCTTTGGTGGGAGCATAATATTCATACGTGTCATTAGAACGTCCACATTGTACCAGCTCACGGGTAAATGAACTTCTGCTAGTCCCACTTTCCATTTTCCGCTCAGTCTTAGGGGTTGTGCTGGACGAACCGTGAAATCAGTCTGCGAATTGTTTGGGTAAATATTCTGACTAGCCGTGGAGGGTAGGGTCAGGTAGAAACTGTCCATTTTTTAGGGATCCAGGAAGGTTTAGGATAACCACGAAATTTGACCAGTGCCTTGTGACCTTTACGCTCGATTATTTTCTCGACCGTGTAAAGTTCGGGTTCTGTCACTTTTTGAAGTTCCGATTTATAGAATGTACCTTTCAACACTTCTCCCTCGGAATCCTGTATGACGTACACAGGGGGTTGTCGCTCTAACACCTGGTCGACTATAAATATTTCTTCGGTCCACAAATGCGTTCCTGCCTTCTTGAAGGGTACTTTTACACTGGCTAGTCGAACCGTGTCCCCTACTTTAAATGCCGGTTTTTCTTTTACTACTGTCAGATTGCGATAGAGTCGAACCCACACAACATCTTCGTTGCATAAGGTCACGTCCTTGGGAGCCATATCGTGTGCACTGTGAACGGTGGCATTGCATCCCCGTACAACACGCGGTAGCACGTCCAGGTAGCGGTAGGTGTTATTGTGTGTATAATATCTCCCCAGTCTCTCGCGTAGGGAACGATTCCATTTCTCCACCAAAGCTACTTTTTTGTCAGAGTAGGTGGCAAAGAACCGAATACCTTTCTTTTTCAGGAATTTCTGGAACACTCTGTTGGTAAATTCCGTACCCTGATCCGTATTTAAATTCATTGGGGACCGACCCTTGGAAAGGATTTTTTTTGAAAGTCAACACCATTTCTTTCCCCCGTTTTAGCCTTCATGGCCACAGCCCACCCGTATCTCGAGAACACATCGATGACTGTTAATATGTAGCGATACCCGTCATTGAAGCGAGTTAGATTTTTCAACACCATGAGATCGGCTTGCCATTGTTCAGCTAACCCTGTGACATAAACTTTGTTACGGGGGAACTTTCTGCGAATAGGTTTATGTAGCGTGTAGGCAGGTTGCTTTTCTAACCATTCTCGGACGAGTTTCTGTGGCAGTCCCGTATTCTCAGCTAACTTTTTTACACTACCGAATCCTCTTTCAGGGTCGAAATAATTGGACTCCAAATTTTGTTTTCTGCTGCATTCAGACGTCGTACACCACCAGGTTTTGCCATTGATGTAGCGAAAGTGTAACACCCGTCACTGTAGGAATGTCCCCTATAAACTGTCTGATGTCCACTGTTAAGTTACACACACGAATTTTGTATTCGTCGTCTAAGGCGTTTGACTCCCCACACTGAATATTTTTACTAGGAGCTACAAGTTCTAATACAAGCACTGCTATCGTTAACACTGTTACGATTACACTACCCACACTAGCTAGCACCTTCTTTCTCCTATCCATACCAAGACTAAAATGACATAGGATGAAAAGACAGACACATTATATAAGGTTACAATTATTTATTTAATTTATACATTTAATTTTTTGCCTCGTCGACAATAGCGTTATATTTTAGAGTGCAAACAAAACCAGAATCTACAAAATTCAACAGACCTCATTTCCAGGCCGTATCCACAAATACCTGTGCTAGAGCATTAATGTCCAGGTCACCAGACCACCCTACGATGGTCGGTATTTTTTCTTCGGGTTGCAGTCCATCTAATGGTATCACACGCATAAGTTCTTGCTGAAAAATATTCACCAACAGTGGGTAAACACAATCGGGGGCGTCGAAAACAGGTCCCAGCAGGAAAGGGCGAACGGATTCTGAATGTTCCATAATAGCTGTACGGAGATGGTGATCTTTGAGAGTTCCACACATGTTATGCACAATGCGCATCACTTTGTCTACGTGGTTAGCCAGTGTGAAATACTGCGAAGCATTCAGTGTTATACAACGTCTCACAACACGAAACTGTAGAGTTCTTTGGTCGGCTGATTCTTTGATGAAGTCGACACAGCGTTCACCATCCACAGTTCGATACATGTAGGCACGTAAACCATGCGTCACGTACCATGTCTGTTGATCGGGGCCGATTTTCACTTAATCCTCTATGTGGGGGACCGTGGCACACAAAGCCTCCCATTCAGGTATGGAGAGGCTAACCCCCGCAGGTGTAGGGTAGATGAGTTCACCATTTTCATATTTCTTGTAGCGGCGTACGTGCACAGAAAACTTATTTTTGAACAGTGTAGGTACAACGTAAACATCTTCACCGAGACACCACGCATCTGGATTGCTAGGCTGCATCGTGAACAATGTGGCACAAGCGCTCGCTCCCTATTTAACTAGAGAGCCACGCCACCTGGGACGACCAATCAGGAATGATCTGATAAGCGAGTGTTTGTTGGGACATGTTCTCGACGAGGCGACGATCGATCCATCTGAAGAAAGCAGCTGTTTCAGCTAAAGAGCAGTGGATGTCCTCTCCGGTGTGATATCCGCACTCGAACTCGGAAACCTTTGGGAGATCACAATATTTGGGGCAGCCATAAAGTTCGAGATTAACACTGGGCAGATTTAATTGTTCCAAGAGATTTCCTTCCACAGTACCTCCTTTGTAACCCACCACAGTAGCTTCTTCAGTACGTGCAAGTTTGTAAGCATATTTCACGATGTTAGGAACGTGATCTAACGACCACACCTTTTCACGAGGCAGAGGACGAAAGGGTAGGCCTAGCACATGTTTAGATACGTAGTTGACTGTCCGTCTGTCTTTTACCGAAAAAGGCTGGTGATGTCGAAGATTGAAGCGGTAGACACCACATTTCCCAATCAGAGTTGCATATCCAAGCTCGCACATTAGGAAACGACCATTTACACGGAAACCGTCGAGATCTAGAACCATACAGATGTTTTGCATGGTTGCACTAGTTCGAGTATCTGGAGACAAAAACAATTGACGTCTTCACACAGGCTACAGACGTCTCTGTTGTTTACGTCTCAGAGCCTGAACGACGTTCTGCGGTATTCCCGGGGGCCAGGTTTCGGGCGGCTTCATCACCAGAGGTCCTCGCAACCTTGTAGGTGGCGGTGGCGTAGTGTCCTCCACGACAACGGCCCATAGCACAGGACCACCAAATCCAGGTTGTGGCAGCATCTTAATAGTGACGGCGGGAGGTGGTGGCGGCGGTGGAGGAGGAGACACAATCACAGGTCGACGTAGCAATCGACGAATACGCATTCGAAAGTGTTGTGGATCGCTCTCGTAGCCGGAGTGTACATCACTCGTCCAATTATGACCAAAATCCAAGTTGTCGTCGTCGTCCATAACGTGTGGCTCAGAATAAATGTCAAACCTTTTTCAGCGGTTATATACAGCCAGAACCGTGACCTTTATACATCCGCTAACTGATAAACACTTGCGAAAGATATGTCAACACCGTTTGTGCACATCACCGTGACCTTGGGGTTTTTCAAGGTCGTTGGAAAATTACGAGTCAATTTCCGGTCGATTGCGACATAGGGAGTCAAAGTTCAGAAGGCAACGTGGACCAGCACAGGTCAATTTCCGGTCGGTTGCGACATAGGGGGTCAATTTCCGGTCGATTGCGACATAGGGATCAAAGTCCAGAAGGCAACGTGGACCGACACTGGCCAATTTCCGGTCAGTTGCGACATAGGGGTCAAATTCCAGAAGGCAACGTGGACGATTGCGACATAGGGGGGGAAAGCACTGTGCAAAGGGTTCCATAGGGTGTGACTAAACTACTAGCGTGTTTTAGCCTGCACCAATTGTGGCTCTCATGCATACAATCGGCTAAATGGGTCAAAAGGCTCCAATGGCTCGGAGTTATTTATGGTTCAGTCTGTCTCCAATGCTAAATCTCAAAGTAGATTTAGTAATAATTTGAAATGGAGGCTTTTTATCTATGTGAAACCAAGTCACAATAATTATTTTTCATATGTTTATAGAATACGCAAGAAAAATAATTCAAACTGTTTCTTAAATACTTTGATTGTCGTATGCGATACAGAAATATTTTATTTATATTTTCATGCTTCGAGACAGGCAATAAAAAATATATATCTAGTGCATTTTAAAATATTTAATAATGTTAAAATACGTTAAAAATCTTTTAAGAAAATTTTTCAAGAAATTTTTCCAGTGTATTTTCGAGAAACAGGCGTATACATCCAAAGACTAAAATTAGACGTATAATAGTGTGGTTCTTTCTAGGGTTAGTTATGATAGTGAAACTTGGACGCTTTGTAAACAAGATGATAAGAAACTATATGCTTTTGATTCTAGATGCTTACGCAGTATCTTGGGCATTAGGTGGTTCAACTTTGTAAGTAATGATGAGGTTAGGCAAAGGAGTCAGCAACCTCCTTTAAGCAGCATATTGTGCAGAGAGAGACTCTGTTGGTTTGGTCATGTTGCCCGTATGAATAATTATAGATTGGCGAATAGGGTTATGAACTGTGTGCCTAAAGGCCTCAGAAAGAGGGGGAGTCCTAGGATGCGGTGGACAGACAATGCCAAACCGGACATTATTAGAATCGGGGTATAGTGGCCAGATGTCGCAGATGTAGCTCAGGACAGATATGCTTGGAGAACTAAATTGCATAGTCTGGTTGGACCTCCGTAGACCATAGCTGCTTGAGAATGATGAAGATGATTTTCGATTTGCACCAATATGTGAAATGAAGGGCAGAAAAGAAAGCTGCACAATTTTAAAAATATTATCGAAAATCTATTAGTGTAAAACAATACTTACTGACATGGTTGATTGCACATTTTCACACACTCCAAAATGATATGTTCTTTCAAGAATTCTTCAGCTACATATCAAGAAAATGGTAATTAATGAAACCAATCAATTCATTATCTTTTGATGATATATTGCGAATCAAAGTTTTCAAGAAATTAGATATTTGTTTAGAATAGAAAGGTTATAAATACATACATTTTTACATTTCCGAAATTCGTTGCCATTCTAGCAGAAAAATAGAAGCAGTAATCAATAACAATTTTAAAAATCAGAGTTGAAATTGAGATTCAATTTAAAATCAAAACGAAATATTATGTGCATTGTGTATCTCATTAACCAACAAACGAATGTACAGTCGCTCAAAAAATTATCCGAACGTTGTGATTGATTCAGAATTCAGAAAAAAATATCTGGCAACGATTTTTTTAGAAATTAGTGATCTGGCAACCTTCGTGTCACGTGACACGAAGGTTGCCAGATCGTGTCTGCCAGATTCGTGTCACGTGACACGAAGGTTACCAGATCACTAATTTCTAAAAAAATCGATGCCAGATATTTTTTCTAAATTCTGTAATCAACCACAGTGTTCGGATATTTTTTTGAGCACTGTATCTGTCCGCTGATTTCGCAGGTTTTAGCCTATTTTTAAACCATTTTTTTTAAATACTTCGCATGTAGATTATTGCAGATTTTTGAATAATGATAATTATAATGTTAAAGTAATTTGGAACGAAATATTCTGGAAATAATTCGTAAAAATTTCAATTTCTTAACTTAAATTAATTTAAGTAATATTAATGTAAACTAGAAGCGCGATTTATTAATCAATGGGAGTAAATTCCTAAAATGTAATCAAAGGCTGAAGAGGACTTATTTTGTTTCAATAAACCTAATTAAACAGTTTGAATTATAGATAATTACGGAGTTCCAACCATGGGTGGGGCGGGGGTGGCTCAGTCGGTAGCTCGCCAGGCTCGTAATCTGTAGTTCCCAGGTTCGAGTCCCAGCTGGGTCAGCGTTGAGATTTATTTCCGCAAAATTCCCCGCCCTGCCCACGGTGAGTAAGGACACCGATGAGCTTGGAAAGGCCGCCGTCTGTCGGATGGGACGTTAAGCCGTGGCCACGCGTGCGGGAGAGCCATACCCTGTGCACGTTAAGGAACACGCTGGATGGCCTTGACGGGAGACTACCATCTGTCTCCAACAGCTGTTCCAGTGGGTCCCCTCCCCCAACCTTCTCTGAGCCTTCGGGGTCCATGTGACCTGGCCATTTAGCCCATGGTGTGCAAAAAAGTGCAGCTCAGAGGTAAAATAACCCAACCCAAACCAACCATGGGTCCAACGGAGGTCCAACCAGAGCTACCATTTACCGGTCTGTAAATAATAGCTAGGCATACACTGGAAGAACTGTCTATCAATCCCCAATGATAATGCGCAGAACCGGCCGGGCCTAGCATCTAATGTCCGACCCCCCCCCCCACTTCGCATGGTGCAAGTCATTTTTGCCAACAGCTTCCTAATGGGCACTAGTTAAAAATTTAAGATATTTTAAAAATATTGTTTGTATGCTTAAAATGGTAAGAAATAAGATGCTAAAAATCAATTGTTGCTCTCATCAGTTCTGACTGACAGCGGATCACGCCAATTCTAACTATGAAGCAGAAATGGTAGAGCTGGAAAAAATTACACTTCGAGGCAATCCGGATGGTAAATCTCGGGAAAAAAATCCAAAAATTTGACCTCTGATGTGTCCTTCGAGGTCAAATAGAGGTCACGTAGAGGTCAAACGTTGATTTACGAGTGCTAGAAACGTCAAAATTGGTATTGGGGCGGTGTTTCGGATTGTAGATCTCGAAAATGTTACGAAATTTCGGATCCGGAGGGTCCTTCGAGTTCAAAGGTCAAGTTTAGATATATCAGTGCTAGAGAGGTGAAAATTGGTGGCACAGGGTATTTTGCACCGTAGATCTCAAATATGTTGCGAAATTTTGGATGTGATGGGTTCTTCAAGGTCAAAGGTCAAATATAGATCTACAGTGTTAGAGGGCTGAAAATTGGTTCCTGGGAATAATTTGAGCTGTAGATATCATAAATTATGCCAAATCAATGATTGTAAGGAACAAAAATCAGCTTTAAACGTTTAATGTTTAATTCAATGTAACTTAAATGCGAAATCGTAAATAGCACTAACCTTCAGGACAAAAGAGTTCACTTTCGTTAAACGAAATATAATTTCGAGATGGACAATCACTTTCTTCAAGAGAGGCATTCCGGATGCATTCCTCTGCACACTCCTAAAATTTTCGGAAAAAGGAATTCAAAGAAAATACGGAGAAATGGAACAGCAAATTAATATAAATATAATATATTTTAAATGAATATATTTGGTTAAAATATTGCTACAAGGATTCTCAGTCACTGGGTTGTAGCACCTCGTGTACAATAGTAGATCTTAAATACTAAGCTGTAACAACTTTGAATCCCACAGTGATTCTCAGCCACTGCAGCACCCTGGCGTCCCATAGTGGTTCTCAGCCACTGTGGCACCCTGGTGGTCCATAGTGATTATAGCTACTGTGGCACCCTGGTGGTCCATAGTGATTATAGCTACTGTGGCACCCTGGTGGTCCATAGTGATTATAGCTACTGTGGCACCCTGGTGGTCCATAGTGATTATAGCTACTGTGACACCCTTGCATCCTACAGTGGTTCTTAGCCTATTTGGCACCTTGGCGACCCACAGGGGTTCTCAGCAACTTTGTCACACTGGCGTCCCACAGGGTTTCTCAAACACTGTGGCACCCTAGCGTCCCACAGTGGTTCTCAGCCACTTTAGCACCCTGGTGGTCCATAGCAGTTATAGCCACTGTGGCACCCTTGCATCCCACAGTGGTTCTTAGCCACTTTGGCACCCTGACATCCCACAGTAGTTCTCAGCCACTGTGGCACACTAGCATCCCACAGTCGTTCTTAGTCACTGCGGCACCCTGTCATTCCACAGTGGTTCTCAGCCACTGTAGCACCCTGTCATCCCACAGTGGTTCTCAGCCACTGTAGCAGCCTGTCATCCCACAGTGGTTCTCAGCCATTGTAGCACCATGTCATCCCACACTGGTTCTCATCCACTGTAGCACACTGGTGGTCCATAGTGGTTATAGCCACTGTGGCACCCTTGCATCCCACAGTGGTTCTTAGCCACTTTGGCACCCTGACATCCCACAGTAGTTCTCAGCCACTGTTACACACTGGCATCCCACAGTCGTTCTCAGTCACTACCGCACCCTGTCATCCCACAGTGGTTCTCAGCCACTGTAGCACCCTGTCATCCCACAGTGGTTCTCTGCCACTGTAGCACCCTGTTATCCCACAGTGGTTCTCAGCCACTGTGACACTCTGGCGTTCCACAGCGGTTCTCAGCAACTTTGGCACCCTAGCGTCGCCACAGTGGTTCTCAGTCACTGCAGCATCCTAGGATCACATAGTGGCTCGCATTTACTGCAGCACTCTGGCGTCCCACAGTGGACCAAGCCAGATTGTCGACTACTGTGCCTAAATCGGTGTTAAAAAATGGGTTTGAAGAGTCTGTATTAGGATTGTTTTTCAGTTGGAGGTGTCGTATTTTTCCATTGTTTTATATTGATGTAAGTCAATAATAATTAACTCTTAATTTTGAAAATCCATTTGCCTTTGATAAACTGAATGTTTTATTTATTAAAAAATCAATTAACTCTTTGTTTGTTTATTACAAATTCACGACAATTTTCAAATAAAAATATCAGTAAAAATCTGTAACAATATATTCAATGTGTTACCAACTGCTGCCAAAACCCTTCGCACACCATTTGAAAAAGTAAACCTCACTCAGAACAGAAATTACAGAATAAACAATCTGTATTAACTGCAATATTATTCCTTTTTCCTAGGCTCAAATTTGTAAAATTTGTTTGGGAATATAAAACCCGCAATTATTATTTGGAAATCGTGATAACATTATTTCGAAATGGTGAAAATATTATTCCAATATTGTGATAACATTATTTCGAAATGGTTATAATATTATTCCAATATTGTGATAACATTATTTCGAAATGGTTATAATATTATTCCGAAATGGTAATAATATTATTTGGAAATGGTGACATTATTCCGAAATCGTAATAATATTATTTGGAAATGGTGACATTATTCCGAAATGGTAATAATATTATTTGGAAATGGTGATAACATTATTTGGAAATGGTGATAATATTATTTTAAAATGGTGATAATATTATTTCGAAAGGTTGATAATATTATTTCGAAATGGTAATAATATTATTTCGAAATGGTGATAATATTTTTTCGAAATGCTGATAATATTATTCCGAAATGGTGATAACATTATTTCGAAATGGTGATAATATTATTTCGAAATGGTGACAATATTATTCCGAAATGGTAATAATATTATTTGGAAATGGTGATAATATTATTTCGAAATGGTGATAATATTATTTGGAAATGGTATAATATTATTTCAAAATGTCATAATATTATTTCGAAAGGTTGATAATATAATTTCGAATTTGTAATAATATTATTTCGAAATGGTGATAATATTATTCCGAAATGGTGATAATATTATTTGGAAATGGTGACAATATTATTCCGAAATGGTAATAATACTATTTGGAAATGGTGATAATATTATTTCGAAATGGTGATAATATTATTTGGAAATGGTATAATATTATTTCAAAATGGTGATAATCTTATTTGGAATTGGTGATAATATTATTTCAAAATATCATAATATTATTTCGAAAGGTTGATAATATTATTTCGAAATGGTGACAATATTATTCCGAAATGGTAATAATATTATTTGGAAATGGTGATAATATTTTTTCGAAATGGTGATAATATTATTTGGAAATAGTATAATATTATTTCAAAATGGTGATAATCTTATTTGGAAATGGTGATAATATTATTTCAAAATGTCATAATATTATTTCGAAAGGTTGATAATATTATTTCGAATTTGTATAATATTATTTCGAAATGGTGATAATATTATTCCGAAATGGTGATAATATTATTTCGAAATGGTGAAAATATTATTCCGAAATGGTAATAATATTATTTGGAAATGGTGATAATATTATTTCAAAATGTCATAATATTATTTCGAAAGGTTGATAATATTATTTCGAATTTGTAATAATATTATTTCGAAATGGTGATAATATTATTCCGAAATGGTGATAATATTATTTCGAAATGGTGACAATATTATTCCGAAATGGTAATAATATTATTTGGAAATGGTGATAATATTATTTCGAAATGGTGATAATATTATTTGGAAATGGTGTAATATTATTTCAAAATGGTGATAATCTTATTTGGAAATGGTGCTAATATTATTTCAAAATATCATAATATTATTTCGAAAGGTTGATAATATTATTTAGAATTTGTATTAATATTATTTCGAAATGGTGATAATATTTTTTCTCGAAATGGTGATAATATTATTCCGAAATGGTGATAATATTATTTCGAAAGGTTGATAATATTATTTCCAAATGGTAATGATATTATTTCGAAATGGTGATAATATTATTTCAAAATGATGATATTATTATTTGGAAATAGTGATATTGCCAATAAAAAAATTCTGGATTAAGATAAGAAGGATTATTACCTTATCTGTAAGAGGACCGACTCCACCACGTGCTTTCCACAATTCCTTATAATCCGTACAATTTGTAGCATAAGGAGCAGGAAGAAGATGCTTCTCGATCTGCGAGAGAAAAAAACTCCAGCAAAATGTAATTAACACATCATCTTACAATATTATTTATATTCTCTTGATTTATATTTAGGGATAAAATGATAGAGCACACACTGAATAACCACAGCAAGTTGCTATTAAAACACAAAAATCATCTACTCCACTGGTCAAAACTCTTCTGGGTTGTTTTACCTCTGAAAGGCGCTTTTGTTTTACATTCCATTGGCTACGTCACAAGGTTGGGTTGGGTTGATTTACTTCTGATCGGCACTTTTTTGCACACCATGGGCTAACTGGCCAGGTCACATGGACCCCGAAGGCTCAGAGAAGGTTGGGGGAGGGGACCCACTGGAACAGCTGTTGGGAGACAGATGGTAGCCTCCCGTCAAGGCCATCCAGCGTGTTCTTTCACGTGCACAGGGTATGGCTCTCCCGCACACGGGGCCACGGCTTAACGTCCCATCCGACGGACGGCGGCCTTTCGGTGTCCCCTACTGACCGTGGGGAGGGCGGGGAATTTTGCGGAGATAAATCTCAACGCTGACCCAGCTGGGACTCGAACCTGATTACGAGCCTGGCGCGCTACCGACTGAGCCACCCCCGCCCCTACGTCACAAGGACCCCGAGGGCTCAGAAAAGATTGGAGGCAGGGAACAAACCTGACAACTGTTAGGAGACAGATTGTTGCCTCCCGTCAAGGCCACCCAGTTTGTTCTTTAACGTACACAGTCTCTCCGGTACACGGGGCAACGGTTTAACTTCCCATCTAACACAGTGGCTTTTCCAAGCCTCTCGGTGTCCCCTACTGATCCAGGCAGGTAGGGGAGTTTTGCGGAGATAAATCTCAATCTGGCTCAGCTGGGATTCGAACCTGGGATCTGTTGACTACGAGCCTGGCGCGCTGCCAACTGAGCCCCTACCGCGAAACCCATCTGATTTTTTTTATTTTTTTGCTAAGAAAAATAAAGTGATAAGTTATTTACAAATTTTTATGAGAATAAAAATGATAAGTTAATTCCTTTGCTAAATTTGAAGAAAATATAGATGATAAATTTTTATCAACCTTCGCGAAATTTTCATCCCTTTTGTCGGGAGGTGAGAATGGTGAATTACATAATTCTAGGTAGTCTACGACGATCCCAATATGAACCTCATTTGACACCTCCTCGTAACTGATGTCCCTACCGTACGGAAGATGTAGGGGGGAAAAAAAGTCTCTAATTTTCTCACTCCCTACGTCACACATTGAGGCGGGGGTGGCTCAGTCGGTAGCGCGCCAGGCTCGTAATCTGTAGTTCCCAGGTTCGAGTCCCAGCTGGGTCAGTGTTGAGATTTATCTCCGCAAAATTACCCGCCCTGTCCAAGATCAATATTGGACACCGGTGGGCTTGGGAAGGCCGTCGTCGGTCAGATGGGACGTTAAGCCGTGGTCCCGTGTGCGGGAGAGCCATACCCTGTGCACGTTAAAGAACACGCTGGATGGCCTTGACGAGAGGCTACCATCTGTCTCCCAACAGCTGTTCCAGTGGGTCCCCTCCCCCAACCTTCTCTGAGCCTTCGGGGTCCATGTGACCTGGCCATTTAGCCCATTGTGTGCAAAAAAAAGTGCCGCTCAGAGGTAAAACAACCCAACCCAACCCTACGTCACATGCATAGCTTGTTATTTTCGGACTCCCGTTCTGGAGATATAAGGGGACAATCGTTTTCGTATTTCCCCTTTTTAAGAGGAAAAAACGCACGGGGGATCAAATTTTACCTTCTATGACATTTCCCGCGTCATAAGCTTTCATTTCGCACATAAATCATTAAGTCTGACCATCGCGTTCGAGAGAGATGGTCGAACAACTCTTTTGTCAAAAACACAAACTGATAAATGAACAGCGAAAAGCATAGGAAGATAGGTAAATGCACTGCTCAAAGTGTAAATTGCAAAACCGAGAAGGAAGTAATGTACGCAGTCGTATCCGAATAATATGACCACCTACCATACGTCTATGGTAGGTAGTCATATTATTCTGATACAACTGTGTGTACGCCCGAAACTGACAGGATGAAAACTATGAGGGTAGATGTACAATTGATCAAAAAGGGAACGTGACAACGCAAGTTATGTGCGTTTATTGCAGATTCAGTAGTACATAGTAGGCCAACCTCGGGCGGTTATACAAGAGTACAGAGGTCTTGTCATTCCATTATTCAAATGGTTAATGGTGACCTGAGGTATGTCGTCCCAAGCAACATCTAATTGGGCACGATACCTGTACCAGGTTCGCTGTCAGAGGGAGCTGGACGGCGACCCATAAGGACCTACACCTGCTCAATGGGAGACAAGTCCGGGAGTATGGCGTCCGTGGAAGAATGTCCACACCGTGGAGATTGTCCCTCTTTACATCTTGAGGGACATGGGCTGGCTCGTCTGCCGGCTCTGGAACTCTCTTGGCTCATCTGCCGGCTCTGGAACTCACTTGGCTTGTCTGCTGGCTCTGGAACTCACTTGGCTCGTCTGCCGGCTCTGGAACTCACTTGGCTCGTCTGCCGGCTCTGGAACTCACTTGGCTCGTCTGCCAGCTCTGGAACTCACTTGGCTCGTCTGCCGGCTCTGGAACTCACTTCTTTGAGACCGGAGCTGCTTTCGCTCTTCTACTAATTTTCCTTCTCCTATCCGGGCTGCACTCCACACCCGCTTTAACGCCACCCATACTCGAAGTCCCTACTGCTTTCCACTGAAACAAACCTTTATCTTGTACTTCCAGGCTTCTCATGACACTCGTGTAGTGTCGGAAGATGGAATACGAGTTTTCCCCATGGGGTGCGGGTCATTCGGGACCCGCCCCCCACCCCAATTATTGAGAGATGTGTTCATCTTTACATGTGCTGTGCATAGGTTGGCGTTGTCGTGATACAGAATCAGTCCAGGCATGGTTTCAAGGAAGCGTCGTGCCACAGGATTAACGATGTCATCGATGTAATGTCTGGCCATTAGCGCGCCAAAAACATGGAGCAGAGATGTCCGGCCACCATATGTGATGCTAATCCTATTCCATCATACCATGGCGGAGAACCATATGGTGGCTAATGGAATAGGCTTCCTCATGTCGTTGACAACGCTGACATCTGGACAAACGGCCATCTGGCATACTGTAATAGAATTGGGACTCGTCTGGGAACAACACTCTCTTCCAATCCGTAATGCAGTGTTGCCTCCCTTGACACCAGTGGTCTAATGGTTTTCATGGAGACCATGGTACCCTTAGTGGTCTGTAAATCACTCTGAAGCACAGTCGCTGTGGTTAAAGGGTCACGAATGGTCCTCCTATGAAGCACGAAATCTTTTCTTCCTGTGTTGCAACATGTTGTTCCGGTACCTGTCCTTCATGGCATTTGGTGCTCCATTATGTTGCGTTATACAGTCGCTCGAAAAAGTATTCAAACAGTATAGTTGATTACAGAATTCAGAAAAAATATCTGGGAAAATTTTTTTAGAAATTAGTGATCTGACAAACTTCGTGTCACGTGACACGAAGTTTGTCAGATCACTAATTCGTGTCACGTGACACGAAGGTTGCCACATCACTAATTTCTAAAAAAAACCTTTGCCAGATATTTTTTCTAAATTCTGTAATCAACCATAGTGTTCGGATACTATTTTGAGCGACTGTACGTACACGAAGGTTGCCAGATCACTAATTTCTAAAAAACGTTGCCAGACATCTTTTCTGAATTCCGTAATCAATCATAGTTTCGGATATTTTTCGTGTACAGTACACGAAGGTTGCCAGATCAATAATTTCTAAAATAAACGTTGCCAGACATTTTTTTTTTAATTCTGTAATCAACCATAGTGTTGGGACATTTTTTTTGAGCGACTGTACACATCGTTGCACTGTGTGCAACGTGCACTCCATGAGTGTGGCGATCGCTTAGGCTTTCTCTCGCTCGGCTCAATCCGAGCCCTCTCATATCAACGATTCACTCTTTCTCAAAAGGCGTCAATTGCGCATAAGGGTCAAACTGGTGTCTCCACACCATACATTTTCACAGCATGCACTCTAACCTCACTGTCACTCGTGCTATGATACGAGCTCGTGGCCGCCCTGTATTTATCCATGGCACGGCTGGGTGTCACGTGTCCATTCGCTGACGAACTTTGATCATTTGCATATCTCTGATCCCCGATTGCTTCCTGCGATTTCCATATCTCTACTTCCATTGCTTCTTGGTGTTGTGATTTCTACTTTGAGCAGTGTAGGGAAAAGGAATTTTGGCGTTACCTGTTCAAAATATATGATATATTCCAAGCATGGCCTTATGGAGAATCCTTCAGCAAATGGGTTTACCAAACTATAGGGAGAATGTATGGCTAACTGAAGAGCAAATGGTATTCCTGCGTAAAAGTTTTCAGCTTGATCCATGTACACTTCAAAATACAGACCTGTAAAATAAAAATAAAATGATGCATATGAATACATACTCGTTTAAACAGCATTTTTGTTTAAACTAAAGAACTTGGTGTCTGGGGTTGAGATAACTCCAGAGAAAAATTTATTTTAGATCTTGTAAATCTTTCCGAGTTTGTCACCCAAAGTGCCATCGATGATCGCGGAAGTCGTTTAAACAGTTGCCGTCTCCGATCATAGATGGCGCCATGGATGTCATTTTGGTAAAATTTCTATAAATTCGCATTAGTGGATAAATAATGGAGCTGGTGGTAGTTTAGTGAGTAGAACATTGTAGCGTAAATCTGAAGAGACGTCGGTTCGCGCCCCATGCTTCAGCAAAACTGTTTAACTTCTCTCCTTTTTATGTTGTATTTCTCATACAGGTACAAATTAATAGGAAAAATCAATATAAATTAAAAGTAATAAAGTATTGCATGAAGAAGTCTTGTAGACAAGAAACACTTGAAATAATCAGTCGGAAAAAAAAAAGAATTCTGATGGGTTCTGAGTGGGAATCGAACCCACGCATTCCCAGAAGCATTCCAGGTGTCTTGGCCACTGGACCATCAGAAACTGGCAATCTTTTTAGCAAAAGGACATATGCGTTCTCGCAATTTATTTTAACACCAAAATTGAAGTTCATTTGTCAAAGCAATATGTGGAAGACAGGATTGGTTCCCAAAAATGGTTTGAGGAAAATTCGGATATTTTCTCGTTTAAACAGCATTCACTTTAATAAAACTAGGTTAAAAAAATATTTTTTTTATCTAATTTTTGTGCGGGACCCGGTAAAATTGATAAATAAGCCGGAATTTATTCTCGTATCGTTTACGATAATTAATTTTGAAATATTTAATTGTATTTGTGTAACGAAAAACACCGTGATTATTTAAAATATCTGCATTTCGATGGCGTATAAACAATTTTATAATTAAACAAATCAATTTCTTTAAGATATTTACTGTAATGATTAATATAGGCAGTGTATTAATGACACAAAAATATTAACTTACGGGCATTTCGAAGAACTCTTTCGGGAATTTTCGATGCGTTGCCCCACATGGATTGGAAAGCATAGCAATTAGTGGGCAAATCCAACGAACCAGTTACGCCAACCCATTTAGTTACCTCGTCGTATCTAAACAAAAGAAACAATTATCAGATGGTGGAATGCTTTTTTTTAAATACACTATATCCAATGTTATAGTCCAGTCAGGACGACGCCCAATACTTTTGTTTTTAAAAAATCAGGTTACACTCCGGTATTCTATTAAGAATCCAGGGAACACTGTTGCACTTTATTAAGAAACAAGGGGACACTGTGGCATTTTACTGAGAAACCAGAGAACAGAGTGGCACTTTATTAAGAAACCAGGGAACACCGTAATACTTTATTAAGAAACCAGGGAACACAGTGGCACTTTATTAAGAGACCAGGGAACACTGTGGCACTTTATTGAGAAACCAGGGTTGGGTGTTTTACCTCTGAGTGGCACTTTATTGAGAAACCAGGGTTGGGTGTTTTACCTCTGAGCAGCACTTTTTTGCACACCATGGGCTAAATGGCCAGGTCACATGGACCCCGAAGGCTCAGAGAAGGTTGGGGGAGGGGACCCACTGGAACAGCTGTTGGGAGACAGATAGTAGACTCCCATCAAGGCCATCCAGTGTGTTCTTTAACGTGCACAGGGTATGGCTCTCCCGCACACGGGGCCACGGCTTAATGTCCCATCCGACGGACGGCGGCCTTTCCAAGCCCATCGGTGTCCCCTACTGACCGTGGGCAGGGTGGGGAATTTTTCGGAGATAAATGTCAACGCTGATCCAGCTGGGTCTCGAATCTGGGAACTACAGATTACGAGCCTTGCGCGCTACCGACTGAGCCACCCCCGCCCCGAGAAACCAGGGAACACTATGGCACTTTATTAAGAAACCAGGGAAACGTTGGTGAATGAACCATGAAACGTTGGTGATCAAGGTGAATAAAGGTGATGTGGGAGAAGGAGGAGATGAATGAGAATAATGGAAATAATGGAGCATAAGGTGGCTAAAGGATATGGAGATGAGAGGAGTTGGAGTAGATTTGAATTTGGAATGGAGGAGTAAGATGAGTGAATGAGTTGGGTTAAAGTTGATATGTAAAATTAATACATTTGCAGGATGATAGATGGATATGGAAACTGCAATGTAAGGACTGAGGATTAAAAATTGAAAAGCTAAGTGAATATATTATAAAGGAAGAGAGGCGAGCAAACGCCTAGTGGCTTAGGGGGAGAGCCCAAAATACAAGTCTGTTGCTATTAGGTGGAGGAAGCTTGGGTCCAAGGAAACAGGCTCCTCTCCCATTTTTCTTTCCTTTTTCAGGTTCACTGGTCAAATAATCATTCGGCAAGATTAGGTTGAGGTCGCAACTAATTAACACGGGGGAGGTGAGGAGCCCTTGGTCCTTTGGACATTATTTCTTCTCCTTCCCCCTTTTTACTTCGCCAATTTCCCGTTTCTGGGTGGTTTCTGCCATGAACTTAACCCGGAAACTACACCCTTTTACGTCCAAGGTGTGCTGACCTCACCTCCAAAGCTGGACTCAAGGGAGGACACTGGCCTTAGGTTGCTGAAATTGAGCAACATATCAAATAGTGAAATGGCAGGCCATTTGAACAAGTAAGGATGGGCCCATATTGGGCATGAGGGTGATATATCATGGTTGCCACGCCTATGAGTGGCCCACCAGTTTACCCGTAATGTGGAGAAGGGGATCCTGGCGGTTGAGGGTCAGGCAACCTGGTAGCACAATACACCGTCCTTGGCCCCTGCTTCAATAAAACGGGTGGTCTGAGCTGGCTCACTCAGATCAATCTGTTCGTGAGGCATCCCCTGTCCTACCTCTGCGTCCGGGGTGGGTCAGGGGCGGTTGTGGGAGCCAACCAGGTGGAAGTGATTCCTGACGATAGGGGTTGGGTCCGGACCAGGACCCAGATCCATCCGGGTTTTGCCCGGATCATGCTTTGGTCCGAGGGGAGATCCGAAGTCTGGGTTTTTAAAAACCCAGACCAACGCAGCTCTGAGGTACCTCGAGCGATGATTTCTAACTCTGAGCTCTGATTTCTAACTTCTCCCCTTGTTAGGTTTAGTAGTGGGCGGAGACCGCCTGGATGGAACACCCAAAAACAAATATGAAAACGACGATTGTGACGACAGAATCAGAAAGTACCCGACCAAAACGGACTGGAAAGAAAGACAGCAAGCCCACGTAGGCTGTTGATCTTGAAGTGGTAGTGGAGGAAGTCCCAAAGATTCCCCCCCACCACCACCACCACAAGTAGCGATGGTGATAAAGAAAGGCCTCCAACACGTCCAGGTGACCCTAGTGAAGGTATTGATAAAGGGTGCCAAAACAGCACGAAGGCCCCGGATAAAGAAGTGGTGGAACCCAATGGTTCAGGGAGGTTGTCTACTGCTGCCAACATTCTGGAGGAACTCGCGGTGGCAATATTTCAGTCGAGGGCGGACCAAGAACTAAAAGATAGAGTAATGGTTGCAACCAGAAAGCTGCACACCATAGTGTGTGAACAAGAGCTCCAAATAGCGACTATGAAGAGGAGCATCACCGAGAGAGCTGCGTATCCCCCAGTGACAAAGGGGAAGCCACCAACTTATGCAAAGGCTGTCGGTGGACAAGAGTCTGACAAGAGCAGTTCGGTGGTGGCACAAAGCACCACCCCCCCCCCAAGCAAAGGCACACCCTGCTGATATTCTCTAAGGATAAAGAGAAGACAGCCATTGAAGTTAGGGAGAGACTGAAAAGTAACATTAACCCTTCTCAGTTAAATCTGGGGGTGATGACTGTTAAACCAATGAGGAAAAACGGTGTCATCATCGAATGTAACACGCAGGGTGATATGGACTGTCTAAAAAAGGCAGTAGTCAGTCATGATGCGCTGAAGGATGTTCTAGAGGCCAAGTCATCCAAGAGGCTAAGGCCAAAAATCATAGTCTATGGAGTCGACAAGGACATCCGCCATGAGGGCCTTCAGAAGGTCATCCAAACCCAGAATGGACTAACAGACGAACATGCTCCGCTGTTCTCTTTGAAAGGACGGGATGATAACACCGTCCACTGGGTTATGGAAGCCAGTAGCGCCTCCCACAGAAAAATGACACAGGTAGGTAAGGTAAACGTGAGTTGTCCACGTTGTATATTAAAAGAATACATGCATGTGCTCAGGTGCTATAAGTACTACGCCCCTGGGCACGTGCAAAAAGATTGTACGGAAAAGACGCAACAGTGTCCTCAATGCGCGGGCAAGCACTCATACAGGGAGTGTAGGAAACCCAAGCCTAAATGCAAACAAGGAGCACAGAGCCAATTATGACCTTGGGCACAGTGCGATGGACAGTATCTCTCCATCGTACTATAGAGAGTTGAAGTTGTTGCGGAAGCACACCGACTATGGGTAGTAGGCTTCCTGGTGGTCGCGAGGCGAGTCTGAAATTTCTTCAGATAAATTTGAACAGGGCAAGGGCCGCAATGGCCCAACTCAGTCAGAAGATAAATGAGGAAGGAGTTGATGTTGCTCTTGTGCAAGCACCTTATTGCACAGAGAACATCATTAGGGGACTCCCTCTGACCAGCAGACCATTTTGCATTAAACGAGCTAAGCCAAAAGCTGGAGTTGTCGTTTTGAACCCCAAAGTGAATACCATCCTGGCATATCACTCTGACAAAATGGTAGTAGTGGAGATTGGCTGTGGGAGACTAATACTACATGCCATCTCCATCTATTGTCCTCCGTGTCATAACATTGAGGACTCGCTGACCGAGTTGCCAAACGTCCTGGCTCGAGTCAATTCTAAGAACTTAGTGATAGTTGGGACTTCAACGCGAAGCACCCCTCGTGGGGATCAAATAGACAAGACGTCAGAAGAGATATGACTCTGGATTTTATCAACTCTGCTGATCTTATTTTATTAAATGATTTGGATACACCAGCAACTTTTCATGGCCTTCGAGGCCAGAGCTGAATCGACTTGACCCTGGCAACGCCTCGGATGTTTCCTGATCCAGGATTGGTGCGTTAGCGACAAGGTCACTAACAGCGACCACAACTATATAATGTTCCTTGTGGGTGGCACAACACTTCCCCCACACTATATTAAAAGGTTTGCGGTGGGAAAGACCCCTGACTGGTTTAAACTCGCGCGTTGTGTTGCACCGGGTCTGGCGAAGATCAGCCAGTGCATCCCAAACATTGGTGATTGTCTAACTCTGAACAACATCCTCAGAGAACTAACCGATTGTATAAGTTCTGGATGTGAGATAACCTTTGGGTTCAAGAGGCAACCCAGTACAGGCAGTAGATCGGTGCTCTGGTGGACACCTGAGCTCAGTATTAAGAGAAAAAGGGTTAGAGCTCTTAGGAAAACGTATCAAAGGTGCCGCAATGGGGACAGAAGTTCCAGAGAAGAATTATATAGGAAGGAATAAACGGAGTATAACCTCACTATACGCCAACCACAGTTGACTTCTTGGCAGCGGTTTTGCAGTGAAGTCTCTGCACAGAACCCATTTACTCTGCAGTACAAGCTGGCTACGGGGAAGGACATAAAACCCCTGGATATTGAATATGTTCGCAAGGAAGATGGGTCGAAAACCTCTTCCTTTGGCGAAACAATCCAAGTATTATTACAGAATTTATTCCCGCCAGATGACAGGAGCTCTGATGATGTCCATCAACTCCTGTGGGAATATAGCAGGCTTCCACCGGACACGGAAGATGACGTTCCGTTCATGGAAAAGGAAGTGGGAGAGGTGATCAAGGATATGGCTCGGGATAAAGCCCATGGCTATGATGGTCTGACTGTGGAGATATTGTCACAGGTATTTAATGAACACAAAGATCGGTTCACCCAGCTCTTCAACATCTGTTTGAGACTGAGAATTTTCCCACAAGCCTGGAAACAGGCAGAGCTAGTCCTGTTTAATAAGGCAGGCAGAGATCTGGCAGACGTAAGATCATACAGACAAATTTGTCTGCTGCCGGTGCTGGGAAATATTCTAGATAAGCTCCTGACAAACAGGATGTATTTCCACTGCTATAAGAACAATTTCCTGAACGTTAAACAATTCGGGTTCAGGACAGACCAGTCCACCACTGCCGCTATCAAACAAGTGGTGGATATCATTAAGGTTAATAAAATGCGCAAGATGCATACCTCTCTCATCGCCTTGGATCAACTCACCGCCTTCGACAACGTCTGGTGGCCTGCTATTCTTAGTCAACTAAAAGATTGTTCTTGTCCTAGGAACATCTACGTTCTAGTGGCCAATTACCTTAGTGAGAGGATGGTCAACTATTCCCATGCCAGTGGGTCAGCCTCAAGAAACTTGGAAAGAGGCTGCCCACAAGGTTCGTTCAGTGGGCCATTCCTCTGGAACTTGGTCGCCGATACTGCCCTGGAGTTGACCCTACCAGAGGGTTTCTGACTCCAGGCTTATGCTGATGACATGCTTCTTGTCATATCGGCATCCTCCAGAGCAATACTGGAGATTGCCGGCAATGCAGCATTGTCAGTACTTAAGGGATGGAGTCTGCACAATAAGCTTGGGTTCAGCTTTGCAAAGACAACATCCATGACTGTGGCTAAAGAGGGCGTCCTCAAAAAGAGGTACCCGATTTACAAACTATATGTCAATAATATTCGCCACATGACGACTTTAAAGTACTTGGGGATCACTCTGGATGAGAGGATGAGTTGTATCCCACAATTGCAGGACCCTAAGGTTAAAAGCACAAATGTTATGTGCAAGCTGGGAAGAATGGCTCGTGTCTCGTGGGGACTCAAAGGTGAAGTCCTCCAAGAAATTTATCTCAGGGGCACGGAGCGGATCCTAACCTATGGAGCGGGTGCCTGGTGGCGCCCCAATGGGCCACTCCATCATGTGTGAAAAGCTGATTGCAGCCCAACGACCAGCTTTACTGCGAATCACCAGGGCTTATAGGACCACATCTACGGATGCCCTCCTGGTGTTAGCAGGGATCCCTCCACTATTTTTGACTGTCAGTAAAGAAGCGACCATTTTCAGAGTCCTGCAAGCTAAGGAGAAAGCAACATTCCTTGGAGTCCAGTATGACCCCGAGGATTACGACAGAGAAACAGCTAAGTGGGATATCCATCCCACCAGAAGACTGAGTGTGTCATGGTCCACGGAGTTACTATCAGGTTATGGAATTGAGATATACACTGATGGTTCCAAGAGCGAGTATGTAGTGGGCTTAGCCTACACTGTCTACAATCAAGGAGCCAAAGTGTACGATTATAAAAGGAAGGTTTCAAATAATGGCTCAGCCTTCCAAGCAGAGCTGCTCGCCATCAGAGACGCCCTTAACTGGGCCCTCTATGACAGCGGTCATAATAGCGACATCCGGCTGTACACGGACAACTAGGCAGCTCTGAATGCGCTTGAAGATGCAAACAACAGACATCAAACTGTTAACGAGATCAAGCGTATCCTGGGTAATCAGAACATGCCCAGAGTTTCCTCCTCCTGGATCAAGGCACACCGTTCATCATTAAGGTTACCGACATCACTAAACCGACATCATTAAGGTTAATAAAATGCGCAAGATGCATACCTGTCTCATCGCCTTGGATGTGACGGGCGCCTTCGACAACGTCTGGTGGCCTGCTATTCTTAGTCTGTCCACCACTGCTATTTGTATCTAGCGCACCCCCCCCCCCCCGATAGGGGACTACCTTGTCTTAGTGGGGGGGGGGGGGCTTCGGGCCCAGCAACCGGTCGAAGACTTTGCTGACTGGATTGGGTCCCCAGTTGGACAGAGCCAAGAGTGCAATCCAGGAGCCAAAGTGTAATCGTACACTTTGACTCCTTGATTGCAGACAGTGTAGGCTAAGACCATAACATACTCGCTCTTGGAACCAAGGGAGGGATTGAGGGGATTGAGCGGGCAGACCAACTGGCCCTCTCAGCAGGTAATAATACTCAACTTGTGATAGCGGTCAAGACTTCGAAAACTACCCTGAAGTCTTTACTATGTCGAAGAACAATGGACGAGTGGCAGAGGCTCTGGGATACAACTGAGAATGGTCTTCAAACGAAGACATTCTTGCAAAGGGTGGGTCTATCCCTGATGTCCTCTGACCACTACTTGATGCAGGTCCTGACGGGACATGAGAGTTTCCCAAAATATCTGGAGCGCTTTAAGATCGCTACCCACAGTTACTGCAGCTGTGGGGCTCCAGATGCAGATGTCGGCACTATATCCTCCGGTGCCCGATTACGGAAGGGTTCGCTAACGAACTCAAGAACTCCCAGGCGATCAGTGAGGTAGCAGGCGAGACGGTCATGGTGTCCATCGAGAATGCCAGAGTCAAGACACATCTGAGGGACATGGGCTGGCTCGTCTGCCTGCTCCGGGACTCTCTACTTTGATGTCGGGGCTGCTTTTGCTCTCTTTCTTATTTTCACTTTCTACCTGGGCTGCACTCTGCACCCCCTTTAACACCACCCACACTCCAAGTCCCTACTGGTCTACTCTGAGACAAACTTCATCTTCTACTTCCAGGCTTCTCTTGCCAAGCATGTGTGTATTGTGGTGAGACGGAATACGTGCTTTCCCCATGAGGGCGGGTCCATCGGGACCCGCCCCCAGCCCAGAAATAAAGAGAGTTGTATCTAGCGGTGTGATCGCTGAGGCTCGTTATAGCCTGTGTTATATTCGGCGAGTGACTGCACCAGGTGGGCAGTCACTGTATATATATAGTTAAAGTGTTTGTAAATAAAAAAGTGTACATAGTTGAAAAACATGAGTTTGCGTATTCCTCCACCTGAGTGATTATCCTGAGAAGATAAGGGCAGGTACCCTTCTACAAAGCTCTCACACACACATTTTTCCATTAAAAGCATGTTTTAGAAGTTATAGGGCTTCGAGATTGACAAAATATGGAAATTCTCAACATTTTGATACAGCAGTGTATATAAGCTTTAGAAATATCGCCTGGTATGAATTTGATTTTGCTGCTTTAAGGCCTTGAAAATTTCCACATACGATTTTCTCCGAAGATTGCAATTACAGAAACTCAGTTAGAAAATAAAACCAGAAAACTATATGATTTCAAATTGTCCCAGTTCCTAAGGATGCAATTACTACAACTTTGCAAAGTTAATAAAAATATTAAAACCGAAATTTCTTTCTTTCATAAATCAAAGGGACAATAAAATTTGCTGCACAAAACAAGTAACATATATCATTTCTATGGAAATTCTTATTAGTAGTAAATAATAAATAATATTCTAAATAAAAACAGATATGTATCGTATCATGGGCGTAGCTACGGGAGGGATGGAGGGATGCCCCCCCACCCGAAAAAAAATATGTTAATCCGAGTTGCCAAATTCGAAGCGACTCTTAAAATCTAGGTGATTCTGAAAACTGGGATTTTTCTTTTGTAAAACTAATAGGAGTTAGCAAAATCTGAACAACTTGTAAAAATCTAGGGTAGTTGCAAAATCGAGGCAACCTCGCAAAATCTAGAGTAGTCGGCAAAATTCGAAGCCAACTGGTAAAATATTAGTGAGTTCTGAAAATTGGGATTGGTTTTGTGAAATTAAGGAGAGTTGACAAAATCTTGGAAAGTTGGCAAAAACGGACAACTTGGCAAAATTTTGAAGAGTTGGCAAAATTCAGGTGAGATGTAAAAGTTGGGAACTTTTCCTGCAAATTTAAGAGAGTTGGCAAAATCGAGGCAACTTGGCAAAATCAAGGTAACTTGGCAAAATCTAGGGGAGTTGACAAAATTCAAAATCACTTGGTAAAATACAGGCGAGTTGTGAAAATTGGGATTGGTTTTGTGTAGTTAAGGAGAGTTTGAAAAATTCGAATTGACTTGGGAAAATCCGAGAAGTTGTAAAAATTGGGATTTTTTTCTGTTAAATTATGGCAAGTTGGTAAAATCTATGAGAGTTGGCGAAATCGAGGTAAGTTGGCAAATCTAGGGCAGTTGCCGAAATTGGCAAAATTGTGAAATTTGCTTTGCTTGGTTAGTTGCTCGCTCCCCCCCCTCCCTCCCCCACTCCTAAGTACATATACAGACACACGCAAAAATCTGGGTGGGTCCCCGACCCGATAGAGATATAAGTTATGTAAAGGTCTTATTTTCTGAGTTGGTAAAATTTTATTTCCCATTCGAAAAATTTTCGTTTTCTACCTCCCCCCAAGTCATAGTTCTTCATTACGCCCCTATATCGTATTTCTGATTATTATTATGATCATAGTAAACTGCTCATTTTTCCAATGGATTGTTTCACCTCAGAGCTATACTTTCCCCCCCCCCCTACACAATAGACAAGTCACAAGGACCTCGAGGTCTCAGAGGAGGGTTGGGAACCCAGTGGAATAGCTGTTACGGAACAGAACTTCCTGTCAAGGCCATCCAGTGTGTTCTTTAACGTGCACAAGATATGGCTCTCCGCAACACGGACAAGGTCTCATCCGACGGACGGCGGCCTTTCCAAGCCCATCGGTGTCCCCTACTGACCGAGGGCAGGGTGTTTCTCAGAAATAAATCTCAACGCTGGCCTGCTGGGACTCGAACCTGGGAACTGCAGATTACGAGCCTGGCGCGCTATCGACTGAGCCAACCCCGCCCTCATTCTTTTACTAATTGCATAGAAAATGAAAAATGCTTTCATAATTGTAGAGGTCATTTCGACTACATACCATAGGGCCCCTAAATGTTATTCCTCTTAGGGTCCCTGGAATTCTAAATGCGCTACTGTATGTGGGGAAGGGAAGTGACGCAATCGAACCGGAAGTAAAAACTGACAGACAAGAGATTTGATTTCCATTGGAATAGCATTTCCCCTCTGTATTAGGAATCTTTAATCAATTTCCTGAAATTTCTCTATAAATCTTGTTGAATTTTTACCTAGCAAGACTGTGATTCAAAAACGATATATACTGCTCACAAAAATTAGGGGATATTTCAAAATGAATATGAAACGATAATATATCCCCTATTTTTTGTGAGCAGTATATTTACCTTGCACGAAAATTATTGCTTTTTTTACCAGGGTTGGGTTGTTTTACCTCTGAGCGGCACTTTTTTGCACACAATGGGCTAAATGTTCAGGTCACAAGGACCCCGAAGGCTCAGAGAAGGTTGGGGGAGGGGACCCACTGGAACAGTTGTTGGGAGACAGATTGTAGCCTCTCGTCAAGGCCATCCAGCGTGTTCTTTAACATACACAGGGTATGGCTCTCCCGCACACGGAGTAACGGCTTAAGGTCCCACCCGACGGACGGTGGCCTTTCCAAGCCCATCGGTGTCCTCTGCTGACCGTGGGCAGGGCGAGGAGTTTTGGGAGATAAATCTCAACGCTGACCCAGCTGGGACTCGAACCTGGGAATTACAGATTACGAGCCTGGCGCGCTGCCGAGTGAGCACCCTCCCCACATTTTTTTTTACCTGAGAACCCTAAAATGAAAAATAAAATACGAATTTACTAAAAATCTTCCCAGATAGGCCAGCGTTGAGTTTCGTCTCCGCAAAACTCTACGCCGTGGCCACGATCAGTAGGGGACACTGATGAGATTGGACCTGACTAACTCATTACCCCCCCCCACACACACACACACACTGCATTTACACTGCATTTGCATTTTTGCGACTCGATTGTGCTTCTTGACATCCCCCACCCTTCAAATCTTTTTCCAGATCCTGGTCTGAATAAGTTTAATGATTATTTGCTTCCATTATCCTTACCACCATTGGTTGGGGGGAAGAGGCTTAGCCTCTTTTGACCCTCCACTTAATCCTACAGTGAAGGTAATGCGGTAAATTAACTTTTAAACTGAATAATAAGACCTTACCTATAAACATTTTCCATCTCACTTAGTCTTTTAATTCCATAAGCCCTAAATAAATTTCTGGGTAAATATCCCATTTCCTTGTATTCTCCTCTCGTCAGCTTTGGCAATCTGTTGGACTCAAAGGCGGGCTGAAAAAATAAATCCAGTAAATTAAATTCACTTAAAAGATCTCTCATATTTAAACATTAGTTCCATTTTATATTTCACTCTAAAATGTTTCATAAAGTTATCAAACAAATCAATAAAATTCTTCGTTCATAAAATGTGGACGACCCCATTTAGAGGGTTGACAAGGAGAAAGTGACCCTTTCCCATACCTCCCCCAACTTATTCTTGAAAATTTAAGTAACCGTAATTTTGTCGATCGTCATAATGTGTGTGGTTGATTGTGAGATCGTATGGCATACCAGACAAGTTAGTTAACGTAATGAATGCTCTCTTTAATAACACTTATTGAGTGTGAAAGTTGGTAAGGCTTGTAGCAATTGGTTTAGCATTATTTCTGATGTTCGACAAGGGTGCATTTTGTCTACTTTTCTCTTTAGTTTGGTTATTGATTAAGTTATGCTAAATTCACTTCACAGGAAAGATTTTGGCCTTAAATGGGCTGGAGATACGAAAATTTCTGATTTAGATTATGCTGATGATTTAGCCCTTTTGGCAAATGATGTTGATGAGATGAACTCTTTCATTCGAGCTGTTGATGAGACTGGTAGTAGAGTAGGTTTGGTTATAAACAGAGCGAAAACTAAAATGGTGAAAATTGGTCAGGCAAGCTGTGATTCGATTAAGCTTAATGGTTGCAGTCTTGAGCAGGTGTGACAGTTTAATTATCTTGGGAGCTATGTAACAGATAATGGTGATGTGCGGCATGAGATTAACAGACGAATAGGTATTGCTGTCGGGACTTTTAAGAACCTATGGAGAGTGTGGAGAAATAGGCGTATACACATAAAGACTAAAATTAGACTGTATAATAGTTTGGTTCTTTCTAGGGTTAGTTATGGTAGTGAAACATGGACACTTTGTAAACAAGATAACAGGAAACTAGATGCTTTTGATTCCAGATGCTTACGCAGTATCTTGGGCATTAGGTGGTTCAACTTTGTAACTAATGATGAGATTAGGCAAAGGAGTTTGCAACCTCCTTTAAGCAGCATATTCTGCAGAGAGAGACTCCATTGGTTGGCCATGTTGCCCGTATGAATAATTATAGATATGCGAATAGGTTTTGAACAGTGTGCTTAAAGGCCTCAGAAAGAGGGGGAGACCTAGGATGCGATGGGCAGACAATGTCAAACAGGACTTTGTTATAATTGGTGTGCAGTGGCCAGATGCAGCAGATGTAACTCACGACAGATATGCTTGGAGAACTAAATTGCATGGTCTGGTTGGACCCCGGTAGCCCATGGCTGCTTGAGGATGATGAAGATGATGAGCACCGGTAAATCTAAATCTGGCATTTTACCTAAAAAAATTTTATTAAAAAAATCCAGGTCGAAAATTCAGGAACGCTTCCGAGATCCACAACCTGAAACTCTTCCGAACACAAATATCTACGTTTCTAACCCTCGTAGATGAAGCTTTGACCTCTGTATGACCTCTATTTGACCTTGAAGAACATATCGGAGGTCATATTTCGAGGTTTGTTTTCGAGATCTACGATCCTGATTTTTCCTAGATGAAATTTTTCAGAGCTCTACCAGTTCTACCTCATAGTTATAATTTAATTTATTCCAATGAGTCACTGAATCACTCAATCACCCAATATCGTCCATATATATTAAATATATTATTAGCAGATTTTTAAAAATTCCTTGTCATTGTATTGCGTAAATTTGATTTATTAATACCTCAATGAACTCCATTAACAAAACTTCAAATGCTTATCCTATAATTGACTACCTCATTTTGAAAATGTCATTAATGCAAAGGTTAATTAATAACACGTAATACTTTAATTAAAAATTTCACAAATGATAATTTAAGTCTGAAATAACTTCCTGAATTATGCACTAATTCTTAAAGAGTATGTATGAAAAAAGATTCTTACCAGTTTCATTTTTTCATTGCGTTTGTCTCGTCCTACGCCTGTATAAGAGAAAGGAGTTCTGCCATAGAAGGCGCCGTAGTTAGCAATTGGTGAACAGTAATTGGCTTGTTTCTCGCAGAAAGATTGAATATTCAATCTAAAAGTGAAAAGAACCAATAAAATCTATATTTGCTACAATTTCTAGGCAAAGCGTAATTTTCTTAATAATAATTAAGACATATACAAACGTTTTTAAAGAAAAAAAAAGGATTATTTTTTTCAAAATTATTATTATTCTAATAATTCTAATGATAAAAATAAATATAAATAAATTATTATTATTATTTCAAAATTATAATTATCATAAAACGTTTTGCATATGCACGTGCTTCTCAAATGAACGTAAGAATATTTAATTTGTAGAGTCGCTTAAAAAGAATCCGAACACTACGGTTGGTTACAGAATTTAGAAAAAATATATTTCAAAGATTTTTTAGATATTAGTGATCTGGCAACCTTCGTGTCACGCCATGTCACGTGACACGAAGGTACACGAAGATCGCTAATTTCTAAAAAAATCGTTGCCAGATATTTTTTTTTTATTCTGTAATCAACCATATTGTTCGGATATTTTTTTGAGGGACTGTACTTAATATCCTAATTTTAAGCTAAGCGCAATAGATTAAAATTGAAAGCGAAGTTAGGTAGAATTGGTAAATGTGGTAAAAAATTAAGTTACCGAAAAAAATTAACCGAACGTTTCAGTTAACTGGACAAATTGCTCAGTCTTTAATATTTTATTATAATAAACACATGCTGAGATTACATAATATTCTTCAGATAATCCTTTAGTGAATATGTACTGAGAAACTATGATGTTAATTTAATTTAAATAACAGTTTTTTTTCCATATTGAATAATTTCAACAACAATAAATGAGATAATGAGACACGGTGATTGATCGTTAAAATATGATTACTCTCAAATTCCCTAATTTTAATGAGGGCGGGGGTGGCTCAGTCGGTAGCGCGCCAGGCTCTTAATCTGTAGTTCCCAGGTTCGAGTCCCAGCTGGGTCAGCGTTGAGATTTATCTCCTCAAAATTCCCCGCCCTGCCCACGGTCAGTAGGGGACACCGATGGGCTTGGAAAGGCCGCCGTCCGTCGGATGGGTCGTTAAGCCGTGGCCCCGTGTGCAGGAGAGCCATACCCTGTGCACGTTAAAGAACACGCTGGATGGCCTTGACGGGAGGCTACAATCTGTCTCCCAACAGCTGTTCCAGTGGGTCCCCAACCTTCTCTGAGCCTTCGGGGTCCATGTGACCTGGCCATTTAGCCCATGGTGTGCAAAAAATTGCCGCTCAGAGATAAAACAACCCACAACCCTAATTTTTAAAAAATAATAATATTTCCTTTTGAAAAAGTAATCTTTTTTTTTAATTTGTTACATAATCTATTGAATAATAATAATACCTCGGTGGTGCAATGATGTCCCATTATTTCGCAGTGACAGCGTAATTAACCCACGGGTCTAGTTTTGAATACTTGAATGGCATAGTTGTGTTTCTTTGCTGTTAGCTCCAACTGAGGCAGTGACCAGCAGTGACTTCGGTCTTAGCAGGGCACGTCCTTTTATCAGAAGGTCGGTGCAAACTAGGACCTTTCTCCATTCTATATTTTGAAAATTCTCCTCCTTCCCCCGCAAAAAAGGGGCGGGGTGGCTCAGTCGGTAGCATACCAGCTTCGTAATCTGCAGTTCCCAGTTTCGAGGTCCAAGTAGGAAAGTTTGAGATTTTCCTCCCGAAAACTACCTGCCCGGTCCACGGTCAGTAGGAGATACCGATGGGCTTGTTAAGCCGTGGTCCGTGTGCGGGAGAGCCATACCCTGTGCACGTTAAAGAACACGCTGGAACACGCAGCCCATTGTGTGCAAAAAGTGCCGCTCAGAGGTAAAACAATCCAACCCACGCGGAAAATGAAGAAAAGATTCCTTTATGTGGTAATCTGTAGTTCCCAGGTTCGAGTCCCAGCTGGGTCAACGTTGAGATTTATCTCCGCAAAATTCCCCGCCCTGCCCACGGTCAGTAGGGGACACCGATGGGCTTGGAAAGGCCGCCGTCCGTCGGATGGGACGTTAAGCCGTGGCCCCGTGTGCCGGAGAGCCATACCCTGTGCACGTTAAAGAACGCGCTGGATGGCCTTGACTGGAGGCTACCATCTGTCTCCCAACAGATGTTCCAGTGGGTCCCCTCCCCCAACCTTCTCTGAGCCTTCGGGGTCCTTGTGACTTGGCCATTTAGCCCATGGTGTTCAAAAAATTGTCGCTCAGAGGTGAAACAACCCAACCCTTTATGTGGTGATTACAAAAGGATGCAACGATTTTATAACATTTCTTGTAAAAAGTCTATAAGCAAATTCGAAAAAAAAAAACAAGCATGATTTGAAAGAAGAAATCTGAAAATTTGTTTTGCCCCTTAATGGGTTTTACTGGATGTTATCCCCGATTGGTGATAACACGTCATAATGATAACTACTTCCATTTCCATTAGCTTAAAAATGGGTTGGGTGTTTTACCTCTGAGCGGCACTTTTTCGCACACCATGGGCTAAATGGCCAGGTCACATGGACCCCGAAGGCTCAGAGAGAGTTGGGTGAGGGGACCCACTGGAATAGCTGTTGGGAGACAGATCGCAGGCTTCCCGTCAAGGCCATCCAGCATGTTCTTTAACGTGCACAGAGTATGGCTCTCCTGCACACGGGCCACGGCTTAACGTCCCATCCGACGGACGGCGGCCTTTCCAAGCCAATCGGTGTCTTCTACTGACCGTGGGCAGGGCGGGGGATTTTGTGGAGATAAATCTCAACGCTGACCCAGCTGGGACTCGAACCTGGGAACTACTGATTACGAGCCTGGTGCGCTACCGATTGAGCCACCCCCGCCCCAAACCTTTGGGGAATATTTCTGTTTTAGCAAATACAAATTGCTGTCTTGAAAGTGTATTATAAAATACCGTACTTCTCGTGGTGAAGGCTTTTAGGACCTTTCAAAAGAGATATTCTCTTGTGGAAGGGAACGGAAGGTGGTCACTTTTTTTTCAGCTCTGCTGAGCAGTTGGCCTTTTCTTGACCGAGTGGTTAGCGCGCTTGGCTACTGACCAAAGGAACCAGGGTTCGAGCCAAAGATAAGGCATGGACGTTTGTGTTGTTTTTCTGCTGAGGTCCTGCAATCCTCACAGACATTCTACGATGGCATATAAACTGACAGGCTCTTGTCAGACCTCTGTGGCAAGCAGCTGCTTGACAAGGTATTATTATTATTATTATTTTTGCTGAGTGGTCAACTTCATAGGATCCTGGTGCTGACCATATACACCAACCAAAATGGAATATTGGCTTTAAGCTTGATTATCGATCCTGAATTTGCTACTCTGGTGGATTTCTGTTCAGGGAATATCTTCTGTTCTGCTCAGAGATTATTCTCATGATGTCCTCACACAAGAATTCCACCGTTAAAACCTGAATATTCTCGGCTTTCAAGAGACCAGATGGACAGATAAAGGTCAGATTCTTAAATATAATCTTAAATTTCTCTTTTCGCGAAGGTAGATAAAAAGCATCTTCAAGGCGTTGGTCTGCTTCTCATCAGGTACGCTAGTGATGCTCTTCTAGGATATCAGTGCATTAATAAAAAATTTCTTACACTTAAATTAAAACTAGCATTAGACTTAAATGTTATCTGTTGTTATGCCTCCACCGAGGACGCCTATGAGGATGAGAAAGATAGGTTTGAATTCTATCAAGAAGGAAGATATTACCCTTGTTCTAAGCGACTTCAAGGCTAAAGTTGGTATTGACTCTGACCTTTGTGACGGGGTGATTAGTTCTTTTGGTATTGGTAGTTGCAATGGCAATGGGCAACGTTTCCTACAGGTAAGTAAACTTAATGGTTGTTCTTATATGGCTTCTATTTAAGGCATTTCATTTCACAGTAAATATTTTTAATATATTGGTTTTATGTTCAATTGTATATAATTGTTCATACTGAATTGTGCATATATATTTCAGCTCATTATTTACGTGTAAGCATTATATGTCTTATATTTATTTAGTTTTATTAAGTGCATTGTATGTTATAAGTATATGGTCAATAAACATATTATTATTATTAATGATTTGAAAATAACTAACACTTATTACAAACACCGCGACATACATAAATACACATGGGTTTCACCAGATGGGCTGCATAAGAATATGCTTGATTATATATTAATTAACAACAAATTGACTAGTTCTGTTAGGAATACCAGGTCATATAGAGGTGATGAAATTGGATCTGACCATTACCTTGTTAAAAATGTCTTACAAATTAAACTTAAGAAATATTGCGCTAAGGTTAAAAAATTTACCTTTAATACTGAAGCTCTGAAAGACCCAGTTATAGCTAAAGCTTATCATGAGAGGTTACTTAGTCATTATGACAGTCATGGTTTGCTTACTACTGAAGTTGAAGAAGAATGGGGCCATTTTAAACAATTTTTTTTGGAAACTAACAGTACTCTTTTAGGGAAAAAGGAGCAGAGGAGGCAGAATTGTTTGAGTGATAAGGCACTTGAGCTTATTTCATGAAGAAGAAATTGTGGGAATGTCCTTAATCAATACCCTACTAGTCCTCATAGAAAGCATTACAGGGAGCTTAATAAACTTGTAAAGGATCAGTTATTTGCTGATAAGAATCTTTGGCTTTATAGCTTGACTGACAAAACCGAAGAAACATTTAGACAGCACAACAGCAGAGAGCTGTACCAGATAGTTAATGTTTTGTGTGGTAGAAAACAGACAGGTATACAGGGATTGAAGGATAAACCACATAAGGTTTTAAAAGGTGTCATGGCTAGGTGGGTTGAGCATTTCAGTGATGTTCTAAACAATGTGGTTAGTTCTACTCTCATTGTTTTTAATGATGATAGATGCATTACTGTCTTTAATGTTGGCCCAATAACACAGTCTGAAGTTGTTTTGGCTATTTCTAAACTTAAACTTCATAAATCCCGAGGGATAGATGAAATTACTACGGAGATACTTAGAGCTGGGAATCTTTCGGTTACCACTTCCTTTCATTCCGAGGGGTAGATTTAATGTTGGCACAATAACACAGTCTGAATTTATTTTGACTATTTATAAACTTAAACTTCATAAATCCCGAGGGATAGATGAAATTACTACGGAGATACTTAGAGCTGGGAATCTTTCGGTTACCACTTGGATGACTGAAATTTTGATTCCTGCATTTCTATATCTGCTACTGCTTGTTTCATGGTACTTCGCAAAAATGCAGTTTTCATAATAATTTGGCCAAGCAATATACAATAAAATATGTTTTAACCGACTAAGAAAACTTGTTTGTTGTTGAAAAAAAAGATAATAATGAAAAGTAAACAATTTTAATAAAATAAAAGTCTCCTTAGTTATATATTTACTTCATTAACGAATCTGTAGATTTAATTTGTAATGAACAAACAAAATTATTTTTATGAATAATAATATCGTTTAATATTCTAATTTCATTATTTTGATTAAACATTTGAGACCAATATACGTAATATTCTGTCTAAATTTTGATTTGAAACAATTATGTGTTGTTAATTTATCCAGAAGCGGGGGTGGCTCAGTTGGTAGCGTGCCACGCTCGTAATCTACAGTTCCCAGGTTCGAGTCCCAGCTGGGATAGGGTTGAGATTTATCTCTGCAAAACTTCCAGCCCTGTCCACGGTCAGTAGGTGACACCGATGGGCTTGGAAAGGTCGCCGTCCATCGCAAGGGACGTTAAGCCGTCGCCCCGTGTGTGTGAGAGCCGTACGTTGTGCACGTTAAAGAACATGCTGGGTGGCCTTAACGGGAGGCTATCATCTGTATCCCAACAGCTGTTCCAGTGGGTCCCCTCCCCCCCAACCTTCTTTGAGCTTTCGGGGTTCTTGTGACCTGACTATTTAGCTCAATGTGTGCAAAAAAGTCCCGCTCAGACGTAAAACAACCCAACCTAATTTATTTAAAATATTGAAAAAAAGTAGTTGAAACTTTTAGAAAAGTTTAAGAATCTTACCCATTGAAGCTACAAATCGAAACAGAAGGCATATCAAGGAATGCAGGATTAGAGACGGAAACATCCACTACAGTTGGATACTCCCAGTACATCTGCAGAAAATAAAACGTCTGGTATAAAAATCCACTAACGCAGCCGACAAAAATTAAAGATTTCAGCAATTTTCGCGTAATGCCCTTTGCAGTGATTATCTGCGGGACACCTGTTATTAGAGATCTCTTCAACAATTTTGAGAGTTGAATGTGAATTTTCATATTTAACACGTCTTCGAAAAGGATTTGAAATTCATTGCTAGTGATTCCCAACTGAACTGTCGATCAAAGAATGCACTTCATTGAGTAGCAAGCATTTTTATAAAGGCTGAATTTTTAGCTTCACGTCATCAGTACCTCTACCTGAAAAATTCCATAGCTTATGCTAGAAGCAACACGAAATCATGAATTATTTAAATCCATCTGCAGCTTGCTTTATTCAAACGCCAAAACTCCATGGATCTATGCAACTGTGATACAAAGAAAGGATTCCTTTGTAAACAGAAAATAAAAACTGATTCTCGAAGTAACGCCATGAACAGAGAATAAAGACCAATTCCTGAAGTGATGCCAAGATACGATAATAGCTTTCGGTCTATGGGAATAAAGGATAACTACTTAACTATTTTTTTTTTCTCATCAATGTGAATGAATATATATATATATTTCGAAACTTGCTGAAATACCGAATGATGCCTTTAATGACATTACGATTTTCTGCGGAATGATATCGTGTTGGTTTCTGCATGAAATTTCTTTTCATCTTTGTAAGCTATCGCTGAGAATTTCGTCCCATTGTCTATTCTGTTACTAAGTGGGTATTCCAAACAGTAGAAAACATTTTTTTGGGGGGCGATATTTTTTCCTGGATCACCCAACCCAACCGCACTCACGTAACCATGAAGCATCGTCTGCATTAATCACATCAATTTTTTTTCTGAATTGATTAGGAATCTTAACCTGTTTTCAAGTCCATAGATTTCATTGGCGAATAAAGTTTGAGCTTCGGCGCCTGTAGTGTTGTTTCCCCCAATTTCCGACGGGTTAAATTATCATCTAATGTAGAGGTTCTCAACTTGGGCTACGTAATCTGTAGTTCCCAGGTTCGAGTCCCAGCTGGGTCAGCGTTGAGATTTTTCTCCGCAAAAATTTCCCCACCCTGCCCACGGTCAGTAGGGGACACCGATGGGCTTGGAAAGGCCGCCGTCCGTCGGATGGGACGTTAAGCCGTGGCCCCGTGTGTGGGAGAGCCATACCCTGTGCACGTTAAAGAACACGCTGGATGACTTTGACGGGAGGCTACCATCTGTCTCCCAACAGCTGTTCCAGTGGGTAGCCTCCCCCAACCTTCTCTGAGCCTTCGGGGTCCATGTGACCTGGCCATTTAGCCCATGGTGTGCAAAAAAGTGCCGCTCACAGGTAAAACAATCCAATCCAATCCTTGGGTTACGCGTACCCCTTGGGGGTGCGTGGAAAAATTTTTTGGGGTACATCATGAGAGCTCTAAAGTCGCTAGATCTAGTAACAAAGTCGTTTAGTTGGCATTATTATACTATAACTATAGTTTTATCTATCTATATAAGGTGTACGCCAGTTACATACACATTTCCAGAGGGTACGTGAGGCATAAAAAGTTGAGAACCACTGATCTAATGCACTGTTTCTTAATCGTTTTCATAGAATTGAACCCCAAGAAATATTTAAAATCTAATTAACGCCACGCCAAAAGTTTGGCACGCAATGCATGCCCATTGGTGACGCGTCTCAACGCTATGTTCATTCATAATTTCCACCATAACGTACTAAATAAGTCACAATTAAATTCCGCCAAAAGCTTGGCGCCAAACTTATGTCCATTTATGGTTTCATTCATAGCTTTACACACGTACTGCTCACAACGCACTACTCCACTCACAAGATAGGTGACGGCAGGGCCCCCAGAAAGTTCGGACAATTTTCGAGGGATCATTCCCGACCCATGACAGCTAGGAACCCAATCTGTTACTCCAACAGAGTTACAACTAAGTGGGATCATCCTCACTAAAGCATAGAGCATAGAGCATAGCATGATATTTGAAGTATCAGGGAAAAGGGTGCCCATAATATTGTTCATCGGAAATTTAAGCTATGAGATGACACCTTTTTATTCATGTCCACCACTTTAATTGTGGTGGACCTAGAGAAGCAGCGGTCAACAATCCTAGCTGAGACAGCGGACTAGATCAGAATATCGTGTAAATGGAGGAGATATCTGGGCCTCTTGAATCTATTGAGAGCGTCTGGATCATTTGTTTTAGATTCGAGATGATCTGATGTGGGTTGTTGGAGGTAGCTGTAAGGAAGGTTTTTGCTCTGGGTTTGATATATATATGATTTATGCCCAGATTCTTGCCTATCAGGTCTCCAGCCAGTAATGTAGGTTTTCCGGAATCAAATATCTTGTCGAAGTCAGTGGTGTCTGATTTAGTGTTCGATGGTTTGTAAGCTGCTACCACTGTAAGATCCCCAAGGTTTGTAAGCTGCTACCACTGTAAGATCCCCAAGGTTTGTATTATGAATACTGATTGCTGTCGCTTCTTGGAAGTTCAAAGATCCTATCACGAAGTTGTGATGCTTGATAGTTCTTTTAATAACGATTGATCTACCCCCACCACTATTCTGGGTTGGGTTGGGTTGTTTTACCTCTGAGCGGCACTTTTTTGCACACCATGGGCTAAATGGCCAGGTCACATGGACCCCGAAGGCTCAGAGAAGGTTGGGGGAGGGGACCACGGGAACAGCTGTTGGAAGATAGATGGTAGCCTCCCATCAAGGCCATCCAGCGTGTTCTTTAACGTGCACAGGGTGTGACTGTCCCGCACACGGAGCCACGGCTTAACGTTCCATCCGATGGACGATGTCCTTTCCAAGCCCATCGGTGTCCCCTACTGACCGTGGGCAGGGCGGGGAATTTTGCGGAGAAAAATCTCAACGCTGACCCAGCTGGGACTCGAATCTGGGAACTACAGATTACGAGCCTGGCGCGCTACCGACTGAGCCAACCCCACCCCTCGAAGTTGTTATGCTTGATAGTTTTTTCAATAACGATTGCTCTCCCCCCCCCCCCCACTATTGTGGGTGCAGTCGTTTCTATAGATTACGCAGTTCGTTATTTTTATGATGTAGCTTGCTCTGAGGTGTGTTTCTCCGAGCAGTGCTATTTCAATATGAAAATTCGTAAGGAAGTCTTTGAATTCGTGGAGGTCAGGTTTCACCCCGTTGCAATTCCAAGCCACTCTCTGAAGATTGTTCTCATTTTGTTTTGTTTATCCATGGTGGTTCCAAATGGCGGATACGTAATCTAAAGCCTTGATGCCAACTGCAGTTTTTCCCATGAGGTCCTTGGCTGATTGGTATTCTGCAAATAATCCTTTGAACTTTGCAATTATTTCAATTATGTTGATATTTTTTTAAAAAATTAAAAAACCTCCTGCAGATCGTTTAGGGTTGGGTTGTTTTACCTCTGAGCGGCACTTTTTTTGCACACCATGGGCTAAATGGCCAGGTCACATGGACCCCGAAGGCTTAGAGAAGGTTGGGGGAGGGGACCCACTGGAACAGCTGTTGGGAGACAGATGGTAGCCTCCCGTCAAGGCCATCCAGCGTGTTCTTTAACGTGCACAGGGTATGGCTCTCCCGCACACGGGGCCACGGCTTAACGTCCCATCAGACGAACGGCGGTCTTTCCAAGCCCATCGGTGTCCCTTACTGACCGTGGGCAGGGCAGGGAATTTTGCGGAGATAACTCTCAACGCTGACCCAGCTGGGACTCGAACCTGGGAACTACAGATTACGAGCCTGGCGCGCTACCGACTGAGCCACCCTCGCCCCAATCGTTTAGGAGATGATCATCAAATTGTTTGTTTTGAGATCCATTAATGGAGTTTGGTGTACTTCTTGATAAGTTTTCCTTCAGTGGATTGGTTTGAGAGTGGAGTGGCTCAGTCGGTAGCGCGACAGGCTCGTTACCTGCATTTCCCAGATTCAAGTCCCAGTTGGGTCAGCGTTGAAGCTTATCTACGCAAAACTCCTAGCCGTGTCCACGGTCAGTAGGGGAAACCGATGTGCTTGGAAATGCCGCCGTCCGTCGGATGGGACGCTAAGCCGTGACCCCGTGTACGGGAGAGTCATACCCTGTGCACGTTAAATAGCACACAGGATGGCCTTTCGGGAGGCTACCATCTGTCTCCCCTCAGATGTCCCAGTGGGTCCCTCCCCCAACCTTTTCTGAGCCTCCGGGGTCCTTGTGACCTGGTCATTTAACCCACTGTGTGCAAAAAAAGTGCCGCTCAGAGGTAAAACAACCCAACTGGATTGGTCTGTATAGTTTATTGCTGGTAGCGTTTGTTGCTTTCTGGGCATATGTCTCTTTGTTTTGACTCTGCTGAACAGAGTTTGAGGTTCTCTTTACGTTGGTCGGTAGCGCGCCAGGCTCGTAATCTGTAGTTCCCAGGTTCGAGTCCCAGCTGGGTCAGCGTTGAGATTTATCTCCGCAAAATTCCCCACCCTGCCCACGATTAGTAGGGGACACCGATGGGATTGGAAAGGCCGCCTTCCGTCGGATGGGACGTTAAGCCTTGGCACCGTGTGCGGGAGAGCCATACCCTGTGCACGTTAAAGAACACGCTGGATGGCTTTGACGGGAGGCTACCATCTGTCTCCCAACAGCTGTTCCAGTGGGTCCCCTCCACCAACATTCTCTGAGTCTTCGGGGTCCATGTGACCTGGCCATTTAGCCCATGGTGTGCAAAAAAGTGCCGCTCAGAGGTACAACAACCCAACCCAACTCTTTACGTTGGTGCTGGCTTTCTCAGATGAGTGAGAGTTTGTTGTCAACTGATTGGTTGTTTGGCCAGGATAGAATTTGTATCCTTCTTAGTTCGCTGTGTGGTCCAGTCCACAATTGCCACATTCAGGAAGACTTTCTAATCTGTTTCTTGTACAATCTCTGCTCCTCTAAAAACTGCACATTTGAGACATCTTGGCTGATTAAAACAACCATTTTGTGCGTAGCCATATCTTTGACACTTATGACATTATGTTGGTTTCTCATTTTTCTTAAAACTTTCAATTTTTATTTTAAGATGGAATTGTGAGGTCAGATTGTATATTTTCTTGTTGGCGTCGTCTTTTGGGAGATGAACAAGGAAGACTGGGATTAGTTTTCTTTCTCGACCACGACGAAGTTGGGAGACTTAAAATATGGAATCCCAAGTCAGTAAATTCTGTCTTGAGTTCAGAGCTCGAGATCTCAGAGGGGAGATTCTTAAAAACCACTTTAAGATTTTTTTCTGCCTTAAGTTTGTAAGTGTGGAAGGCAATTTTTAAGTTTTCAAATTTTCGAGAAAAAGGTGCGAAAATCAGGAATACATTTATTTTGGAGACGAATGGTGTCTCCTGACTTCTTGGCAGTAAAAGACTCCACGGCAAGTTGCGTCAGCTCACGGTGAAGTACCACCCAGTGTTTTGGGTCTCTGAGAATAATAGGAGGGATCTTGTGCCTTCTTCTCTCATTTTTAAAGACTTTTAACTTGTTCCTTTTCGGGACTAGGTTGCAGAGTCAGTCATTTCATCGTATATAATCTCAGGAGTTTCATCTTCAAGAACAGCAAGACGGCTATTTGTGACAAAATTTGGTTCTTCAAGAGGTCTTTTAACACTTTTACGTGCGAGTTTAAAGCGTTCTGTGTCTTTTGAACTATTTTGTTCCATCATGGTTTCAATAGGTTCAGTAGTGGCAACTTGACCAGTGGTGGCATCCAGGTTAACAATGTTGGCTTCACTGGTGGTACCCAGATTAAAGATGTTGGCTTCACTGGTGGCAAGCGCAGACGAACTGACTTTAGCGGCAGATTCGTTTCACACATGCTCTTCTATTTGCTTCCCAATATATAATTTGAGTAAAATAACATCAATGAACTCTTCATTTGTCTCTTTGGACAATGTATGAAGATAATTTGAGTGAGGAATTCTTTTAATTGCAGCTTTTAGCTCAGCAAGTTTGTCAATCTTGAGTTTCTGTTCGCCACAATCAGACCGTGACGTAACCGATTGTCTCGGAGCTCTCTTCCAGGTTGGGTTGTTTTACCTCTGAGCGGCATTTTTTTGTACACCATGGGCTAAATGCCAGATCACATGGACCCCGAAGGCTCAGATAACGTTGGGGAAAGGGACCCACTGGAACAGCGGTTGGGAGACAGATGGTAGCCTCCCGTCAAGGCCATCCAGCGTGTTCTTTAACGTGCTCAGGGTATGGCTCTCCCGCACACGGAGACACGGCTTAACGTCCCATCCGACGGACGGCGACCTTTCCAAGCCCATCGGTGTCCCCTACTGACCGTGGGTAGGGCGGGGAGTTTTGCGGAAATAAATCTCAACGCTGACCCAGCTGGGACTCGAACCTGGGAACTACAGATTACGAGCCTGGAGCGCTACCGACTAAGCTACCCCCGCCCCTCTCTTCCAGGAGTTATGAGGTTTAAAAGTGCTGTTTTTAGCAAAATACATGGTTTACAGACTCAAATTTTGAGCTGTATAGATTTAAAGTATTGTCTACAAAGATCCTATATCAGAAAAAAATAACTATTCCCACGCAAATGAGGAAATAATAATGAATCAATAACAATGCAACCAAGGCACATGAGGGTGCATGCCCGACAAAAGATTATTGCCACAAGCCTGAATTCACGAATGAAAACAAGTCCCTACCGCTTCAGAAATTATCATCTGGTTGATATAGCAGTCGCTAATTCAAAAGTGATTAATTTACTGAGTACAATGAGGTAATGATAGCAGGATCACCTTGCTTATCCAAAAGTGATTTAGGCACCGTTGTTTGTCTTCTGAGAATCGACCCACGTTTCCTCAAATGTAAACCCGACTTCAAACTGGGTTCCTCGATTTCAGAATAAATTTTCAATCACCTTCAGTGAGTTAGTTGAAAGGATAATATCAACTGACTGAAATTCTTTAGCAAAATAAAAGATCTGTCTATCTTCTGGTCGCTAGACTGAAGCAGGATCGGCGAAGAAATTACTCCGCGATGAAAAATAGTCCTGAAAAAGGACTTTTCGAAGGAAGATGAATATCAATCAGGATGTGAAGAATAATCAATATAATAGCCGACTCAGGCTTCCATAGTGGTTGGTTACCCTATCTCGTCCCGAGTTGATGGGGCGGGGGTGGCTCAGTCGGTAGCGCGTCAGGCTCGTAATCTGTAGTTCCCAGGTTCGAGTTCCAGCTGGGTCAGCTTTGAGATTTATCTCCGCAAAATTCCCCGCCCTGCCCAAGGTCAGTAGGGGACACCGATGGCTTGGAAAGGTCGCCGTCCGTCAGATGGGACGTTAAGCCGTGGCCCCGTGTGCGGGAGAGCCATACCCTGTGCACGTTAAAGAACACGTTGGATGGCCTTGACGGGAGGCTACCATCTGTCTCCCAACAGCTGTTACAGTGGGTCCCCTCCCCCAACTTTCTCTGAGCCTTCGGGGTCCTTGTGGCGTGGCCATTTAGCCCATGGTGTGCAAAAAAGTGCCGCTCAGAGGTAAAACAATCTAATCCAATCCCGAGTTGCTCAACTAAACAAAGAAAATAACTCAAAATCTGAAGGTTGTGGAGCTCTCTTGTGAAGCGCTGGACTGCAGCACAAGTTTCTGGTTCTCCTGTCGGTACCCACCCCACTAAATTTGGAGTCGATCGCTTACTTAGCAGCGGACCCACGAGGAAACTACCAATTTCTGACACAGAAGACATTACGCGTGACAGCGTTCGGTCATATTCGTTCGGAATTACTGTTATTAGATAATATGATGATTTTTATGTGAATCGCCTACGAAAATTATCTTGTATAAACCGTAGATAAAACATAGCAACGAAAGGAAAAACAATTTAATAGTATATTCAAGGTCCACAATAATATTTGATTTTAATAACAGAATTTAATTCTGGGTTCATACTGTAAATTTAATTTCATTATTGTTATAATAAATTATCTAATTATTATAGATTTTTTTTCTTTGTTTTCGCGGATTTGGGTTGGGTTGTTTTACATCTGAGCGGCACTTTTTTGCACACAATGGGCTAAATGGCCAGGTCACATGGACCCCGAAGGCTCAGAGAAGGTTGCGGGTGGATACCCACTGGAACAGCTGTTGGGAGACAGATGGTGCCTACCGTCAAGACCATTCAATGTGTTCTTTAACAGGCATGGCTCTCCCGCGCACGGGACAACGGCTTAACGTCCCATCCGACGTTCGACGGCCTTTCCAAGCCCATCGGTGTCGCCTACTGACCGTGGGCAGGGCGTGGAATTTTGCGGAGATAAATCTCAACGCTGACCCAGCTGGGACTCGAACCTGGGAACTGCAGATTACGAACCTGGCGCGCTACCGACTGAGCCACCTCCGCTTCTGCTTTCGCGGAACCTTGGAATTCAATGGAAAACAGATTAAGAAAAAAGATGGTCTAATATATATCGACAATTGTAAGTTTATTGAATTTTTGATTGGGAGACAAAGTGGCAGAGGATCATGCGAATATTCCACGAATAAATGACTATTTTTTTTTTTTTTTTTTATTATCGATTATCAGTTCAATTTCAGATATGTGTCGATTTGATTAATGTGTTTTAAAAATATCGAATATCTCTTCAATATATAATATAAAAGGCGATTTTATTTTTTAATTATGAAAGATCTCTTTAATATCGAATAAAAATTGCGATTCGATTTATTTTTAAATTACCAAATATCTCTTTAATATTGAATGTAAATGGCGATTTTAAATTGTTAATTATTAAACGTCTCTTGACAATCAAAAATAAATGGCGATTATATTTTTAAAAAATTTTAAGTTCCTCTTCAATAACGAATATTAATAGCAATTTTTTTCTCTAATTATTAATTATCTCTTCAATATCAAATAAAAATGGTGATTTGATATTTTTTAATTATCAAGTATCTTTTCAATATCAAATACAAATGGCGATTTTTTTTCGATTGTCAAATATCTCTTTAATATCGAATATAAGTGACTACATGATTCCTTTTTTAAAATTATCGAATGTCTCTTCAATATGGAGCGTAAACTGCATTTTGTGTTTTTTGCAATTGTCAGATATCTATTTGATAACGAGCATAAATGGTGATTTTTGTTTTTTTTGGAATTGTGAAATATCTCTTCAATATCGAGCACAAATGGCGACTTTTTTTTTCTTTTTTCTTGGAATTGTCAAATGTATATGATGTATATATTATATATTTATATACATATATATATTATATATTATAATATATATATATATAATATATATTATATATTTATATATTATTATATATTATATATTATATATTTATATATTTTATATATATATATATTTGTATTTTATATTAAAAATACAAAAAATTATATATTTTTTGTATTTTTGAAATTGTCAAATATCTCTTCAATATTAAGCATAAATGGCGATTTGCATTTTGATAACTGTCAAACATCTCTTCAATATCGAGCATAAATGGCGATTTGTACATTTCGAATTGTCAAATATCTCTTCAAATCGACCATAAATTGTGATTTGTATTTTTGGAATTGTCAAATATCTCTTCAAATCGACCATAAATGGCGATTTGTATTTTTGGAATTGTCAAATATCTCTTCAAATCGACCATAAATGGCGATTTGTATTTTTGGAATTGTCAAATATCTCTTCAAATCGACCGTAAATGGCGATTTGTATTTTTGGAATTGTCAAATATCTCTTCAAATCGAACATAAATGGCGATTTGTATTTTTGGAATTGTCAATTATCTCTTCAAATCGACCATAAATGGCGATTTGTATTTTTGGAATTGTCAAATATCTCTTCAAATCGACCATAAATGGCGATTTGTATTTTTGAAATTGTCAAATATCTCTTCAATATTAAGCATAAATGGCGATTTGCATTTTGATAACTGTCAAACATCTCTTCAATATCGAGCATAAATGGCGATTTGTATTTTTGGAATTGTCAAATATCTCTTCTAATCGACCATAAATGGCGATTTGTGTTTTTGGAATTGTCAAATATCTTTTCAAATCGACCATAAATGGCGATTTGTATTTTTGGTATTGTCAAATATCTCTTCAAATCGACCATAAATGGCGATTTGTATTTTTGGAATTGTCAAATATCTCTTCAAATCGACCATAAATGGCGATTTGTATTTTTGGAATTGTCAAATATCTCTTCAAATCGACCATAAATGGCGATTTGTGTTTTTGGAATTGTCAAATATCTCTTCAAATCGACCATAAATGGCGATTTGTATTTTTGAAATTGTCAAATATCTCTTCAATATTAAGCATAAATGGCGATTTGCATTTTGATAACTGTCAAACATCTCTTCAATATCGAGCATAAATGGCGATTTGTATATTTCGAATTGTCAAATATCTCTTCAAATCGACCATAAATTGCGATTTGTATTTTTGGAATTGTCAAATATCTCTTCAAATCGACTATAAATGGCGATTTGTATTTTTGGAATTGTCAAATATCTCTTCAAATCGACCGTAAATGGCGATTTGTATTTTTGGAATTGTCAAATATCTCTTCAAATCGAGCATAAATGGCGATTTGTATTTTTGGAATTGTCAATTATCTCTTCAAATCGACCATAAATGGCGATTTGTATTTTTGGAATTGTCAAATATCTCTTCAATATTAAGCATAAATGGCGATTTGCATTTTGATAACTGTCAAACATCTCTTCAATATCGAGCATAAATGGCGATTTGTATTTTTGGAATTGTCAAATATCTCTTCAAATCGACCATAAATGGCGATTTGTGTTTTTGGAATTGTCAAATATCTCTTCAAATCGACCATAAATGGCGATTTGTGTTTTTGGAATTGTCAAATATCTTTTCAAATCGACCATAAATGGCGATTTGTATTTTTGGAATTGTCAAATATCTCTTCAATATTAAGCATAAATGGCGATTTGCATTTTGATAACTGTCAAACATCTCTTCAATATCGAGCATAAATGGCGATTTGTATTTTTGGAATTGTCAAATATCTCTTCAAATCGACCATAAATGGCGATTTGTGTTTTTGGAATTGTCAAATATCTCTTCAAATCGACCATAAATGGCGATTTGTGTTTTTGGAATTGTCAAATATCTTTTCAAATCGACCATAAATGGCGATTTGTATTTTTGGAATTGTCAAATATCTCTTCAAATCGACAATAAATGGCGATTTGTATTTTTGGAATAGTCAAATATCTCTTCAAATCGAGCATAAATGGCGATTTGTATTTTTGGAATTGTCAAATATCTCTTCAAATCGACCATAAATGGCGATTTGTGTTTTTGGAATTGTCAAATATCTCTTCAAATCGACCATAAATGGGATTTGTATTTTTGAAATTGTCAAATATCTCTTCAATATTAAGCATAAATGGCGATTTGCATTTTGATAACTGTCAAACATCTCTTCAATATCGAGCATAAATGGCGATTTGTATTTTTGGAATTGTCAAATATCTCTTCAAATCGACCATAAATGGCAATTTGTGTTTTTGGAATTGTCAAATATCTTTTCAAATCGACCATAAATGGCGATTTGTATTTTTGGAATTGTCAAATATCTCTTCAAATCGACCATAAATGGCGATTTGTATTTTTGGAATTGTCAAATATCTCTTCAAATCGACCATAAATGGCGATTTGTATTTTTGGAATTGTCAAATATCTCTTCAAATCGACCATAAATGGCGATTTGTATTTTTGGAATTGTCAAATATCTCTTCAAATCGACCATAAATGGCGATTTGTATTTTTGGAATTGTCAAATATCTCTTCAAATCGACCATAAATGGCGATTTGTGTTTTTGGAATTGTCAAATATCTCTTCAAATCGACCATAAATGGCGATTTGTATTTTTGAAATTGTCAAATATCTCTTCAATATTAAGCATAAATGGCGATTTGCATTTTGATAACTGTCAAACATCTCTTCAATATCGAGCATAAATGGCGATTTGTATTTTTGGAATTGTCAAATATCTCTTCAAATCGACCATAAATGGCGATTTGTATTTTTGGAATTGTCAAATATCTCTTCAAACCCACCATAAATGGCGATTTGTATTTTTGGAATAGTCAAATATCTCTTCAAATCGAGCATAAATGGCGATTTGTATTTTTGGAATTGTCAAATATCTCTTCAAATCGACCATAAATGGCGATTTGTGTTTTTGGAATTGTCAAATATCTCTTCAAATCGACCATAAATGGGATTTGTATTTTTGAAATTGTCAAATATCTCTTCAATATTAAGCATAAATGGCGATTTGCATTTTGATAACTGTCAAACATCTCTTCAATATCGAGCATAAATGGCGATTTGTATTTTTGGAATTGTCAAATATCTCTTCAAATCGACCATAAATGGCAATTTGTGTTTTTGGAATTGTCAAATATCTTTTCAAATCGACCATAAATGGCGATTTGTATTTTTGGAATTGTCAAATATCTCTTCAAATCGACCATAAATGGCGATTTGTATTTTTGGAATTGTCAAATATCTCTTCAAATCGACCATAAATGGCGATTTGTATTTTTGGAATTGTCAAATATCTCTTCAAATCGACCATAAATGGCGATTTGTATTTTTGGAATTGTCAAATATCTCTTCAAATCGACCATAAATGGCGATTTGTATTTTTGGAATTGTCAAATATCTCTTCAAATCGACCATAAATGGCGATTTGTGTTTTTGGAATTGTCAAATATCTCTTCAAATCGACCATAAATGGCGATTTGTATTTTTGAAATTGTCAAATATCTCTTCAATATTAAGCATAAATGGCGATTTGCATTTTGATAACTGTCAAACATCTCTTCAATATCGAGCATAAATGGCGATTTGTATTTTTGGAATTGTCAAATATCTCTTCAAATCGACCATAAATGGCGATTTGTATTTTTGGAATTGTCAAATATCTCTTCAAACCCACCATAAATGGCGATTTGTATTTTTGGAATTGTCAAATATCTCTTCAAATCGAGCATAAATGGCGATTTGTATTTTTGGAATTGTCAAATATCTCTTCAAATGGAACATAAATGGCGATTTGTATTTTTGGAATTGTCAAATATCTCTTCAAATCGAGCATAAATGGCGATTTGTATTTTTGGAATTGTCAAATATCTTTTCAAATCGACCATAAATGGCGATTTGTGTTTTTGGAATTGTCAAATATCTCTTCAAATCGAGCATAAATGGCGATTTGTGTTTTTGGAATTGTCAAATATCTTTTCAAATCGACCATAAATGGCGATTTGTATTTTTGGAATTGTCAAATATCTCTTCAAAGCCACCATAAATGGCGATTTGTATTTTTGGAATTGTCAAATATATCTTCAATTCGACCATAAATGGCGATTTGTATTTTTGGAATTGTCAAATATCTCTTCAAATCGAGCATAAATGGCGATTTGTATTTTTGGAATTGTCAAATATCTCTTCAAATGGAGCATAAATGGCGATTTGTATTTTTGGAATTGTCAAATATCTCTTCAAATCGAGCATAAATGGCTATTTGTATTTTTGGAATTAATAAAAATTTTGGAATTGTCAAATATCTTTTCAAATCGACCATAAATGGCGATTTGTATTTTTGGAATTGTCAAATATCTCTTCAAATCGACCATAAATGGCGATTTGTATTTTTGGAATTGTCAAATATCTCTTCAAATCGAGCATAAATGGCGATTTGTATTTTTGGAATTGTCAATTATCTCTTCAAATCGACCATAAATGGCGATTTGTATTTTTGGAATTGTCACATATCTCTTCAAATCGACCATAAATGGCGATTTGTGTTTTTGGAATTGTCAAATTTCTCTTCAAATTGACCATAAATGGCGATTTGTATTTTTGAAATTGTCAAATATCTCTTCAATATTAAGCATAAATGGCGATTTGCATTTTGATAACTGTCAAACATCTCTTCAATATCGAGCATAAATGGCGATTTGTATTTTTGGAATTGTCAAATATCTCTTCAAATCGACCATAAATGGCGATTTGTGTTTTTGGAATTGTCAAATATCTCTTCAAATCGACCATAAATGGCGATTTGTATTTTTGGAATTGTCAAATATCTCTTAAATCGACCATAAATGGCGATTTGTATTTTTGGAATTGTCAAATATCTCTTGAAATCGACCATAAATGGCGATTTGTATTTTTGGAATTGTCAAATATCTCTTCAAATCGAGCATAAATGGCGATTTGTATTTTTGGAATTGTCAAATATCTCTTCAAATCGACCATAAATGGCGATTTGTGTTTTTGGAATTGTCAAATATCTCTTCAAATCGACCATAAATGGCGATTTGTATTTTTATAATTGTCAAATATCTCTTCAAATCGACCATAAATGGCGATTTGTATTTTTGGAATTGTCAAATATCTCTTCAAATCGAGCATAAATGGCGATTTGTATTTTTGGAATTGTCAAATATCTCTTCAAATCGACCATAAATGGCGATTTGTGTTTTTGGAATTGTCAAATATCTCTTCAAATCGACCATAAATGGCGATTTGTATTTTTGAAATTGTCAAATATCTCTTCAATATTAAGCATAAATGGCGATTTGCATTTTGATAACTGTCAAACATCTCTTCAATATCGAGCATAAATGGCGATTTGTATTTTTGGAATTGTCAAATATCTCTTCAAATCGACCATAAATGGCGATTTGTGTTTTTGGAATTGTCAAATATCTCTTCAAATCGAGCATAAATGGCGATTTGTATTTTTGGAATTGTCAAATATCTCTTCAAATCGACCATAAATGGCGATTTGTATTTTTGGAATTGTCAAATATCTCTTCAAATCGACCATAAATGGCGATTTGTATTTTTGAAATTGTCAAATATCTCTTCAATATTAAGCATAAATGGCGATTTGCATTTTGATAACTGTCAAACATCTCTTCAATATCGACCATAAATGGCGATTTGTGTTTTTGGAATTGTCAAATATCTTTTCAAATCGACCATAAATGGCGATTTGTATTTTTGGAATTGTCAAATATCTCTTCAAATCGACAATAAATGGCGATTTGTATTTTTGGAATAGTCAAATATCTCTTCAAATCGAGCATAAATGGCGATTTGTATTTTTGGAATTGTCAAATATCTCTTCAAATCGACCATAAATGGCGATTTGTGTTTTTGGAATTGTCAAATATCTCTTCAAATCGACCATAAATGGGATTTGTATTTTTGAAATTGTCAAATATCTCTTCAATATTAAGCATAAATGGCGATTTGCATTTTGATAACTGTCAAACATCTCTTTAATATCGAGCATAAATGGCGATTTGTATTTTTGGAATTGTCAAATATCTCTTCAAATCGAGCATAAATGGCGATTTGTATTTTTGGAATTGTCAAATATCTCTTCAAATCGAGCATAAATGGCGATTTGTATTTTTGGAATTGTCAAATATCTCTTCAAATCGACCATAAATGGCGATTTGTATTTTTGGAATTGTCAAATATCTCTTCAAATCGATCATAAATGGCAAAATGTGTTTTTGGAATTGTCAAATATCTCTTCAAATCGACCATAAATGGCGATTTGTATTTTTGGAATTGTCAAATATCTCTTGAAATCGACCATAAATGGCGATTTGTATTTTTGGAATTGTCAAATATCTCTTCAAATCGACCATAAATGGCGATTTGTATTTTTGGAATTGTCAAATATCTCTTCAAATCGACCATAAATGGCGATTTGTATTTTTGGAATTGTCAATTATCTCCAAATCGAGCATAAGTGGCGATTTGTATTTTTGGATTTGTTAAATAGCTCTTCAATATCGAGCATAAATGGCAATTTGTATATTTGAAATTGTCAAATATTCCTTTAATATCAAATATAAATGGCGATTTGTTTTTTTTAACATAACAAATATGTAATATCTAATACTAAATGCGGTGTGATTGTAACAAAAAATTATACCTAGTTAGCATAATCAGCAACGATACTTAAGAAATTCATCTGAGTACTCTCTTAATAAGGAAAGTGAAAAATTTGAGAATTCAGAAGTCAGTTCACTTACTTGAACTCTTCTGAAGCAGCCTAAACTGAGTAGTTAAAATGCTTGGCGTTAAATATGTTGAAATTAATAAAATATAAACTGAAAAGACAAACTGTAGAGACTTACTGCAAGGAGTTAATGAATAACAAAGAGAATAAATTGCGGATAAGTATCCATGATGCGTAGAGACGGGACCGTATCTAGGGGGTTGGGTTGGGTTGTTTCACCTCTGAGCGGCACTTTTTTGCACACCATGGGCTAAATGGCCAGGTCACACGGAACCCGAAGGCTCAGAGAAGGTTGGGGGAGGGGACCCACTGGAACGGCTGTTGGGAGACAGATGGTAGTCTCCCGTCAAGGCCATCCAGCGTGTTCTTTAACGTGCACAGGGTATGTCTCTCCCGCACACGGGTTCACGGCTTAACGTCCCATCCGACGGACGGCCTCCTTTCCAAGCCCATCGGTGTCCCCTACTGACCGTGGGCAAGGCGGGGAATTTTGCGGAGATAAATCTCAACGCTGACCCAGCTGGGACTCGAACCTGGGAACTACAGATTACGAGCTTAGCGCGTTCTAGTAATGCCGGCAAAAAAATTATTAAACTTCTAAATAGTTGAGGCTTTTTTCAATAAGTGTTTTAAAGACTCCTGAAATGGAGAAGAAACATTACAGTGCGATGGAAAGTCATCTCTAGCCCACTTCCCCATTTTTTTGTTTTCTAACTCCGGTCTTGCATACAAGTAATTGAGACTGAAAAAGAAAATTAAACGGAAAGGGTTTAAACAGGAAAGTAACCAGCAGGTATTGGCTTGACAGTTCCCGAGTTTTGTTACAACACTTTTTCCAACACTGTGTTCCACACAAAATATTCTTTGGCATTGTCAACTTTGTTGTGAATGTTCTAACACAGAATTTCATAAGCATTTTTTTGTCTTGCAGACACATTTCTGAAATAGTTCATTTACCGCTATACACCTGTGATAAAAAAATAACTTTTTTTTGTTTTATTATGTAACTTGGAATTCAAATTATTTAGACAAAAAAGCATATTAAACTGAAATTTCGACTAAAGACAAAATCATAGTAAAAATTTTTGAAACGTAAAAACTGTAAAAGTACAAATTATTATGTAAAATTGTTCTTTTTCTTATATTTCTGAGACACAACTGGACATTGGAGGCTACACACCTATTCGGAATCAGTTCTGAAATGAATAAAATAAAAAAAAAATAAATACCCGCTCAAGCAGGTGTTTGCCACAGAGATCTGACAGGAGCCTGTCAGTTTATATGCCATAGTAGAAGGTCTGTGAGGATGGCAGGACCTCAGCAGAAAAACGACACACATATCCATGCCTTACCCGGGGTTCGAACCCAGGTCCCGTAGATCAGTAACCAAGCGCGCTAACCTGAAACATATTTATTGGAATTTTTGAGAAACATCTTAGCGTCCAAGCTTTCTAGGGTTTCTCAAGGGATGTTACTAAGAAATTTTATATTAATTTTTGTTTATTAGATCGATCGGTGCACACTTTGATTTCACGATCATCTCTTGATTTCTAGAAAACTTCCAATTTCTCGTAAACCGTAAGCGATAGATTGAATGTAACAATAGATGTGGATTCGTCTCGCTGCGACCTCCAAAACGAGTGGTCACATGAGTAGATTACAACTCATGATTAGATTACCGTGACTAGGTTACAACCAATAAACTCAGGTTCGAGTCCCAGCTTGGTCAGCGTTGAGATTTATCTCCGCAAAACTCACCGCCCTGCCACAGTCAGTAGGGGGTCACTGATGGGCTTAAAAAGGCACCTGTCCATCGGATGGGATGTTAAGCCGCGACCCCTTGTGCGAGAGAGCGATACCCTGAACAATTAGAGAACATGCTGGATGGCCTTGACGGGAAGCTACCATGTGTCTCCCAACAACTGTTCTAGTGGGTCCCATCCCCCAACCTTCTCTGAGCCTTCGGGGTCCTTGTGACCTGCCCATTTAGCGCATGGTGTGCAAAAAAGTGCCACTCAGAGGTAAAACAACCCAACCAATAAACTGATAATTTTCTTTATCATTGATAATCATCGAAAAATACTTACTTCTGCTTCCCTCCAAAATTTTGAAATGAGAACCAGACTATGAATATAAAAACATTTATACTGCAGTCATGTGACATCTTTCATGTTGACAATGCACTCATACATAGCGATTTAGAATACAACAAAGCAAAGAATTTTTAACACAGAGTGTTTAAAACATTTTTTAAATGCTGCAAAAAGAGATAACAGGTATTATAACCGAACACAAAAAAATTATTTGAACATTTTTTTCTGAATTATGGACATGCACTTGGTCGTTTTCGTAAACAGTGGATTCTGTATGGTACAGTATTCACTACTTTTTCTCCGTTTTTTTGTTTTCGCAAAGAATAATTCAATTTCCTTTCCCATTCAATCTCTTAAACAATTTTTCTCGATGCCTGTATGCGGATTGATCAATTCCAAACAATTTGATTTTTGAGAATTTTTTCCTTCCTTTTCAATTTATTCGCCAGGAAACGAAACATGAGGACCACAACTTCAAAAAAGTCACAGACAGCGACCAAAGATATTCCAAGCCACATACTGATATAACCACCGATGTAGCTGAACAACTCGATCGCCTGGAAGAAAAGAAAATAAATATTATGCTGCAATGCTAGAAATCAATACACACCTCTTGATTTCTTGACCATCGCTCCGACTCCTTCAGTTCTCGAAACTAACAGATTTCTGATAAAGTATAAGTGCTAGATGGAATACAATAACTGATATGAATTTTTCTCGTTGCGATCTTCAAAACGAGTGGTCATATGACCGGGAAAGAACCAACATTTAACCATAGGTATCGTAGGATCGAAATGGATTGTTTTACCTCTGAGCTGCACTTTCTTGCGTACAATGGCCAGGTCGCTAGGACCCCGAGCGTTAGAGAAGCTTGGCGAGAGGAGACCCACTTGACATGTTAGGAGACAGATGGCATTCTCCCATCAAAACCATCTGTGTTCCCTAACGTGGAGAGGGCATGGCTCTCCCGCACATGGGGCCACAGCTTAACATCCCATTAGATGGACGGCGGCCTTTCCAAGCCATTAGTGTCACCTATTGACCGAGAGTAGGGCAGGGAGCTTTGCATAGATAAAATAAATCTCAAATCACTCCCACTTGGGACCCGAACTTGGGAACTCCATTGGTATTATCACCGAGTGGTTGATTCTTCTCTATTTAACATAAGGGATCTGGGTTTGAGCCTCGGTTTAAGCCATGGATATTTATGTTGTCATTCTGCTGAGGTCTCGCCTTCCTCACAGATCTTCTCTATGCGTATTAAACTGACAGGCTCATATCAGACCTCTGGGGCAAGCAACTGATTGAGGGAGTATTATTTTATTATTTTTATCGAGTCTGCGTTCGACCTTCATTATAGCCTTATTCAATGCAACAAGTGGATCATTTAGGCGTAACATATAAGCACAGTTATTAATACAATTTCAATAATTTGCTTTGTATAAGTGAAAATTGTAAGACAGTGGTTCTCAACCGTTTATGCTTCACATACTCCCTGGAAATGCATATGTAACTGGCTAAACCCTTGTATAGATAGATAAAACTATAGTTATAGTATAAAAATGGAAATAAAATAAAACATATATATATATACACATAAAATTTTGTATTTTTAAATTACACATATCGATAAACATAAAAAGTGACATTTTTGCACAGCAGTGTTTCCAAATTAGCGACTTTTGAGTTCTCACGGCGTAACCCAAAAAATTTTACCGCGTACTCAGGTTGAAAACCCCTGGTCTATTAAACAAGATTGTGGATGGGTTTCTTTATCCCTGAATGGGACTTTTTTTCTCACAATAAACTACATGGAGACATTTTTTTAAAAAACAAAATGGGCTAAATGGCCAGGTCACAAGGACCCCGAGGGTTGAGAGAAGGTTCGAAGAGGGGACTCACTGGACAGCTGTTAGGAGATAGACGGTAGCCTCCCGTAAAAATCATCCAGAGTGTTCTATACTGTGCACAGTGTATGAGTCTCCCATATACGGTGCCATGGCTTAACGTCCCATCCGACGGACGGCGGTCTTTCTAAGCCCATCGGTGTCCCCCTGCTGCGCGGTAATATCATAGTGTTTACTCTATGATATTAATACTATATTATAATATAATATAGTTATATAATAATGGCGCTGGTAATATCATAGTGTTTACTCTGTAAAGTGGGGCCGGGTGGCTCAGTTGGTAGCGCGCCAGGCTCGTAATCTGTAGCTCCCAGGTTCGAGTCCCAGCTGGGTCAGCGTTGAGATTTATCTCCGCAAAATTCCCCGCCCTGCCCGCGGTCAGTAGGGGACACCGATGGGCTTGGAAAGGCCGCCGCCCGTCGGATGGGACGTTAAGCCGTGGTTCAGTGTGCGGGAGGAGCCATACCCTGTGCACGTTAAAGAACACGCTGGATGGCCTTGACGGGAGGCTACCATCTGTCTCCCAACAGCTGTTCCAGTGGGTCCCCTCCCCCAACCTTCTCTGAGCCTTCGGGGTCCATGTGACCTGGCCATTTAGCCCATGGTGTGCAAAAAAGTGCCGCTCAGAGGTAAAACAACCCAACCCAACAACTCTGTAAAGTCTACTGTGTAAAGGGTTCCTTACAAAGAGGATATCGGATGCTTTCGAGCCTTTGACTTCACATACTTGCTCCTCATCTTCGTGTTAGGAAAGATTTTATGAACAATATTCTTAAAGACGAAAGAGGCAGACGGGCAATAAAGTGAGTGGATAACGTCAAACACAACTTTGTTAGAATTAGATTCGATTCTTTACAAAGTTAAATGAAGAGAGAGTAACCGAATAAGTGCTTCATTTAATCTTACTAATATTGGCATTGTTCATTGTGTCGGATTTTATTTCTTCTGAAAAGACATTGAATATTCCCATATGTGTTTGTGTTATATCAAAAGCGTAATCGAAATCAATATTGGCGTCCTTTAATCATTATAAGAAGATATTAGAATTATTTTAATGCAAAGAACTATTATGCATTTGTCTATATTTTAAACTATGGTATTTTTGAACAGAATTTTATTTGCGGCCTTGAACAATTTCCTGAATTGGCTTTTCTATATTATTTTATAATTTCTCATCTTGTTTTTCGTTGCAACTTTTATAAGAGCATAGAAAAACATATAATATTATATTAGTTATTTTAAAAATTTTGTTAGATATTAGTTAATATAATTGATTCTTAGTTTGTTTAATTTAAAATAAGCAGAAACTTCCGCTGGAAATATTGTTAATATTTTTATTTATTGCTTATCGAAGGAAATTACGGGATATAAAAATAATTAGCAAAAAAGGTCTAGAAAAATTCCTCATGTGGGAATTAAAATTCTATAATTCAGTGTCTCTCAACCTTTTATGCTTCACGTACCCTTTGGAAATGTGTATGTAATTGGCGTACCCCTTGTATAGATAGATAAAACTATAGTTATAGTATAACAATGGTTATATGTACTTTGTTACTAGATCTAGCGACTTTTGAGCTCTTACAACGTACCCAAAAAACTTTTACCCCGTACCCCACGTTGAGAACCCCTATTGCAAGAAAAACTTGTTGGGGACAGAATGACCTTACAGAGGACATATACTGTTGAAGTTGAAAACAAATTTTGCTTAAAAGGGGTGATTAAAAATGTTATTTGGAGAAATTAAGAAATTTATATTAATTGTAATGATTTGTTTATCCTGCGGTAGAATACGATTATGCCATGTCATATAATAACTGCAAATAAGGATATTACTCGTTAAAAAAATACGGTATACGCGTCCTTTGTGCCCCAACTCTCTCCACTTAGTTGTGGCCATAGAGTTCTTTCTATACAGGGTATTTCCGAAAGGTCTAGTCAGTCTTTAGAAAAGTGTTCTACTGTGCATGGTGATGAAAAAGGTTCCTATGAACATTGGGACATAAATGTTTCCCTTCCGAGTTATAGCATATTTTGAGAGTGTAAGTATGGAAGCCTGTCAAAAGGTACGTTGGCTTGGGGTTTTTTTACCAGTGAACGGCACTTTTTTTGCAGACAATGGGCTAAATAGTCAGGTTATAAGGACCCCGAGGGCTCACAGAAGGTTTGGGGAGGGACCCACAGCTGTTGGGAGACAGATGGTAGCCTCCCGTCAAGGCCATCCAGCGTGTTCTTTAATGTTTAAAGGATATGGCTTTCCCACACAAGGGGCCACGGCTTAACGTCCTGCTAACAGGCAGGCTGGAGAGTTTTGAGAGATAAATCTCAAAGCTAACCTAGGTGGGACTCGTACCTAGGAACTGTAGCTGCGAGGCTGGCGCACAAGTGACTGAATCACCCGCCCTTACAAAAGGTACGATGCTAAGTTGGGTTGGGTTGTTTTACCTCTGAGCGGCACTTTTTTGCACACAATGGGCTAAATGGCCAGGTCACATGGACCCCGAAGGCTCAGAGAAGGTTGGGGGAGGGGACCCACTGGAACAGCTGTTGGGAGACAGATGGTAGCCTCCCGTCAAGGCCATCCAGCGTGTTCTTTAACGTGCAGAGGATATGGCTCTCCCGCACACGAGGCCACGGCTTAACGTCCCCTCCGACGGACGGCGGCTTTCCAAGCCCATCGTTGTCCCCTACTGACCGTGGGCAGGGCGGGGAATTTTGCGGAGATAAATCTCAACGCTGACCCAGCTGGGACTCGAACCTGGGAACTACAGATTACGAGCCTGGCGCCCTACCGACTGAGCCACCCCCGCCCCACGATGCTAAGTAAATTTGCATGTCTGATGCCATAGTAGATATACGGAAATGTTGGACAAAATTCCATCACTCCTGGATAATCTCAATCATGCATATCCTGCCCGTGGGATTGGAAGAGATGGACCAACTGCATGGTCTGCACGCTCTTCCGATTTGAATACGTTGTTTTTCTTCTTATGGGGAAACATTAAGGTTTATGTTTACGCTACTCCGGTTTCAAATACACACGCTCCCCCGAACGGATCGTGGATGGTTGTCAAAGAATTCAGAACACTCGTGCACATTTTGAAAGTATTCGCCAGCCGACGAGCAGACGCTGTGAGGTGTGAATTGATTCTCAGGGAGATCATTTCGAACACTTCCTCTGATCAGAGGCGATGTGCCTTCTTCTAGTCATTTTACACTTTCAGTGCCCTCTTATAGTCGAAATTCGAACTACTCTATAATTGAGAAAATAAACTATTATTATTTTAATAGTATCTGTAATGTGCAAAAAAAAATTCATTTATCTCTTAAAGCAGAAAAGTTGCATTTTCCCAACGGAACAAATCATTACTCTTAGGGTAAGGGGCGGGGGTGGCTCAGTCGGTAGCGCGCCAGGCTCGTAATCTGTAGTTCCCACGTTCGAGTCCCAGCTGGGTGAGCGTTGAGATTTATCTCCGCAAAATTCCCCGCCCTGCCCACGGTCAGTAGGGGACACCGATGGGTTTGGAAAGGCCACCGTCCGTCGGATGGGACGTTAGGCCGTGGCACCGTGTGCGGGAGAGCCATACCCTATGCACGTTAAAGAACACGCTGGATGGCCTTGACGGGAGGCTACCATCTGTTTCCCAACAGCTGTTCCAGTGGGTCCCCTCCCCCAACCTTCTCTGAGCCTTCGGGGTCCATGTGACCTGGCCATTTAGCCCACGGTGTGCAAAAAAGTGCCGCTCAGAGGTAAAACAACCCAACCCAACAACTCTTAGGGTAAACCACTTGATCATTACACTCTATGACCAAAAATTTAAGTTTCCGGCAAAAATATATCGTTTGAAATATTTATTTAAAGATTTGGTATTTTCGAGCTTTTTTCCTCCGCTAGAGGTCGCCTTTTGAGTTTTTATTTACCGCCTTGGCACTTTCTAATACTGGAAATTCCGACAGATGGGGATTCAAAAAATGTAAATATTCATATTTTTGTGCAAAAAAATTTCGCCGACATAGGGGATTCGAACCCGCAACTTTCCAGAAGCAAGAGAGAGTATTCTAACGTGCTAAACTAACGCCGGCTTTTTTTTCACAAAAAAATTTAACGATTTATAGAGGTTTAAACGTCTTCAGGTAACGCGAGATTATCAAATAGCGTTTAAATCATTAATAACGTTAAATAGCGTGATGTGGCTTCACTCTTTATTTCCATTTTACTCAGAGCACTAAAAAGAAATAGTTTCCACCCGAGATCATAGATGGCGCCATAAGGAGGAGCCCAAAATTCGCGGGAAGAGCTATAGTCATTATCAGCGGAAAAAAAACTGAGACAGCATTAATTCATCAGGTTATAATACTCTGGCATGTTTCTGGAGAGATGCGGGTTCGAATCCCGTATGTTGGCGAAATTTTCCCGCAAAAACATTAATTGATTTATAGACGTTTAAATGTCTGCAGCTAACGCTGAGATTATCAAATATTGTTTAAATCATTAACATTTTGTTAGTGTCTGCAAAACAAATATACATATATATAGTGTTTCATTTAAATCTTTAAAAAAGTATAGTTTCCGCCCCCTCTCCCTTCCCTTTTGGCTCAGACGATAAAGCCTTGTAGCCATTGTAAACCTTTAACCATAACACTCTACTACCAAAATTTCATATTTCAAGCGTTAATAGTTTGTTTGTAATATTCGTGTGAAATTTTAGCACTTTCCATATTTTCCCACCGCTAGGGGGCGCTATTAACGCTATTAAAAAAATTTAAAATTGCGAATCGCAATATTTGTTCGACAACTATTCAACCCAAAAAGAAGGGGCGGGGGTGGCTCAGTTGGTAGTGCGCCAGGCTCGTAATCTGTAGTTCCCAGGTTTGAGTCCCAGCTGGGTCAGCGTGAGATTTATCTCCACAAAATTCCCCCGCCCTGCCCACGGTCAGTAGGGGACACCGATGGACTTGGAAAGGCCGCCGTCCGTCGGATGGGACGTTAATCCGTGGCCGCGTGTGTGGGAGAACCATACCCTGTGCTCTTTAAAGAACACGCTGGATGGCCTTGACGGGAGACTACCATCTGTCTCCCAGCAGCTGTTCCAGTAGGTCCCCTCCCCCAACCTTCTCTGAGCCTTCGGGGTCCATGTGAACTGGCCATTTAGCCCATGGTGTGCAAAAAAGTGCCTCTCAGAGGTAAAACAACCCAACCCAAAAAGAATTTTTCATTTAGCTTTAAAAGTAAAAAAAAAACTGATTGTCTATAAACGGAGAGACAGGTGGAAAGACAGATGGACAGACAAGAGTTAACAGAGAGACAGACAGACAGACCAACAAATATTGGCATAGGCAGATGTGAAAGTGAAAACATTAGCTCGTTTTTCAAACGAACCTTAAAAGAAATTATTTGTTGGTTTTTCCGTTAGCTCGTTTCACTTTTGCAGCTGATTGCCGTCAGTAGTTTAGTCACACCCCACCGATCCCCTTTGCACAGTGCTTTCCCCCCCTATGACGTCATCGACCACGCCCATATGACGTAACATGACACGCCCCTATGACGTAACATTTCATGATATGACGTAACACTTCATAATATGACGTAACCATTACATAATCATTACGTAACAGGCCACGCCCCTTTATTAATAATTAATAATTCATCCCCCCTTTATTAAACCCCCCTTTCACCCTCAGTGGCGCCATCTGTTGACAGTGAGAAGTACTATTTCCCCAAAAACCCTTTATTTTCACTCTAATTTCTCGTTTTCGGACCCCCCGGTCGACCTACCTATATTTTAAGCCCTCCCCCTTATTAAAAACCCTCCTGGCGCCATCTGTTGACAGGGAGAAGTACTATTTTCCCAAAAACCCCTTTATTTTAAGTCTAATTTCTCGTTTTCGGACCCCACGGTCGACCTACCTATATTTTAAGCCCTCCCCCTTATGAAAAACCCTCTGGTTGACCATTTTAAGGCCCCACTCCTTCACTCGGCTGATGCAAGTCTCAGAATAATTGCATGGAACGATTGACTGGTCTTAGAATAATTGTACAGAAAGGAATGATACAAAATTCCTTAGTAATTAAACACTCATCAAAAATTCCCTTACCTCTATTAAAAAACATCCTACAGTTGAAACTCATTTTACTCTTACTGTTTCCATAGAAAATACCATAGGGTGAAATTAATAATGGTTTAAATTATTCGTAGGGATGACATGTTAAATCTGCTTTTAGAACACACGTCTGCAGTGGAAAAATTTTCAAACTCCGTTAATCAACTCCCTAGTAATTAAACACTCGTCAAAATATTCCTCACCTTTATTAAAATCACTCCACGGTCGAAATAATAATCGGTTTTCTGTAGATGTGTTTCACCGGAAAAAAAAAATCGTCCCTCGCTCTGTGGATTCCAGGACTATGCCGTGTACTTGCTGTGGCTTAGATGCGTGTCGAACAGGTCAGATATTAACCTAGCATTCTTTATAACTAGCTTTTTCTATGTATTTCTTATATCAAAACCAACACTACCACTGAACTCTTTTGAATGAGGATCTCAAATTGTAAATCAAACTCGCAAAGCTGTATTTATTCCACCAAGACGGTTAAACGATTTTCTTATAATTAAAATTCCCGGCTATTAAACTCCCTAGTAATTAAGCACTGGTTAAAATTCCCACATTAAAAATCGTCCTACAGTCCGGAGTGAATGGTTTAAATTATTCGTAATAGCTGTCGAATAGTGCCGTGTTATGATCGGCTCTCAGAAAATTCAAACTCCTTATCGCAAGCGGTGTTCCTTTCAAGTGCTTATCGGGGCTAGCAACAAGACTTTCAAAAACATCACGCGACGTGGTCCGATCGGTGAGGGTTCAAGAGGGCAGTGTCCAGCACCACACTTTGTTTACATATGATGCTGATAAGGTTTCAAAATAGAAATTGTTGTTGTTTTCTCGATCGCGTGATGTTAGTTTGACCTCTTGTAATACGTGTCAGGCGGCCTGGCTGTGTGTATAAAATGCGGAGGACAGCATCCTCCAATGTCATTCAACTGTCAACGCTGATACTCTGACACCTGATTGTCAAACTCCTCAAGATGTCTGGTGAACGAGCCTCCAACATTCCTTCGGCTGGATCATCGTCTGCTAACAGGTAACTAAAATTTTATTTAATGCTGTCCTTAAGACGTTTTACTTTCTGTTCTACTTATAAATTATTTAATGCTGTCCTTAAGACGTTTTACTTTCTGTATTCTACTTATAAATTATTTAATGCTGTCCTTAAGACGTTTTACTTTCTGTATTCTACTTATAAATTATTTGATGCGGCCCTTAAGACGTTTTTACTTTCTGTATTCTATTTATAAATTATTTAATGCTGTCCTTAAGACGTTTTACTTTCTGTATTCTACTTATAAATTATTTAATGCTGTCCTTAAGACGTTTTACTTTCTGTATTCTACTTATAAATTATTTGATGCGGCCCTTAAGACGTTTTTACTTTCTGTATTCTATTTATAAATTATTTAATGCTGTCCTTAAGACGTTTTATTTTCTGTATTCTACTTATAAATTATTTAATGCTGTCCTTAAGACGTTTTACTTTCTGTATTCTACTTATAAATTATTTGATGCGGCCCTTAAGACGTTTTTACTTTCTGTATTCTACTTATAAATTATTTAATGCTGTGTTGCCCTTAAGGTACTCAACCATTTATCCAGTAAAGTCATTTTATTCTAAAACTTAATTTTCAAACCTTTAGTTACTTAGATATTTTTGATTGCACTAGTAAATGTACTGCATATTCTGAGACCGTATTATCTATCTATCTAGGAACACCACGCAGTGCTTTGAGAAACTTCTCGCAGCAGTCCAGAACCTCTCCGATGTCTCCAAAAGAAGCATGGAGACAGAGGACAGAAGTGTGAAGCGTGTCTGTCGTCAGATGGAGGCCGGGGAAATATTACGACCCAGGACGATGAGGCTTTCTTTAACACATCGCAAGCGCATCGCCGCAGCAAAAGCAGCAGTGGAGATGAGGACTTCACCCGTCCCGGGTGCTTCAACGGCTAGCAGGTGAATAAACCTTTATTTAATGCTATGCTGTCGTTAAGACACACAATCATTTACTGACGTGCATAGAGTTTTATATTTGTTTCTATCCAGTAAAGTCATTTTTACTTACTTTATTCTACTTATAAATTAGCTAAATATTTTCTTAGATTTTTTTTTTGCTCAGGCTAGTAAACTGTGGTGTATGTTGTCTTTTATCACAACATAGAGTTTTATATTTGTTTCTATCTAGTAAAGTCTAAATGATAAATTTCAAACTTTAGTTACTTAGATTTTTTGCTCATGCTAGCAAACTGTGCTGTCTTTTATTCTAAAACCTAAATTTCAAACTTTAGTTACTTAGATTTTTTGCTCATGCTAGCAAACTGTACTGTCTTTTATTCTAAAACCTAAATTTCAAACTTTAGTTACTTAGATTTTTTGCTCATGCTAGCAAACTGTGCTGTCTTTTATTCTAAAACCTAATTTTCAAACTTTAGTTACTTAGATTTTTGCTCAGACTAGTAAATGTACTGCATATTGCCTTTTCTGTTCTAAGATGAAAAAACATGTAAATGTACAGCATATTCTGAGACTGAATTATCTATCAATGTAGGGCCCCCACGGAGAGTGTGTTACTCGGACCCGCTCGTGTGCTAACCAAGCCACAGCCACCCACGCCCCGTTCGTCATTGACAGTGGCAGCTACGTCCCTCAACGACCCTGCGTGTGCTGACGTCACCTCTGCAATCTTCACAGGCGCTGGGTCTTCAGCTGCAGTCAGGTAAATGAAATTTCTTTTTGATGTTGAGCGGGGTCTTAAACGGTTCAATCATTTACTAAAGCATATATAGTTTTATAGCCTGTAAAGCCACTTTACTTTCTTTATTCTACTTATAAATTAGTTAAATATTTAATTAGGTCTTTTGCTCGAGCTAGCAACGGTTAAATTTTTTCCACATTCGAGTGTTTACTCCCCGTGGAACATTTTTTGCACTGACTGTAGGTAAAATTTCCATATATGTGAATAAATATATGATTTTTATTGGACAAACTCGGTATAAAGAAGAATATTAGTAATACTTTAAAAGTATGTATCTGGGGAAAGTATGTATCTGGGGAAAATGTGTATCTGGGGAAAATGTAATACTTTAAAAGTATGTATCTGGGGAAAATGTGATACTTTAAAAATGTAATACTTTAAAAGTATGTATCTGGGGAAAATGTAATACTTTAAAAGTATGTATCTGGGGAAAATGTAATACTTTAAAAGTATGTATCTGGGGAAAATGTAATACTTTAAAAGTATGTATCTGGGGAAAATGTAATACTTTAAAAGTATGTATCTGGGGAAAATGTAATACTTTAAAAGTATGTATCTGAGCAATACAGCATTATAACTTCAGTTCTAAGATAAAAAAAAACGTAAAGTACTGCATATTCTTAGAATAAATTATCTATCTAGGTCTGTCGAGTCCTTCAACGCTCCAGGACCATCCACCACAGTCAGACCTGCTGCAGCAGCACCTTACTACACCGTTGTGAACACTCGTCGCTACAACTCCGCCAAGTTTCGCACACAATTTGTTTCAATGAGTGTGCGGCTTGGCGGAATGGAAGATGTACAGCCCCATAATTTCATTCCGGTCCTGCACGACTTGCACGAGCGGATGCTAGCCGATATCGTCCCCACAGGCGAATATAGCCACGTGCGGCTATGCTTACGTTCCCGGGATTTGAAAAACCCCGTCAACCTGTCCCTAATTCGGCGTAATGCCCTGACGGGTGAGAGATTCATGACGGCATTAGACAAAGTAGTGCAGTCAAATGAATCTCTCGGTCCTGGGAGCGAACTAGAATTTGACTTCGTCTGTGCGGACTTGGACAGGGTCGGCAGCGGCGGTATTGGGAGACGTGCCGGGCCGGAGAAACGCAGCCTTGTCGACATTCAGTCATTCGCTGCAAAGAAGGGGAGCGTTTTGAGAATCGTCAACCGTGACGATATCTGTCTTGCAAGGGCTCTCGTCGTCGCACGAGAGCTCTGTGTGAAAAATAAGGGGCTGACGCACAACTATACTAGGATCAGCGATTATCGCTCCCCTTTGCAGAGGCAGGAAGCCCGTCAACTACATCAGGATGCCGCCGTAGCAGAGGGTCCCTGTGGACTCCCGGAAGTACAATTGTTTCAAGCTCACCTGACTCAGTTCAGAATCATTGTATATTCTGCTGACGACGCCTTCCTCCCCATCTTCATTGGTCCCGAAGGAGGGGACAATCTTTATTTATTGTTTAGTGCGGGGCATTACGACGTGATTACTAAACCATCAGGGTTTTTTGGGGCTAAGCAATTCTGCCACATTTGCTTAAAGGGGTATAATCATGGACACGTTTGCAAGGGAACCTGCAACAGGTGCCTGTCAGTCGATGTGCTTCATACAGGGGAGCTGTTGCTTTGCACGGTATGCTGTGTGTATTTGCGCGGGGCTGAATGCTTTCAGGCGCACCTGCTGAAGGCATGTCAGACACGGCATCGCTGTGTTAAGTGCATTAGCATTTACGACCCCCTGAAAAAGCACGTTTGCAAGGCTGACACCTTAAAATTCGTCGAGCCCTGCAAAATTGACCCTGTCAGTCAGACTTACCTCTACTTTGACGTAGAGACTGTGCAGTGTGCCGACGGGTTGCTAAAACCGATACTATGTGTGGTCATATACCAAGTGGACGACGAGTGGGTCTATGCTTCATTCCCGGAAACGGACGCCTTTATGGATTGAATTCTCGCTGAAGAACGCCCCGGAGTTCAACGATTCAAGGACGCCACAGTCCTCGCACATAATCTGAAAGGCTTTGACGGCATGTTCATCATTAGTTACCTGTACAGAAAATTTTTAAAACCGGATCTCGTGTTCGATGGATCCAAGATTTTAGGTATATTTTTACCTGGCCTTAAAATAAGGTTCATCGACACGTTGTCCTTTATTCAGGCTCCTCTTCGATCATTCATGAAGACCTTCAACTTGGAGATGGTGAAAGGCTTTTTCCCCTTTAAATTCGTGAAGGAGGAAAATCTACAATATACAGGACCCATCCCGGATCGGCTTTTTTTCCAGCCGGAAGACATGGAGCCTGAAACTCTGTCAGCATTCAACGAGTGGTATGCCGCAGCAAGCCTTGAACCCTGGGATTTTCAACAACAGCTTCTGTATTACTGCAAGGCAGATACAGAGTTGTTGCGGCGAGGCGCCCAAGCTTTCCGCGAGGAATTTTTAAATCTCACAAGCGTAGACCCATTTGCGCGTGACCTGACTATTGCCGGCGCTTGTCTTCGAATTTTCCGTGGGAAGTTTCTGCAAAAGAATACCCTCGGTGTGTGTCCCGCCCAAGGGTATTCGGCGAGTAACGACCGGCAGTCCTTGAAAGCTCTCGCATGGTTAGAGTATGAGGCTTCCAAGGACAACATCGTAATTCAAACTGTGCGATCACCCGGAGGTGAGTATAAGATAGGGCAGTACAAATTGGATGGCGTGTGCCACAGTACCCGTTGTTATTACGAATTTTTAGGTTGTTACTATCATTGCTGCTTGAAATGTTTCAACCCTGAAAAAATAGATCAGCGCACGAGAAAGCCATTTGGTCTGCTAAACACCCGGACCATGGATCGTCTTGAGACCTTGAAAGTGCTGATGAACGGGTACACATGCAAAATTATGTGGGAGCACGAATTCGACGAGTTGATGCGCAAAAACCAGTCCGTCGCATTAATTTATAAATCCGTCGAGCCTATCAGGCGTATAGGGGCCCCTGACTACCTCTACAGAGGGCGCGTGGAGGTGTTCTCCATCTTTGCATCGGTTGACTTAGGATGTAGCCTTAAACTACGTTGATTACAACAGCCTGTACCCTTATGTTTGCAAGAAGGCTCCATTCGGTAAAGGTCACCCGGTTCGGATCACCTCCGATTTCGCCACGGACCTCGACCACTATTTTGGCATTGCACATGCCACACTGTTACCCCCCGACGGTTTATTCATCCCTGTACTGCCCTATAGGTGTAATGGGAAGCTGCTTTTTCCCCTTTGTAGGATCTGTGCGGATGGACAGCTGGCACCCCCTTGTCGGCACACCGTGAACCAGCGAGCATTGACAGGATCTTGGCCTACGTTCGAAATTTATGCTGCGATGCGTGCTGGCTACAGACTTCTCCAGTTCCACGATGTGTGGCACTTTAATACCATCCTGCAATACGATCCTACAACAAAAAAGGGAGGTGTCTATGCTGGGTACATAGACACTTTTCTGGGACTGAAGCAGCGCTACTCCGGGTTTCCCCCTGACGTGCAGACTGAGGAGCAAAAGGAAGCCTTCTGTGAGGCCTTCTTCCAGGCGGAGGGGGTTCGGATCCTCCCCTCGGAAGTTGAGAAAAACAACCTTAAGCGAACTCTTTCCAAGGTCTCGCTTAATTCGTCATGGGGAAAGCATGCGCAGAACATGAGTCGAACCCAGACGACCATTGTGAGTTGTCCTGTCAAGTACATGGAGCTCTTGACGGACGCATCGCTAGTCATCACTGACGTCGCTGTTATCAGTGATCAGGCCGTGCTTGTCACGCACAAGCCGGCGGAGTCTGCCACTCCAGCGAACACCCGTGGAAGCCTGATTCTCGCCGCAATGGTGACGAGTCACGCCCGACTAAAGCTGTACGAGCTTCTATCGAAATTAGATAGTCGTGCAATGTACTCGGACACTGATTCAGTAATTTATACAACGTCACCTCGCGACACCTACACACCACCACAACATCCCTTTCTCGGACGTCTCGTAGATGAAATTTCTTCAAAGTACGGCTCCGGTGTACACATCAGTGACTATGTCAGCGCCGGGGCCAAAAGTTATGCCCTTCGGCTGAGCAACGGGGATGAAATTCTTCGCGCCAAGGGCATATCTCTAACGAAGAAAAACCGGTGTAAATATAATTTTGAACTTCTAAAATCCATGGTGCTAGGGAACTCCCCAACCAGTGAGACCTTCGAAGTCCCTTTCAATGTAATTCGTAATAAAGTGGATGGATCACTTACGAATAAGCCCATGGTGAAAAGGTTTAAGGCTAACCTAGATAAGCGGTATCTCAGCCCGGGTTCGACTCTCACTGTACCTTATGGTTACAATGACCTGGGCCTGGATACCCTTATCCAACTCATGGATGAGTAAATGCACAGTTTTTATGTATTATTGCACACTAATGTATTATTGTAAACTAATTTATTATTTATTATTGCATCTTCATTTATTATTTATTTCTTATTGCATCTTCATTTATTATTTCAGTGTGCATAGTATTACAACTTTATTTCGTTGCTCACTTTATTTCGTTGCTCACCAATGTACATATTATTTCACTGCACACTTTATTTCAATGTTCCTAGTGAACCTTAGTATTTCACACGTAATGACCCAGCACTGAGGCGTCGTCAGCTTTTGAATTATTGTATTTAACTTATTGTATTTAAAACTACAGCGGATCTGTCATTGTTTTACTGTCCAGCATTGGATCTGTCATGTAAATTATTGTCTGTGAATTGTTTCAATAAAAAAGGTTTCAAAAAATCTGCCTCTTTATTACCTAGCTGAAACACATTACGGCAGGGGGGAAAGTTTTATCAATGACGTGTTCCGCCGTGCGAGAGCAGCGCATGCTGCCGCCAGCCAATAAAAACCACCGGTGCATCCAAGCTTAGAGCGCTCCGAAGAAGGACTAATGAGAAGCCTGGATGCATCCGTGCTTAGAGAACTGCTCCAGCGAGACTGTGGAGCGCGGCAGACCGTGTATGGGGGGGACACTGCACGGATTTGTAAAACTAATTAACTGAATGGAGTAGAAGAGTGAATGAAGCAAGAGACGCAAATATCAGTTTTACTTTCTTTTATTGGATATTTTGTAATGCACATTTTAAATACATGGGTTTTTTAACACAAATCTTCAAGCGCACAGGGCTTGGATTTTACAGAAGGTTTCAATATGCTGACCACTCGGATAATTTTCTTTTCTTACGTCGGATGGGTACAGCAATGTCTTTTGGCGGGCGCTCTTCAGCTATATGATTTCTGGGAATGTTGACTTTTACTTCCTGTGGAGTGTCAAGCTGTTTTGAGAATAACAAATAATTTTTCAAAGCAGTCAGATACTTTTCAGACTTATCGTCAGCATCACCAGACTCTAATATTTTCTTCATCTCTGAGTCTAAATCACACACTTTTTTCTTATGTTTTTTCTCTGCACTGCTTTCACTGAAATCATTTTTTTTCTAAATAACGAAACCAACAGGGGGAGGGCGGCAGTCAGCAGGGGTATAATGAACCCTGAACCACGCTGCAGGAGATGCTTCTTGTGGCGTAAAGATGCACGTTTGGACGCTAGACTCCTTATGACCGTCTTGTGCTGGCGTAAATTCTGTAATACTCGATGGGAGACAGGTATATTTCCTTTTAAGAAATTGGAACACACTTCACATAGAGCATACATCTGGGGGTCGGAGATGTGCTTCATCAGAGCTGTACGCTGCTTTCCCCCTAGCTTTGGTAAGCACTGAAGGAACGGACCTTGAGATTTAACTTTCATTTGGAACGTAAAGTATTTCGGGTTCTTCTGATGGAAGAATCTTTGCACGGAGCCTTTCACTGTCCAACGTTCTGGGATGAAGGTCAACACACAAATAACCGCAGGTTACCTGTGTAGCCAGTCTATAGGCATCCGTCAGGAGTTTAGATTGATGGGGGTACACTTGTCTCGCCAGGTGGGTTATTTGTGATGCATCCCGACAATTGCGAAATAAAAACATGTAGTGAGCATTGAGCGATATAGTCCTCGAATGTCTTCCCTTTAAAAACAGATTTTGTAAGATCAGGACAATCGTGATATTTTTATGATGACCCCCTCGAATAAACAATTGTGATATGCGCTCACTGGCTACAGACTGTTCCATCAAGTCATCCAGTACCAGAAGTGTAGGTCTGTGAGGATCAAATTCCAGATCCGTAGGTAGTCCTTCATAAAATTCCACCGTTTTCTTGAAGGGTTCAAAGGCAGGCTGCCACTCACCGTAACAGTAAACAACACGCTGGGGTGGGGGTTCGAATACTTGAGCTGCTTCTTTGATGAGTTTCAGAGTGAAAGTCGTCTTCCCACACTGTGAAGGTGCTGCAATTATAATATTTGAAGGAGTGCGGAGAGCCATCGCACCACCATGCAGTCGTTAAAGTCTACTCGACACGTGTAATCACGATGCAGTACTGTGGGAAGAGTCGAACCACACGATCTTTTAAACAGGAAATACAGACAGTGAGCCCCACAAGTGTCTCCCAGGGGGTCCTGCAGAGGTATCGAGGGGTGTAAGACGTGACGTATGCCTAGTCGACTATAGTATTCTTGCATGGAGGTATCGGGACTCGTACCCAGGGGATCAAAGTGATCCACTTGCACTCCTTTCTTGTAAACCGCTATCCAGTGGGTTCCAGGCAGGGAGGACGGATCGGTATTGTAGATAAACAAGGCTTCTGACTGATTGATTCTGTGAGGTAGTCTGTCACGGGGGAACACTCCGAGACTTGTGGGTAACATCGAAAGGACGGATTCTAGCTGATAGGAATTCATGAGCTGTAGTCAAACAGGACTTTACGGTCCAATGGGATTTCCAACAAATTCTGGTACTCGGCATACAGGAGCACAGTGACCGATGCGGGTAGCGGCTTGGCAAACTTTAATTCGACTTTCACACTCCCACTCTTTATTAAAGAAAATACTTGATTGCATTCACGTTGCTCGGGGGTCAATTGGAATCCGAATAATGTAAAACCTTCTCCATAGGCTTTTCGCGATAAGTTAATACCGCTATCGGATTTCCAGGCGTCCACAGCTTCCAATAATCCTTGGTAACAGCGGAGATAGCGCCCATTCGCAAAGTCGGGGGTGTAGGACTGATGATCACTGTCTATGTGAAGACTGATGTAGTTTAAGTCGAAATGTTGGAAGTTGAAGGGATTTTTTTCGTACGATCCATTCAGGCTGGTACTTTCCAGCATACCCAGTACAAGCCGTACAGGGAGCTGGCCGAGAAATAAATTGTCACGGTTCACACTCGTCAGGCCCGAAGCGATGGAAAACATACGTAAATCCGTTCTTCGCAGAGGGTACTTGGCACTCTCCGTACCCAGCAGGCGAGCGTGTGCAAGGATGACACCCGAAGTGGGTTTGACTTTACGCACGAAAAATTCGGCTTCGTGTATCTGTACTTTGTAAGAAGGGTCTGCTTCACCTGTCATGAGGCAGAATTCGGGTTTGGATCTCAGCAAACGCAGTCTCAGGTCGACTTGATTGAGTAGGTAACGATCTTGATTAAACAGGTCGGCGTGGATCCACGAGATGAGTTCGATACCTGTTGGTTTGACGTACCCCTTGCGTTGATGCCACCCCTCGTTCTCCCTGCTGGTCAGTTCCATTTTACCTGGGGTGTCGAGGTACCAGAGCGAGGTGCCTAGCTGACTTCGTGTGGCATCGGTCCCGTAATTCAATAGAGTCTCTAGATACGCCCTGTAGGGGTACAGGGTGTGAGAAGCACTCACTAGGTGATCATTGAGGAAGACGTCTACCTGGCTGAAGAGGGCATGGAAGAAATGATTGCAGGGGGCAATCACTTCCGACGGTGCAGTACCATCGGATTTTACAATTTTCAAGACGAGACGTAGGTGACATCGAGATAGATCAATGTAATCGTCCGTCCCCTTCACGATGAATTCGAGTGGTGCATTACCGTCCAGGGAAGCCACAGGTAAATAATTGACATAACAACCTCTTTCTAATTGTGAGACAGTGGGTGGGACCAGAAACAGATCCAGTTCTGAATTGGCACAGTCGCCAGAATCAGCGTGAATTTTCTGAATGCTCATGATGAAAACACGTCCTGCACAGTACAGTGTCTCTTCACTTTATGAACCTTGGGATGCTGACGACGGCGTTTTATTCCTTTCCCTCCCTGTAGCTTTGAACTGGCACGTTGTAAGAGGTCGGCGCCTGCTTCTCGGAGTCCCGCTTTGGCTGCAGATTTGAAGTTTTGCCCCTGGGACATCTCTGAAACGAACCGTAGCCCGCCCTTACGCAGGGTAGACAGCGCAGGTCGTACGAGAGGGCGTACGAGAGGGCTGATGAAACGTCCGATCCTAGCAAAGATGCTTCCTAGCCCGTCGCCTCTCTGATAACGAGGACCACGGAACACACCCTTCCCCGTTTGGCTCTTGTAGTAGCTCACGTAGGCGTCTGCGGAAGGGGGAACGAATTTAACCCTCATGGTGGAAATGTAACTTGACTAAAACTTTACCGAATTTAAAATGCAGCGGTTCTCCGGTGTCGGTACGAAGGAAGATTCTCACACTCTCGAAACTGTTCCTTGCAAGGGGGTAGTAATCAGGTTGCTGATACACTGCAACAATGGCTTCGTTATTACTGGTTCTGACGGCGGGGTTCACGACACGCAACAGTTCGCCGTGAGTATCACCTAACAACTGAGGCGCAATCAGGTCTGAATACAAATAAATACCATACATTCCTCTGTTCATATCGATGGGATAGTCGCCCAGGATTTTATTCAGTGGTATATCTAATTTAGTAATTCCTAGCATTTCTCCTAATCCGGGGTTCGATCGAGGAAATTTAATGTAATGTGACTTGTCTGTATCCACCAATACGGTGTGATCTGCCTGCTGCTTGAAACGGTAAGCTTTTCTCAGCCTGTAGGGTAGCATCTGGTTCATTGCATCGAATAACGATTCGGCAGTTTCGTATCGTCCGTGGGGTACCTTTCGTTCTTGGAAACTACCTGGCGGGATCACGTAGAAATAACACTCGTCATCTATGTCGAAAGTTGGTGTATTGCAAAGTTTGCTGGCAAATCGTTGGTGGAAGGGTTTGTCAACTTCTCCCTCGCCGATACACAGAAGTTTACCGAAATTCGTTTTAGGAAACATCAGTCCGTACCCCTCACTCGGTTTGAATACCCAGTAACCGCCGTTATAGGAAATTATTATTTCTTTGGGGAGCTGTGTGGTGAGGAGAGACAACAGCTCCATTCGAGTTATTTTACCCGGTTTAAGTTTGATTTTCCTGTATTCTTCGGGGGTGGAAGGAGTGTAATATTCATACGTGTCGTTAGAACCGTCCACATTGTACCAGCTCACAGGTAAGTGAACTTCTGCTAGTCCCACTTTCCATTTTCCGCTCAGTCTTAGGGGTTGTGCCAGACGGACTGTCAAATCGGTCTGCGAATTGTTCGGATAAATATTCTGACTAGCCGTGGAGGGGAGAGTCAGGTAGAAACTATCCATTTTTTAGGGATCCAGGAAGGCTTGGGATATCCGCGAAATTTAACCAGCACCTTTTGTCCTTTTCTCTCGATTATTTTCTCGACCGTGTAAAGTTCGGGTTCTGTCACTTTTTGAAGCTCCGATTTATAGAATGTGCCTTTCAACACTTCTCCCTCGGAATCCCTTATGACGTACACAGGGGGCTGCCGTTGTAATACCTTGTCGACTATAAATATTTCTTCGGTCCACAAATGTGTGCCTGCCTTCTTGAAAGGTGCTTTTACACTGGCTAGTCGAACTGTGTCACCCACTTTAAATGCTGGTTTTTCTTTTACTACAGTCGGATTGCGATAGAGTCGAACCCACACGACGTCTTCGTTGCATAAGGTCACGTCCTTGGGGGCCATATCGTGTGCACTGTGAACGGTGGCATTGTATCTCCTTACAACACGCTGTAGCACATCCAGGTAGCGGTAGGTATTATTGCGTGTATAATATCTCCCCAGTCTCTCGCGTAGGGTACGATTCCATCTCTCCACCAAAGCTGCTTTTTTGTCGGAGTATGTAGCAAAGAACCGAATACCTTTCTTTTTCAGGAATTTCTGGAACACTCTGTTGGTAAATTCCGTACCCTGATCCGTATTTAAATTCATTGGGGATCGACCCTTGGAAAGGATTTTTTTGAAAGCTGAGACCATTTCTTTCCCCGTTTTAGCCTTCATGGCCAGCGCCCACCCGTATCTCGAGAACACATCGATGACTGTTAATATGTAGCGATACCCGTCATTGAAGCGAGTTAGATTTTTCACAACCATGAGATCGGCTTGCCATTGTTCGTCTAGCCCTGTGACGTAAACTTTGTTACGAGGGAACTTTCTGCGAACAGGTTTATGTAACGTGTAGGCAGGCTGCTTTTCTAACCATTCTCGGACGAGTTTGAGTGGCAGTCCCGTATTCTGTGCTAACTTTTTTACACTACCGAATCCTCTTTCGGGGTCGAAATAATGGGACTCCAAAGTTTTGTTTTCTGCTGCACCCAGACGTCGTACCCCACCAGGTTTTGCCATTGATGTAGTGAAAGTGTAACACCTGTCACTGTAGGAACGTCACCTATAAACTGTCTGATATCCACTGTTAAGTTACACACACGAATTTTGTATTCACCGTCCAAGGCTTTTGACTCCCCACACTGAATATTTTTACTAGGAGCTACAAGTTCTAATACAAGTACGGCTATCGTTAACAATGTCACGATTACACTACCCACACTAGCTAACACCTTCTTTCTCCTATCCATACCAAGACTAAAATGACATAGGATGAAAAAGACAGACACATTATATAAGGTTACAATTATTTATTTAATTTATACATTTAATTTTTTGCCTCGTCGACAATAGCATTATATTTTAGATTGCAAACAAAACCAGAATCTACAAAATTCAATAGACCTCGCTTCCAGGCCGTATCCACAAATACCTGTGCTATACCATTAATGTCCAAGTCACCAGACCACCCTACGATGGTCGGTATTTTTTCTTCGGGTTGCAGTCCATCTAACGGTATCACGTGCGTAAGTTCTTGCTGAAAAATATTCAGCAGCAGCGGGTAAACACAATCGGGACCGTCGAAAACAGGACTCAGTAGGAAAGGACGAATGAATTCAGAATGTTCCATAATGGCTGTACGGAGTTGGTGATCTTTGGGGGTCCCGCACACGTTGTGCACAATGCGCATCACCTCGTCTAAGTGAATAGCCAGCGTGAACAACTGCGAAGCGTTCAATGTTATACAGCGTCTCACCACACGGAACTGTAGAGTTCTCTGGTCTGCAGATTCTTTGATGAAGTCGACAAAGCGTTCACCACCTCCAGTGCGATACATGTAGGCACGTAAACCGTGCATCACGTACCATGTCTGTTTATCGGGACCGATTTTCACTTGGTCCTCTATGTGGGGTACCGCGGCACACAAAGCCTCCCATTCAGGTATGGAGAGGGTAACCCCTGCTGGTGTAGGGTAGATGAGTTCACCATTTTCATATTTCTTCTAGCGGCGTAAGTGCACAGAAAACTTATTTTTGAACAGTGAGGGCATGACGTACACATCTTCACCGAGACACCACGCATCAGGATTGCTAGGCTGCATCGTGAACAATGCGGCACAGAGCACTCGCTCCCTATTTAACTAGAGAACCGCACCACCTGAGACGACCAATCAGGAACGAGCTGATAAGTAGGTGTTTGTTGAGACATGCTCTCGACGATCGATCCATCCGAAGAAAGCAGCTGTTTCTGCTAAAGAGCAGTGGACGTCCTCTCCGGTGTGATATCCGCATTCGAACTCAGAAACTTTGGGGAGATCACAATATTTGGGGCAGCCGTAAAGTTCGAGATTAACACTGGGAAGATTTAATTGTTCCAAGAGAATTCTTTCCACAGTACCTCCTTTGTAACCCACCACAGTAGCTTCTTCAGTACGTGCAAGTTTGTAAACATATTTCACGATGTTAGGAATGTGATCTAACGACCACACCTTTTCTCGAGGCAGAGGATGAAAGGGTAGACCTATCACATATTTAGACACGTAGTTGGCTGTCCTTCTGTCTTTTACTGACAAAGGTTGGTGCTGTCGAAGATTGAAACGATAGACACCACATTTCCCATTCAGAGTTGCATATCCAAGTTCACGCACTAGGAAACGACCATTTACACGGAAACCGTCGAGGTCTAGAACCATACAGATGTTTTGCATAGTTGTACTAGTTCAAGTATCTGGAGATGAAAACACTTGACGTCTTCACACTGGCAGGGTCTACAGACGTCTCTGTCATTTACGCCTCAGAGCCTGCACAACACTCTGCGGTAGTCCCGGGGGCCAGGTTTCAGGCGGCTTCATCACCAGTGGTCGTCGCAGCCTTCGAGGTGGTGGCGGCGTAGTGTCCTCCACGACAACAGCCCGTAGCATCGGACCACCAATCCCAGGTCGCGGCAACATCTTAATAGTGACGGCCGGAGGTGGTGGTGGCGGTGGAGGAGGTGGCACAATCACAGGTCGACGTAGCAATCGACGAATACGCGTTCGAAAGTGTTGTGGATCGCTCTCGTAGCCGGAGTCTACATCACTCGTCCAATTATGACCAAAATCCAAGTTGTCGTCGTCGTCCATAACGTGTAGCTCAGAATAAAAAGCTAAACCTTTTTTCTGCGGTTATATACAGCCAGAACCGTGACCTTTACACATCACCCCATCGGATAAACGCGTGACACGTAGCAAAGTACACCGCCATTCGTTCCATGCAATTATTCTGAGACTTGCATCAGCCGAGTGAAGGAGTGGGGCCTTAAAATGGTCAACCAGAGGGTTTTTCATAAGGGGGAGGGCTTAAAATATAGGTAGGTCGACCGTGGGGTCCGAAAACGAGAAATTAGACTTAAAATAAAGGGGTTTTTGGGAAAATAGTACTTCTCCCTGTCAACAGATGGCGCCAGGAGGGTTTTTAATAAGGGGGAGGGCTTAAAATATAGGTAGGTCGACCGGGGGGTCCGAAAACGAGAAATTAGAGTGAAAATAAAGGGTTTTTGGGAAAATAGTACTTCTCACTGTCAACAGATGGCGCCACTGAGGGGGAAAGGGGGGTGAAAGGGGGGTTTAATAAAGGGGGATGAATTATTAATTATTAATAAAAGGGCGTGGCCTGTTACGTAATGATTATGTAATGATTACGTCATATTATGTAATGTTACGTCATAGGGGCGTGGTCGATGACGTCATAGGGGAAAGCACTGTGCAAAGGGAAATCGGTGGGGTGTGACTAAACTACTGCCGTCTTCTGAGGGGGCGGGGGTGGCTCAGTCGGTAGCGCGCCAGGCTCGTAATCTGTAGTTCTCACGTTCGAGTCCCAGCTGGGTCAGCGTTGAGATTTATCTCCGCAAAATTCCCCGCCCATCCCACGGTCAATAGGGGACACCGATGGGCTTGGAAAGGCCGCCGTCCATCGGATGGGACGTTAAGCCGTGGCCCCGTGTGCGGGAGAGCCATCCCCTGTGCACGTTAAAGAACACGCTTGATGGCCTTGACGGGAGGCTACCATCTGTCTCCCAACAGCTGTTCCAGTGGGTCCCCTCCCCCAACCTTCTCTGAGCCTTCGGGGTCCATGTGACCTGGCCATTTAGCCCATGGTGTGCAAAAAAGTGCCGCTCAGAGGTAAAACAACCCAACCGTTTTCTGATGGAGTTTCTCGGAAAAAAAATTTCATTAATTTATTTCTTTGAATGAAATTTTTACACCAAATCCAGCGCAGTGAGGCATTCATAAAATATGACAGCTTTTATAGACAAAAAAGTGGTATAAATATATAAAACTATAACAACTGAGAAGTTTTAACTTGGTACATACATTAATTCATAGGCTTTCGTCTCATGGTACGACAAAACATGGCGCCCATAAACCACGTGACCCAATCAACCAATGGCAGTGAATAACCGTGATGGCCAGCCTCTAAATCTGCACCCACAGCCAATTAAGCTCATGGACCTGATGATAAGAGGGCCGAGGCCCACTTTACAAAGAGGTCCAGGATAAGAAGAGAAATGTTTAAGAAGAAGAAGGCCAGCCTCTAACATATACAGGACCTCTATTTCCTGCTGACCGTGGGTAGGGGGAAGAGTTTTATGGAAATAGAACTCAACGCTTGCCAGCTGGGACTCGAATCTGGGAAATGCTGATTACGATTCTGGCGTGCTACCGTAGAAGCTACTCTCGCCCCGGCAGTTTTTGGGTTGTAGAGGAGATAAGTATTAACGCTAGCACAGGTGGAACTCGAACGGGAGAGCTGCGAATTACGAGCCTGACCGAGGCCACCTTGATATAACAGGCCAGGACGCTGCACTAACAGAAGACCTATTTTTGTAGAATATAACGTTTTTATTATAGTTAAATTTCTAGAAATTCGACTGGTAGTTATTTATTTTGAAAAATATCGTGATTAATTTTAATACATTCTTACTTATTTTAATAAAAATCGTTAAGAATAAATAAATCTATTTATTTCAAATCAGTTAAAATAAAATTAAGTTAAATTTTAAACAAATTGCATCACTTGAAATTTTATGCATAATTAATTTCCTTCCTTTCGCACAAAGCCGTCCTGGCCTGGTGTATCAAAGTGGCCTTAGCCTGACCCACTACCAGCTGAGGCAACCTCGCCCAAATTTTTAAAGGCAAATTATTTGTATCAACATTCAAAATATTTTTATAAAATAATATAATGATTTCACATTTTGTAAGTCTTTCTTTTTGCAGGAATCAAACGGGATTCTTCGTAGTTAATGAAGATAATAATGCGAAAGAGTTGCGAGAGATTTGGGTTGGTTTGTTTTACCTCTGAGCGGCACTTTTTTGCACACAGTGGGCTAAATGGCCAGGTCACATGGACCCCGAAGGCTCAGAGAAGGTTGGGGGAGGGGACCCACTGGAATAGCTGTTGGGAGACAGATGGTAGAGTCAGGTAGAGTCAGTACGTTCAGATGAAGACACCGGCGGCCTTTCCAAACCCATCGGTGTCCCCTACTGACCGTGGGCAGGGCGGGGAATTTTGCGGAGATAAATCTCAACGCTGACCCAGCTGGGACTCGAACCTGTGAACTACAGATTACGAGCCTGACGCGCTACCGACTGAGCCACCCCCGCCCATTTCGAGAGATATTAGGAAAAAAAAAAATCATACCTTATCAGTAAGAGGTCCAACCCCTCCTCGGGCCTTCCACAGTTCCATAATAATCTGTACAGTTGTAGCATAAGGAGCTGGATGAAGATGCTTTCTGTCTGCAAAAGACAATTTTAGCAATCAGTCTTTTAAAAATGGTGAAAAAATAGCAGGCGTATACAAAGACTAAAATTAGGCTGTATAATAGTTTGACTCTTTCTAGGGTTAGTAATGGTGGTGAAACTTTATAAGCAGGATTTCAAGAAACCAGTGTCCTTGGACATTTGGTGGTGAAACGTTATAAACAAGATAGCAGGAAATCAGTGTCCTTGTGCATTAAGTGGTGAAACTTTATAAACAAGATATCAGGATTTCAGTTGGGTTGTTTTACCTCTGAGCGGCACGTTTTTTGCACACAATGGGCTAAATAGCCAGGTCACATGGACCCTGAAAGCTCAGAGAAGGTTAGGGGAGGGGACCCACTGGAAGAACTGTTGGGAGACAGATGGTAGTCTCCCGTCAAGGCCATCCGGCGTGTTCTTTAACGTGAACAGGGTATGACTCTCCCGCACACAGGGCCACGGCTTAAAGTCCCATCCGACGGACGGTGGCCTTTCCAAGCCAATCGGTGTCCCCTACTAACCGTGGGCACGGTGGAAAATTTTGTGGAGATAAATCTCAAAGCTGACCCAGCTGGGATCGAACCTGGGAACAACAGATTACGAGCCTGGTATGCTATCGACTGAGCCAGATATCAGGAAATCAGTATCCTTGAGCATTAGGTGGTGAAACTTTATAAGCAAGATAGCAGGTATCCAGTGTCCTTGGGCATTAGATGATGAAAATTTGTAAGCTTGATAGTAGGAAACCAGTATCCTTGACATTAGGTGGTTTCGCTTTGTAGGTAATCACTTGCACCAAGGAACTAAATATCACTATCCACAGAATAAATAGTTGGCACAGCTGGACGACCCAATACCACTGCTACTAGCGCCACCTTTAGCAAACGGCCGTTAGCAAGACTCTGCAGGTTTATATCTGACTATTATATTTGTTTTTGCAAAAACATGAAACAGAAATATTTATTTGTTAAGATTACATGAAAATATTATGAAATAACTTAAAACTTATTGCCGACTTTTTGAGAAAACATCTACCTGTAGAATTTTTAAATTTTTTTTTTATTATTATTTGGAGAAAAATGTTAATTAAGCTTTAATCTGAGAAAAGCTTTAGCATCTTTTTTTTTCTTTTTGCTAAAATGTCCATGTATGGAAGTTCAGTTTGTGCTAGATACTCAAGTAATGATTAATCTATAGGTGCTCAGCCTACTAAATTAATCCACGCCCTTCATATGAAAAAATAAGACTTGAATATTTTACCATGCACGATGTCACCAAATGTAACTGTTTTGTGAGAATTAAATGCTTAACAGTAAGATCTTCTCAGTTCACTTTCCTTAGAGCTGTGACCAAGGCAGAAAGTGAAGTTTACAATTTGTCGTTTTAGTTATTAGAAGTAGATAAGGGTTGGCACACTTTTTTCTTTGCATCTGATTGGCACACTTTTTGCATCTGATTGGCACATTTTTTCTTTGCATCTGATTGGCAAACCTTTTTCTTTGCATCTGATTGGCACACTTTTTTCTTTGCATCTGATTGGCACACTTTTTTCCTTGCATACAATTGTATGAAGGTTCAGATAACAAGGACCCTATGTTGTCAGAGAACGGGACCACTGCTCATTGGTGTCCCACGTGGAAAGGCAAAGAAACTTTTTTTGCGGAGAAAAATGTGAAAAGCTGGGATTAGAACCTGGGAGCTGCAAATTACGAGCATGGATTGATACCGATCGAGTCAAACCCCATTCCAACAGCATAAAAATAATTAATAGTGGAGGAAAACACCAGTTGGTTAATTATTGATAAACAAGGCAATTTCAGGCAGTAGAACTAAGAATTATAAGAGGAAATTGCCATTCCGATGTGAGTTCTGATATCTTCCACTCAGAATAAGAAGTACTGAAGTTGGACGGTGGCACAGTCCACCCGTCTTGTGGGTCGGATGGTTAGCGTGCTTAGCTACTGATCGAAGGGATCTGGGTTCGGGTCCAGGCTACTGATCGAAAGGACCTGTATTCGAGCCCCAGGCTACTGATCGAAAGGACCTGTATTCGAGCCCCAGGCTTCTGATCGAATAGATCTGGATTCGAGCCCCAGGCTACTAATTGAAGGGACCTGGGTTAAAGCCCAGGCCACTAATCGAAGGGATCTGTATTCGAGCCCCAGGCTACTAATCAAAGGGACCTGGATTTAAGCCCAGGCTACTGATCAAAGGGACCTGAGTTCGAGTCAAGGCTTCTGATCGAAGGGATCTGGATTGGAGCCCCAGGCTACTGATCGAAGAGATCTGGGTTGAAGCGAGGCTTCTGATCAAAGGGACTTGGGTTCGAGCCCAGGCATCTGATGGAAGGGATCTGGATTCGAGCCCCAGGCTACTGATTGAAGGGATCTGGGTTGAAGCCCAGGCTACTGATCGAAGATATCTAGGTTCGAGTCCAGGCTACTGATCCAAGGGACCTGGGTTAAAAGGCACTGGGCACTCTCCTTTGACCCCGCTGAGCCACAAGCTGCTCTCGTCCACAGGACTGCCGATCACAGATAATTTGTTCGCACCATTCTGAATAAACTCTTGAAACGGTTGTACTCGAAAAGCCCAAGAGGATGCCCGTTTGGGAGATGTTAGAACTTGCACGCCGAGCATCAACTATGATGCCACGTTCAAAATCGCTCAGGTTGCTCGTTTTGCGCATTCGGGCGCTTAATACAACTCTAACTGATGCTCGTAGAGCTGGTCTGTCTTATGCATACCATACACCGTGGTCACGTGACGTATTATATATTGGAATGAACCATTTACTTGACGAGGGGTGGTGCACTAAAAATCTGGCATCTCAGTGTATACGTTTCAAACTTTTTCCATCTTCAGGCCAGTTATTGCCATTTTAAGGGATTCGACAATGTTCACTTTATATTTTACTTTGAATATAGATAATCCTGAATAACTACTAGGGGCGGGGGTGGCTCAGTCGGTAGCGAGCCAGACTCGTAATCTGCAGTTCGCAGGTTCGAGTCCAAGCTGGATCAGCGTTTACGATTTATCTCCACAAAATTCCTTGCACTGCCCACGGTCACTAGGGAGCACCGATGGACTTGAAAAGGCACCCGTCGGTCGGATGGGACGTTAAGCCGTCTCCAAGTGCTGGAGAGCCATACCCTGTGCACGTTAAAGAACACGCTGCATGGTCTGGTCGGGAGGCTACCATCTGTCTCCTAACAGTGTTCCAGTGGGTCCCCTCCATCAAAATTCTCTGAGCTTTTCGGGGTTCTTGTTGTCTGATTATTTAGCCCATGTTGTGCAAAAAATTGCCGCTCAGAAGTTGGTTGGTTGGTTGGTGGGTTCTTTTACTTCTGAGCGGCACTTTTTTGTACACAATGGGCTAAATGGCCAGGTCACACGGACCCCGAAGGTTCAGAGAAGGTTGCGGGAGGGGACCCACTGGAACGGCTGTTGGGAGACAGATGGTAGCCTCTCGTCAAGGCCATCCAGCGTGTTCTTTAACGTGCACAGTGTGTAGCTGTCCCGCACACTGGGCCAGGGATTAATGTTACATACGACGGACGTCGGTCTTTCCAAGCTCGTCGGTGTCCCCTACTGACCGTGGGAAAGACGGAAAGTTTTGCGGACATAAATCTCAACGCTGACCCAGCTGGGACTTGAACCTGAGAACTGCAGATTGGGAGCCTGGCGCGTTACCGAGTGAGCCACCCCCGCCCAGAAGTAAAACAATCCAATCCTAAGCTCTTCTAAAGCATTCAAAATCTCTACAACATTCTTCTTTTCATTACTGTAAATTACGATTGCTAAATTCTGTCCACATTCGAATGTTTAAAAAATGCACATTTTAAGAAAATGAAACACGAAATTTACACTTACCTTTTCGAAATATATGATGTATTCCAGGCATGGCTTTAAGGTGAATACACCAGCAAATGGGTTCACCAAAGTGTATGGGGAATGGATAGCCAATTGGAGAGCGAATGGTATTCCTGCGTAGAAATTTTCTTCTCCATCCATCATTATTTCGTAATAGAGCTGTAAGGGAATAATAACATCTAATATATTGTTACAGATTTTCAATTGCCATTGAATATTCAACAAATGAGCGTCGTTGTTCGTAATACATAAACAGACTGTAAAAGAACTGATTTAATAACTATGGCAATAAGTTGGGTTGTTTTATCTCTGAGTGGCACTTTTTTGCACACAATGGGCTAAATGGCCAAGTCTAAAGGACCCCCCAAGACTCAGAGAAGGTTGGGGAAGGGAACCAACTGTAACGGCTGTTGGGATACAGATAGTAGCCTCCCATCAAGGGACATACAGCGTGCTTTTTAACGTGCACAGGGTATGGCACACGGAACCGCGGCTTACTGTCCCATCCGACGGATGGCTGTATTTCTAAGCTTATCGGTGTCGTCTACTGACCGTGGGAAGGGCGAGAAGTTTTGCGGAGATAAATTTCAATGCTGACCCAGCTGGGACTCGAATCTGGGAATTGCAGTTTTAGAGCCTGGCACGTTACCGACTGAGTCATTTCCCAACCAGGACTCGGAATAGTTGGATTGTTTTACCTCTGAGCGGCAGTATTTTGCACGCAATGGGCTAAATGGCCAGGTCACAAGGACTCCCGAGGACTCAGAAAAGGCTAGGGTTGAGTAGGGTTGTTTTACCTCTGAGCGGCACTTTTCTGCACACCATGGGCTAAATGGCCAGGTCACATGGACCCCGAAGGCTCAGAGAAGGTTGGGGGAGGGGACCCGCTGGAACAGCTGTTGGGAGACAGATAGTAGCATTCCGTCAAGGCCATCCAGCGTGTTGTTTAACATGCACAGGGTATGACTCTACCGCACACGATTTAACGGGACCACGGTTTAACGGGACCACGGTTTAACGGGAGTTTTTACGGGACCACGGTTTAACGTCCCATCGGACGAATGGTGGTCTTTTCAAGACCATCGGTAATCTTGTGGGTTGGGTTGGGTTGTTTAACCTCTGAGCGTCACTTTTTTTGCACACCATGGGCTAAATGGCCAGGTCATATGGACCCCGAAGGCTCAGAGAAGGTTGGGGGAGGGGACCCGCTGGAACAGCTGTTGGGAGACAGAGAGTAGCCTTCCATCAAGGTCATCCAGCGTGTTCTTTAACATGCACAAGGTATGACACTACCGCACACGGGACCACGGTTTAACGTCCCATCGGACGAATGGTGGTCTTTTCAAGACCATCGGTATCCGCTACTGACCGAAGGCAGGGCGGGGAATCTTGTGGAGAAAATTCCCAGCTGGGACTGCGGCAGATTTTTAGTGTGACTCGGGTGGTGGAAAGCTATGAATGAAATTGTCGATGGGAAAAGTTATCAATATATTTCCGCGCCAAAGTTTTGGCGTGGGTTTAACTAGTATTAAGTATTTTCAGATTCGGCGCCGCGTTCAAGGTCAAATATAGGTCGGATTTGCGGCCCAGAAACTGATAGGTACCGAAGGAACCTGACTGAATGATCATTGAATTTTCATCACTGCATTTTATGTGAATGGGTTGTTGGGTTGGGTTTTTTTACTTCTGAGCGGCACGTTTTTGCACACCATGGGCTAAATGGCCAGGTCACAAGAACCCGGAAGGCTCAGAGAAGTTTGGGGGAGGGGGACTCACTGGAACAGCTGTTGGGAGACAGATGGTAGCCTCCCGTCAAGGCCGTCCTGTGTGTTCTTTAACGTGCACAGGGTTTAACGTTTAACGTCCACACACGGGGGCACGTCCTATTCAACAGATGGTAGCCTTTCCAAGCCAATCGGTGTCCCCTACTGAACGTGGGCAGGGCGAAGAATTTTGCGGTATATGAATGGGACTCTGTAACTTAGGAGTTAGGGAAGGCCAATAAAAGTTCTTCAAGTTCCTCAAACTATTACTGTAGGATTATCGAGCAACTGATTGGGTCGGGATGTTTTATCCCTGAACGGTACTATTTTGCACACCATAGGCTAAATGGCCAGGTCACAAGAACCCCGAAGGCTCAGAGAAGGTTGGGGGAGGGCACCCACTGGAAAAGTTGTTGGGAGACAGATGGTAGCCTCCCGTCAAAGACATCCAGCGTGTTCTTTAACCTGCACAGGGTATGGCTCTCCCGCACACGGGACCACGGCTTAACGTTCCATCCGACAGAGGCGACCTTTCCCAAACATCAATGTCTCCTACTGACCAATGACAAGGCAAGGAGGTTTGCAGAGATTAAATCTCAACTTTGTTCCAGGTGGGACTCAAACCTGGGAGCTATAAATTACGGGCTTGGCGTGCTACTGACTGAGCCATCCCTGCACACACAAGGAACGAATTGATTCATTATATCATTATCATCCCGAAATTTGCCATCTCCACTGGGTAAAAATTATGCATCACTGGCATATACCTGATTGTCCTGAACATTGCACTCCAACGATCCCTTACAAAGTCAGTCAGGTTAGCGTTTTTTTACCCATGCTGCACTCTGATTTCCACCATGCCTTTGCGGCTTTTATAGAACTTCGCAATGACGTAGAATACTGACGTCAGTAATGAAATCTTTACATGCTTTGGCATGTTTTATGGTGCTTCGAGCAACATGCAGTGGTTGCAGTAATTTGTCCAGACAGTGTACACGTCGTTGTTCACAACAGCACAATGCATTGCTCTAAAAATAAATACATTTTAATTTCCTACATTTTGTTCAGAGAACATCTTGGCACTTTCTTAAAAAAATCAGTATCGGTGGAAAATAAAAGTTCAAAAGTTATCTTATCAATAATAATAAAATGTTTACTTACTGGTACTTCAAAGAACGATTTCCGGTTCTTTTTATGCATTTCCATACACGGACTGAAAAGCATAACAGCTGTTGGGCAGATCCAAAGCACCAGTTACACCAACCCATTGCGTTTGATCATCTAGCCTTGAAAGAAAAAAATATAAGGCTTCAATGCAGAGTATATTAAGTACAAGTATTTTTTAAGGCACATCCGTTAGAACAGGAGTCCATAAATCTTTTTTGGCAGAAAAGCACTAAAGTGTCTAAAACCTTTTTGATAGCGATATCTAAGGAGTCCACAACATTTTTGATAGGAGAGTTTTTAGGAGTCCACAATATCTTTGATGAGACAGCACAAAGGGGTCGAAAACAGAAGACACAGAAACAGAAATACACAAAGGGGTCGAAAACATTTTTGATGTGAGAACTCTAAGGAGTCTACAATATTTTTGATAAGAGAGCACAAAGTGGTCCAAAACAGGTTTGATAGGAAAGCTCTAAGAGGTCCACATCATTTTTGATAGGATAGCTCTAAAAGGTTCTCATCATTTGTGATAGGAGCGCTCTAAGAGGTCCACATCATTTTTGATAGGAGAGCTCTAAGAGGTCTACATCATTTTTGATAGGAGAGCTCTAAGAGGTCCACATCATTTTTGATAGGAGAGCTCTAAGAGGTCCACATCATTTTTGATAGGAGAGCTCTAAGAGGTCTACCACAAAATATTTTGATAAGAGAGCTCTAAAGAGGTCCGCAATGTTTTAGATAAAAGAACTCTAATGAGGTCCGCAAGTATGTCCTTAGACCTCTTAGTCTTTACACTCTTCTTGGGGCGGGGGTGGCTCAGTCGGTAGCGCGCCAGGCTCGTAATCTACAGTTCCCAGGTTCGAGTCCCAGCTGGGTCAGCGTTGAGATTTATCTCCGCAAAATTCCCCGCCCTGCCCACGGTCAGTAGGGGACACCGATGGGCTTGGAAAGGCCGCCGTCCGTCGCATGGGACGTTAAGCCGTGGCCCCGTGTGCGGGAGAGCCATACCCTGTGCACGTTAAAGAACACGCTGGATGGCCTTGACGGGAGGCTACCATCTGTCTCCCAACAGCTGTTCCAGTGGGTCCCCTCCCCCAACCTTCTCTGAGCCTTCGGGGTCCATGTGACCTGGCCATTTAGCCCATGGTGTGCAAAAAAGTGCCGTTCAGAGGTAAAACAACCCAACTTTACACTCTTGATGTGAGATGCATGTGTTTCAAATTAATGACTGTTTCATTTTAATGAGTCCCATATTTGCCAGCGTTGAGATTTATTTCCAATGAAAACTCACTCTGCCCTAAATTCGAAAGGTGACATCGACGGACTTCGAAACGCCGCAATCCGTCGAATTGGACTTTAAGCCATGACTCCGTGATAGGAGAGCCATATTTTGAGCACGTGAATGAATATGCTGGATGGCCTTAACAGGAGGCTACTATCTGTCTCCTAACAGCTGTTCAGTCAGTCCCCATCCCCCAACCATGTCTGATGCCTTCGGGTCCTTGTGACCTGGCCATTTAGCCTATTGTGTACAAACAAAATGCCGTTCAGATGTAAAAGAACAATATCAATTAAACAATAAGTACTTACCTGTGGTAACTTTTCCATTCACTTTTTCATTTTGTACGTGTGGATAAGGTAATCGGCAGAAATGCCGATGGATCATTCATCAATTCGTTCTTTCAGTTCACTTCAATTACATACAAAATCCATCAATTACATCAAAGATGAATGAATCATTCCTCAATTCGTTCCTTCAGTTCAGTTACAGAATACTTTTTATTTTGTACGTGTGGATAAGGTAATCGCCAGAATATCCCATTTCTTTATATTCTCCTCTGGTTATTTTTGGCAATTCTTCAACCTCAAAGCAGGGCTATACAAATGAACAAATTCCTACTCAACAACTCACAGTTATTTCAAACTCGGTTTCTACATATCTCTAGGTCAGTACAGTTACAGGAATAATACACAGTAACAAGAATAAAAATTAGCGAGTATCAATCCAGTGTAGACGCAAGAAGCGCGAACTTGACTACCTCCAATAAGGTCTTCATAGCTATTACTAACCATCAAACCATTTCATATATTTTAATTTCTATTATTATTACTGGTAAATATTGATATTAATCTTTATACTAATGTTTGTTTAGAAATATATATTTTTAGAAGAAGAATCATTCGTATTTATTATCATTATTATAATGATAATACATATGAATGTTTTTTTTTTCTAAATAATGTATATACGTATATTTATAGATGCCGTCCCGCTGCCGAATGGTTAGCGCGCTTGGCTACTGATCTAAGGGACCTGGGTTCGAGCTCAGGCTAAGGCATGAATGTATGTGTCGTTTTTCTGCTGAGTTCTTGCCATTCTCACAGACCTTCTACTATGGCATATAAACTGACTTTTCCAGATGGTTGTCTGGGATCCCTTATTTAACACTGAACAAAAAATCCTTCGTCCACGGATTTTCCAGATCGTTGTCTTGGATTCCTTACTTAACGCTAAACAGAAATCCTTCGTCCACGAATTTTCCAGATCGTTGTCTGGGATTACTTACTTAACGCTGAAGAGAAATCCCTTCTTCACATGGGATTTTCCAGATCGTTGTCTGAGATCCCTTACTTTAACGCTGAACAGAAATCCTTCCTCACACGGATTTTCCAGATCGTTGTCTGAGAACCCTTACGTTAACGCTGAACAGAAATCCTTCCTCACACGGATTTCCCAGATCGTTGTCTGAGATCCCTTACTTTAACGCTGAACAGAAATCCTTCCTCCCCGGATTTTTTCAGATCGTTGTCTGCGATTCCTTACTTAACTCTGAACAGAAATCCTTCTTCCACAGATTTTTTCCCCCAGATTGTTGTCTGTGATTCTTTACTTAATGCTGAACAGAAATGAAATACTATCTTCCGTGCCTATGTGGTATCTTCCGTGTTTTTGTGGACATTACGGATTTTTTTCTTCCAAGTAGAGTTCGCTAAACTATCCAACACGCCAAATGAATTATTTAGAACCGCAGAACTTATCCCACTGAAACGCAAATATTTTTGCAAATTTGCGTCAACACTGAACAACAAAAGAACGTTCAGCTGAAAACGCAGAGATTCCCATTATTGGAGTAACTAACATGCACAGAAATTTGACGTCGAAGCAAAGGATTGTTTCACTGATGTATGTATCCCATGTGTTGTCGAAATAGCGAAGCTTGTTGTTTAAATCATACGGCATTGTATTGAAAGATATGTTGATTTCCGAAAGTGCCTTTTTTCCTTGTTAAAAAAACGGTGGACATTTGGTTCAAGGGATCGATAACGTTTTTCTGAAAAATATTTTATTCTGACAGGCCTCAGAAATGAATTATTAAGATATTTATAAGTACTGAACAGAAAAAGGGTTGGAATTGTTCAGTCCATAGCACGCCAGGGTCGTAATCTGCAGTTCTCGAATTCGAGTCCTAACTTGGGCTTTAGTTTAGATTTCTATCCGCTACACCTCCCACCCTTCCCTCGGTCAGAAAGGGGAGCGCTGATGGGATTGGAAAGGACGCCATCAGTCGGATGGGACGTTAAACCGTGGCCTGATGTGCGGAAGACCAATACCCTGGGCGCGTTAAAGAACGTGCTAGGTGGTCTAGCGGTAGGCTTCTATTTTTCTCCTAACAGCTGTTCCCTTCCACCAACCTTCTCTGAGTCCTTGGGGTCCTTGTGACCTATTCAAGTAGCCAATTGTGTGCAAACAAAGTGCCGCTCAGAAGTAAACTGCGCGACATTGAAATTGCCCCACCTAGAAGGAGTGAGGGGATAGGGGTGAAATGTAGCACACACACACATAGCAATACATATTTGCATGCCATGATTTAATTTGCAGCCACTTACAGAGGTTAGAAGATGAGATAATGCAGCACAATGTGACTGCCTGAGTAGGTGTTTGCACCACCATGAACGGCAACACAGGGAACAATACGGCGTGGCATGGAGTCAGATAGTCGACGGATGTGGTATCGAGCAATTGCAAACCAAGCAGCATTGACTTGGTCCCATAATTCATCGAGATTCCGTGCCAGCTGGTGAGAGGATTGCAAATATCGTCCAATGTGGTCACATATTTTTGATTGAGGATAAATCTGGAGATTGGGTTGGGTTGGGTTGTTTTACCTCTGAGCGGCACTTTTTTGCACACCATGGGCTAAATGGCCAGGTCACATGGACCCCGAAGGCTCAGAGAAGGTTGGGGGAGGGGACCCACTGGAACAGCTGTTGGGAGACAGATGGTAGCCTCCCGTCAAGGCCATCCAGCGTGTTCTTTAACGTGCACAGGGTATGGCTCTCCTGCACACGGGGTCACGGCTTAACGTCCCATCCGACGGACGGCTGCCTTTCCAAGCCCATCGGTGTCCCCTACTGACCGTGGGCAGGGCGGAGAATTTTGCGGAGATAAATCTCAACGCTGACCCAGCTGGGACTCGAACCTGGGAACTACAGATTACGAGCCTGGCGCGCTACCGACTGAGCCACCCCAGCACCAAAATCTGGAGATCGTGCTGGCCATGGCAATACTTGAACATGCTGCAAACATTGTCTGGAGACCCCATACACGGGCGTTTGTCGTGCTTCAAAATGGGCTGCTGCATACCTGCCAGGAATGGTAACAAAATGGACTATAGAGCCGCACTAACATATAATGCATACAGTACTGTGCCAATTAGGACAAGCGAAGGAACGCTAAGTCCCTTCCGCTGCAGAGTCTAAACTGCTTCAAGTCTAGAATTGTCTGTTGTGTTACTCTGCTATTATTTACACTTCCACTTGAGTCGGAATTGATATTTCATAGGCTGAGGACGTGATTATGTAAGTAGTTCACAATTTTCATTGGAAACCTTTTTTTATTAAATGCATCATAGACATCACGCCTCGTAAACGAGCTAAAAATCATCTCTTTAGGCGAAAACACTTCACTTCACAGATAATGAAGTTGCATAAGGAGACAGGGTCCGTGGACACGTCCCGTAAAGGACATTGTGGAAGAAAAAGAAAAACCACCCCTAGAGATGATAGTCTAATTCGAAGAATTAATATCATAGACCCGAAGAAGACCAGTGGATACATCTAAAGGGAGATTGCGTCTCATGGGGTTAATATAGATGCTTCCACCGTACGTCGTCGACTTCTGGAGTGTGGCCGCCGGGTTCGACGCCCTCCGAAAAGCAGCTTTTGACACCGCTATGAAGCAAAAAAGGCTATCCTGGGCAAAGAAACATCGAGACTGTACTGTGGAGAATTGGGAAAAAGTAATATTTTCCGACGAAACCCATTTTGAGGTGCATGGCTACAAGTCAAATTTCGTCCGACGCTCGCCTGAAGAACCTCTTCGATCCGGCCACATCCAGCAATCCCGCAAACACCCACCCAAGGTCATGTTTTGAGGATGTTTCACAGCTTCCGAGCCACAGACACTTCACCCCATTGAAGGAATTATGGACAGCAAAAAGTACATAGGCGTTCTGGAGGCGAAAATGGTCCCAACACTGCAGAAGCTGTTTCCTAACGGCGATGGGGTATTTCAACAGGATCTGGCTCCATGCCACAATTCTAAGCTTGCTAAGAGCTTCTTTACCCATCAACATTTGAAGGTATTGGAGTGGCCAGGAAATTCACCCGATCTAAACCCCATTGAAAATTTGATGGCCATTATTAAAGCGCGCATATCTAAGATGGATTGCACGACGAAACCAAAATGATAGAAAGTGTCATGAAAGTGTGGTACCACGACCCTGAAGTGAAGGAGATGTGTGGAAAGCTAGTGGCAATCAATGGTTGAGAGGGTGGAAGAAGTAATTAAAGCTAAGGAGGGGTCTCATTCACTATTAACTACACTATTAAACAAATAAATATTGTAGTTGTGTCTTTGTTACTGCATTTTCCTATTGTCCCAACTAATTTGCACAGTACTGTAGATCAGTGTATCCGTGATGCAGACAGTAATACCCCATACCATTATGCCTTGCAGACGGGCGATATATTGGTCGCGAAAAGCTGGATCAGTCCTATCGCCATACATACGGATCCTTCGATCGTCAGCACCCAGAAAGAAACGGGATTCATCCCTAAACACAACAGTGTTCCAAGGCAGTTTGCACGATTCAGCACCAAGCCAGACAAGCGCTGCGATGGTTTTCAGTCAATGGCAGTCGACGTAACGGTTGTCTAGAGCGCAGGTGTGTCTCATGCAACCTTCGGTTTACCGTTCGGGTCGTTATGGGACGTCGATGGCTGCTGACACAGCCTCAGTGGTGCCGAACGAGCATATCGAACAAAGCGCCTATCAAGCCGTGCGCTGACTGGCGTCGCAGAGAGAGTCGGATGGCATCACTCCCTCTGCGACGCATGCTAGAACTTTCATTTCGCCACTGCTGCCGGGGCGGGGGTGGCTCAGTCGGTAGCGCGCCAGGCTCGTAATCTGTAGTTCCCAGGTTCGAGTCCCAGCTGGGTCAGCGTTGAGATTTATCTCCGCAAAATTCTCTGCCCTGCCCACGGTCAGTAGGGGACACCGATGGGCTTGGAAAGGCCGAAGTCCGTCGGATGGGATGTTAAGCCGTGGCCCCGTGTGCGGGAGAGCCATAAACTGTGCACGTTAAAGAACACGATGGATGGCCTTGACGGGAGGCTACCATCTGTCTCCCAACAGCTGTTCCAGTGGGTCCCCTCCCCCAAACTTCTCTGAGCCTTCGGGGTCCATGTGACCTGGCCATTTAGCCCATGGTGTGCAAAAAAGTGCCGCTCAGAGGTAAAACAACCCACAACCCAAACCTGGCCATTTAGCCCACGGTGTGCAAAAAGTGCCGCTCAGAGGTAAAAACAACAATACAACAACAAAGCCACTGCTGCCAACAGGGCCCCACATCCTGAAGCGGGCCCCCCAGACCAGGATCTTTGTCTGGCCCCCCTACCTACCGCTAAGGTGAAGGGTAGCGTGCTGCTCTACAGGATTTAGGATAAAATAAGTCAGTTTAAATGATGACACAAAAGTGATATTTATATTTATTAAAAAATAAACTACATTGATTTACATAATAAAAACTTACAATAATATCAAAAATCATCTCAAAGTATGTTTTCTAGCTTTGGTCGTCGCAAAATTTTCAATAACTTCAGTAAAATCAATTGCTTAGCTAAATTATTTTCGATGCATAAAATTGCGAGATGATTAAGTTGGGTTGGGTTGTTTTACCTCTGATCGGCATTTTTTTGCACACCATGGGCTAAATGGCCAGGTCACATGGACCCCGAAGGCTCAGAGAAGGTTGGGGGAGGGGACCCACTGGAACAGCTGTTGGGATACAGATGGTAGCCTCCCGTCAAGGCCATCCAGCGTGTTCTTTAACGTGCACAGGGTATGGCTCTCCCGCACACGGTGCCAGGGCTTAACGTCCCATCCGATGGACGGCGGCATTTCCAAGCCCATCGGTGTCCCCTACTGACCGTGGGCAGGGCGGAGAATTTTGCGGAGATAAATCTCAACGCTGACCCAGCTGGGACTCGAACCTGGGAACTACAGATTACGAGCCTGGCGCGCTACCGACTGAGCCACCCCCGCCCCAGATGATTAAGTCGCTCTTGACTAGTTGTGCTTCTTTGCCATGTTTTCAATGATCGATCTTTCAGCTGAAGAAACAGTAACTGGTACTGTACAAAACAGTTTAATGGCGAACCAGATATTGGCAAATATACCTTGCGAAACAAAAAGTCGGTATGATGAGAGGATAATGTAATGTGCCTAATAAAATAATTAATTTTAGTTGGATGGGCACAACAAAAGTCAATATTTTGTAAAGTCGCTTTTTGTTTTCTGTTCATCTCACTTAGCTGGCCGAACAGCTACACCCCCCCCCCACTAATCCCGGGCCCCCTCAGGCTAGAGTCCTGTCAGCACCCACCTTGTGGGGCCATGGCTGCCAACAGCGTCCAACAGTTCATGCATCCCGATGAACATGGGCAGAGACACAACGTGTAGTCCATCCAGCTTCACATAGGCCTATAATTCTTTCTCTCTCAAAAGTATCCAAGTGACGATAAATCTGCCGATGGCGTGTACCAGGTATTTCCGGCCTTCGCTGAATAATTTCCAAGCGGAACCACCTAATCTCAACCGTTCGCATGACTTCCACGTGCATAATCACAATGCCATTCCTGTTCCTTCTTGCACCTTTTATCTCTTGAGACATACACGTCATTGTCTCCGGATTGTCATCATTTGCCTATCTCAACTGCGCACACCCATCCTTCTAATTGCATGTTTGTACGACATGTCCTTTTGAGTGTTCCCCCGCCCTGCCCACGGTCAGTAGGGGACACCGATGGGCTTGAAAAGGCAGCCGTCCGTCGGATGAGACGTTAAGCCGTGGCCCTGTGTGCGGGAGAGCCATACCCTGTGCACATTAAAGAACACGCTGGATGGCCTTGACGGGAGGCTACCATCTGTCTCCCAACAGCTGTTCGAATGGATCCCCTCCCCCAACCTTCTCTGAGTCTTCGGGGTCCTTGTGGCCTGGCCATTTAGCCCATTGTGTGCAAAAAAGTGCCGCTCAGAGGTAAAACAATCCAATCCAATCCTTTTGGGTGGGGCACTTTCAATATCGAGCAGTGTACAACATAGCCTATACCTCTGAACTATGGGCCGCAGATAATAGGTTTGCTTTTTTACCTTTGAACCGCAGTATTCTGCACACAATGGACTAAATGGCTGGTCACAAGGACCCCGAAGACGCAGAGAAAGATGGAAATGGTGGCCCACTGGACAGATGGTAGCCTCCCATCACGGTCATCCAACGTGTTTTTTAACGTGCACAGGGTATGGCTCTCTTCCATTCGGGGCCACGGCTTAACGTCCCATCCGATGGACAGTAGCATTTCAAGCCAATCCCCTACTGACCGAGGGCAAGGTGGGTAGTTTTGCGGAGATAAATCTCAACGCTGATGCATCTGGTACTCGAACCTGTGAATTGCAGCTTTCGAGCCTGGCGTGCTACCGACTGATCCACCCTCACCCCTGCCGCCGATAATATTCTTTTCTATTAACTGAATTAGATTCTACATGCTAACAATGTCTTGATTGGATCATTGATTCAGAGTTAATACTGACAATATCTTAAAAGTTGCTTGATATTATTGATATTACCACTTTTCAAGAAAAAAAAATCTCTGACTGTCATGTCTCTCTAATTTATTTATTTTAATTTTTGTATTTTTATTGCACTTTTGTTGTTGTAAATATATATCTGTATTAAGTGTGTTTTTGGAATTGCTGAGATGAGAATGTGACTCATGAGTTGTTGTTTTCGGTCTGAGCTGGCTGACTGCACATGCTGACAAGTCGAAATGCCCTTTTACGACTATTTATGACAAGCCTCTGGCGCGAGTGCTAGCGCTGGAGTTGGGTTGGGTTGTTTTACCTCTGAGCGGCACTTTTTTGCACACCATGGGCTAAATGGCCAGGTCACATGGACCCCGAAGGCTCAGAGAAGGTTGGGGGAGGGGACCCACTGGAACAGCTGTTGGGAGACAGATGGTAGCCTCCCGTCAAGGCCATCCAGCGTGTTCTTTAACGTGCACAGAGTATGGCTCTCCCACACACGGGGCCACGGCTTAACGTCCCATCCGACGGACGACGGCCTTTCCAAGCCCATCGGTGTCCCCTACTGACCGTGGGCAGGGCGGGGAATTTTGCGGAGATAAATCTCAAAGCTGACCCAGCTGGGACTCGAACCTGAGAACTACAGATTACGAGTCTGGCGCGCTACCGACTGAGCCACCCCCGCCCCCACTACCGCTGGAGAAAAGCAGATGTAATAATGAACAATAGTCCGAGCGTCTCTGTCAAACTGGAAGGACGTTTGAACACGCATCAAGGGACATTGCTCTTGCTCAGAAACAAATCCCTTAAGGAGAGGGTTAGGCTCTGTGTGAACCAGAGTTCAGTTCTGTGTGAACTTAGATACTGTGTTCTTTTTGAACCAGGTTGTAAGCAAGGATTGAATATCCTTTCACCGAGTTTGAGGCGGGCGGGGGTAGCTCAGTCGGTAGTGCGCCAGGCTCGTAATCTGCAGTTCCCAGGTTCGAGTCCAAGCTGGCTCAGCGTTGAGATTTATCTCCGCAAAATTCCCCGCCCTGCCCACGATCAGTAGGGGACACCGATGGCCTTGGAAAGTCCGCCGTCCGTCGGATGGGACGTTAAGCCGTGGTCCCGTGTTCGGGAGAGACATACCCTGTGCACGTTAAAGAAAACGCTGGATGGCCTTGACGGGAGGCTACCATCTGTCTCCCAACAGCTGTTCCAGTGGGCCCCCTCCCCCAACCTTCTCTGAGCCTTCCATGTCCATGGAAGGTCATGTGATCCTGGCCATTTAGCCAGGGTATGCAAAAAAGTGCCGCTCAGAGGTGAAACAATCCAACAACAACCCAACCCGAGTTTGAGGTCGGTATAGACCTCAAACTCGGGTTGGGCGAGCATCTTTCGGTAAAACGAGAATCTGTAAAGCGCAGATCTCCACCTCAATGTACAATTGTTTGCAGCAGCAAAGGCCCACGAAATCGAGCACATTCCCAGCACGTAATTGTATATAAATGTAAATAAATTGTGTCTTCCACATACTACTCTAGTGCTTGAATTGTTGGACACTTTTCTACACATCACTTGGCACAGCAAGTCTGAGGCAAATGTTGGTACGGGTGTAACCCCCGCTAACCTGTAATTTCACCTAAGTAATGTAATTAAGGGACTAATTGATCATCCTCTACTAGAGAGTGTTTAATCGTTGGTGATCTAGCCGAACACATTTGGCGCAGTTCAGCAGCATACGTAATTACACGTGACAAAATAAAAATCTGTGTCATTCCTTACCACTTACCACCATACTGACTTCACAGAGTTATTACTTATGTTCACAATTGACTCAATAAATAACTAGACAAAAAACACATATTTATTATTTTATATATCATATAATCAAAATAAAGCTATTGTATTCATTACCAAAAATTTCATCGAATTTAATAGACGTCACATTTGCATTTCTTGTTGATTATCTTCCGATTTTTGTACACCGACTGCTTCATTCGAAACAACTGGATTTTCGAAATTTTCTTCCTTGCTTTCTTTGTTTTCATTTTCTCCACCAGGTAGCGACACAGGAGAACCACAACTTCGAGAAAATCACAAACAGCAACTAAAGAGATTCCCAACCAGATTCCCAAATAACCGCCCACGTAACTGAAAAGCTCTATGGTCTGTAATGAGAAAAAAAAAGGAGATAAGTGCAATGTTCTCATCAATGCAATATTATATATTGCAAATTGTATGAATTAAGATTTGTGAAATATGATCATGAAATCAATACACAACAGCGAAATTTGTATCAATTAAGATCAGATAAATATTATCATGAAATCAATATTCAATATTGAAATTTGTATTTGTTAAGATCAGTGAAATATTATCATGAAATCAATATTCAATATTGAAATTTGCATGAAATAATATCAGTTAAATATTATCATGAAACCAATATTCAATATTGTAATTTGTATCTATCACGATTAGTGAAATATTATCATGAAATCAAAATTCGATATTAAAATTTGTATCAAATAAGGTTAGTGCAATATTATCATGAAATCAATATTCAATATTGTAATTTGTATCTATTAAGATCAGTTAATATTATCATGAAATCAATATTCAATATTGATATTTGTTTGTTAAGATCAGTGAAATATTATCATAAAATCAATATTCAATATTGAAATTTGCATGAATTAATATCAGTTATATATTATCATGAAATCAATATTCAATATTGTAATTTGTATCTATTAAGAACAGTGAAATATTATTATGAAATCAATATTTAAGATTGAAATTTGTATCAATTATGAACAGTGAAATATTATCATGAAATCCATATTCAATATCGTAATTTGTATCTATTAAGATTAGGGAAATATTATCAGGAAATTAATATTTAATATAGAAATTTGTATAAATTTAAAATTTCACACATAATAACGAAAGAGAAATGTTAATTTCGAAATATATACTAGAAGAACAACATATTTCCTCTCTCGAGGTTGGGTTGGTTGTTTTTCCTCTGAACGGCACTGTTTTTGCACACAATGAGCTAAATGACCAGGTCACAAGGACCCCGAAGATTCAGAGAATGTGGGGGGAGGGGACCCATTGGAAAGTTATTGGGAGGTAGATAGTAGCTTCCCTTCAAGGCCATCCAGCGTGTTCTTTAACGTGCACAGGATGTGGCACTCCCGCACACGGAGCGTCGGCTTAACGTCCCATCCGACGGACGGATCACTGTTAATCTCACATGTAAATATTCTTAGGGTAAAAAAGTATTTCTAAAATCTTATTAAAGTTTTACAATTATAAAAATAGAAAAATATTTCTGGTGTTAAAATTATTAGTTCTTTCTAGCATACATTATAAATATTTTTCGTGAATTTAAAATTAATATTTTGTTGTAACAGCATACTTACTTCGTATCTCGGTTTGTAAATGTAATTTGTTATTTTCATACGACTGAAATCAACAGTAACATACGTCCGGCATCTGCAACGGAAAATAAACCTTATTTCTTTTGAGCAATATATAAAGATAATTCAGTAATAAAGTATCACAGAAAAATATCTTGTATACAAGAAACATTTGATATAATTAGTTGAAAAAAATCCAACTGAGAACAGCCATTTTTTTGACTAATTATATAAAGAAATATTATTTTCTTTCAGCTTCAGCTGTAAAAAAAAATAATTGGAAATACGTTTTAAAATATTCGATATAAACGAAATTACTGAAAATAAAACTAATTGATATTCAAACTAGTCGATTTCTGAATGTTTTTTTTTTTTCAAGTATTATTTTAGTATTATTGTTCAGGGCCCATATGGGCATATTATAATATAAAGGTAAATACTATTTTCAAAATTTGTAGCTATATGAGAATGTGTAATGAATGCATTTACAATAAATTCGTTGGCTCACGAATATTTTTATACCAAAAGTGCCAAAAATTATTATTTTATAATTGGAATTTGACCTAATATGTGTAATATGCAATTTCACGTATTTATTACATGCAGCTTTAGAAAATAGGTGCAAATTCAATTTCATTTAATTTGTTAAATACGAAATTTTATCAAGAATTTCAAGTTTATTATCATTAGAAATTCGATAATAATTTTAATAAGCTTATCAACAGCCCAAATGCTTGACTAGGTTGATGTAGTATGTTGTTATATTAACAGTAAAAATAAAAAAAATAAATACCCCCTCAAGCAGCTGCTTGCCACAGAGGTCTGACATAAGCCTGTCAATTTATATGCCACAGTTGAAGATCTGAGAGGATGGCAGTACCTCAGCAGAAAACAACACGAACATCCATGCCTTACCGGGGGCTCGAACCCAGGTCCCGTAGATCAGTAGCCAAGCGCGCTAACCACTCGGTCACGGGACGGCATATTAACAGTACAGAAAGTAAATTTAAAATCAGTTTTAAGAATGGAAAAAGGAGAAAAAAATTATAATTAGTTAACAGATGATATTAAAAAAATAAAATAAAATACCCTCTCAAGCAGCTGCTTGCCACAGAGGTCTGACAGGAGCCTGTCAGTTTATATGCCAAAGTAGAAGATCTGAGAGGATGGCAGAACCTCAGGAGAAAAACAACACTAACATCCATGCCTTACCCGGGGCTCGAACCCAGGTCCCGTAGATCAATAGCCGAGCGCGCTAAACACTCGTAAGATTAATTAATATACAATAAAGGTAATTAATTAACAGAAAATAATGATAATTAATTAACAGACAATAATGATTGTTAATTAAGGGAAAATAATAAGATTAATTAGCATATAATAACGCCAATTAATTAATCGAAAATAATGAACATTAATTAACAGTCAATAACGATAATTATTTAACGGAAAATAATAATTATTACTTAATAAACAATCGTTATAATTAATTAACAGAAAATAATGATAATTAAATAACAAAAAAATGATAATTAAATTGCAGAAAATAATGACGATGAAATAGCAGAAAATAATAAAAATTTATTAACAAGCAATAATAACAATAATAAAAATTTAATAAAAAAGTTTATAAATTATTAATAAAAAAGAAATTAATTAACATATAATAATGATAAAAAATTAATATGAAACATTTATTATTTATTAACATATAATTGTGATATTAATTAATAATAATTAATTAAAAGGTAGTAACTCAAAAGGAGTGTAGTCATAGAGAAAAAAGACTGACATCCCAAAGAATTTAGTTGTGATCATGAAAAAAGGGCTCACAAGAAATATAGTCATTAAAAAAGACCTAAGAGTCATGACGAGATTGCATATGAAGAACAGATTTATGTATTCAAGAATTTAGTAAATTAAATTGTAATACTTACTCCACCCCATATTCCTTTGCAATCTGGAATTGGGAAAACATAATTAAAATTAATTCTGATTCTTTCTACTAAGGAATCTATTAAAGAATTAAAAAATATTATCTCTTTTTAAATTTCACTAGTTTTTAAAATCAAAGATCAACAAAGCGTGAATCGTGAGTTGTGAATCGTGAATCGTATTTTTCTGTTATATTAAAACAAATCATTTCTTAAAAAATTTGAATTTTATAAAAAAAAATTCTTAAATAGTAGCAATGAGTGGAAGGTTAAAATTACAAGTTCGAGTCCGTTTAGACGGAAAATAATTGAACGGTCATGAAGCTTTTATTCAGAAATGTACACCGCTATTTGTGGCAGGGTTCGCTCAGACGGTAACGCGCCCAAGTTCGTAATCAGCAGTTCCCAGGTTCAAGTCCCAACTTCTCCAGAATTCAGCTTTATCACCGAAAAACGTCCCATCCTGCAATCGGTTAGAAAGGAGACACCAATAGATTTGGAAAGGCTGTCTTCCGTGAGACGGAATGTTAAGCCGTGGACATGTTCAGGAATTACATAATATGTGCATATTAGACAGCACGCTGGATGACTTTGATGCGAGGCTTCAATGTGTCTCTTAACAGCTGTACAGTGGGTCCCCCCTTCCCCCAATCTTCTCTGACCCCTTGGGTCCTTGTGACCTGGCTATTCAGGCCATTGTGCACAAAATAAGTGCCACTCAGGGGTAAACGGACCTACACAGCGAATTCATGTTTTTATTCATTTTTAATTATTAGCTATTAAAACTTTTAAATAATTTTAATTATTTGATGACGAAATCGACACTTTAATATTATTCGTAAAGAAAAAAAATGCTGGAAAGAATTTCTAATCTTTTTTGAAATTTATAAATTTTTTATTTATAATTTATCAGTTTTTCTTTCATAATTTATCAATTTCTCTTTTACAATTTATTATACCCTTTTTTTAATTTATCAATTTCTCTTTTACAATTTATTATACCCTTTTTTAATTTATCAATTTCTCTTTTATAATTTATTAATTTTTCATTCATAATTTATCAATTTCTATTTCATAATTTATTAATTTCTCATTTAAAATTTATTAATTCCCCTTTTAAAATTTATTAATTTCTTTTTTGTAATTTATTAATTCTTTTGTATAATTTATTAGTACCTCTCTTATAATTTATCAATTTCTCTTTTATAATTTATTAGTTCCTCTTTTATAATTTATCAATTTCTCTTTTATAATTTATTAATTCCTCATTTATAATTTATCAATTTCTCTATTACAATTTATTAATTCCTCTTTTATAATTTATCAATTTCTCTTTTATAATTTATCAATTTCTCTTTTATAATTTATTAATTTATCATTTATAATTTATCAATTTCTATTTCATGATTTATTAATTCCCTTTTTATAATTTATCAATTTTTCTTTTATAATTTATTAATTCTCGTTTTAAAATTTATCAATTTCTCTTTTATAACTTATTAATTCCTCTTTTATAATTTATCAATTTCTCTTTCATAATTTAAAGATTTCTCATTAACAATTTATTTATTTTCCTTTTAAAATTTTTCAATTTCTCTTTCATAATTTATTAATTTCTCTTTATAATTTATTAATTCCTCTTTTATAATTTATCAATTTCTGTTTTAGAGTTCATTGCTTTCTCTACATAAATCGTCTTTCTTTTATAAACCTCTTCTAATCTTCTAATTTTTAAAATCTCTTCTAATTTCTTTTATTAATATTTCTTTTATAATTTATTTATTTTTCTTTTATAAATTATTATTCTCTCTTTTAAATATTTTATTAATTCCTCATTCATGATTTATTAATTTCTGTTTTAAAATATATTAATCACTCTTTTAATTTTTTTATTAATTTCCCTTTTGACAAAATTCTTTTTAATAAGTTTCTTATAATTATTTTTTTCATTTATTTGAAAATAATAATGATATTAAATTTTTTTCCTGGTAAAAAAAGTATCAAACTGGCTCAAAATCTGCACTATATTGAAATAAATAAATTATAAAATTTAAGCTTCTAGATAAAATAAATGAATTGGGATTTAAATTTCAAGATCACAAACTGTGTGGAACAAAGCACAGTTCAGAACTAAAGAAAATAAAAACCGTATGAATAACCCCAATTAATAGAACACATGCACTTAATGAGACATACACATTGAATGAAATACAGTGGTGCCAAAAGTTAAGCTACAACACCATTTTTATGCCAATAAGAAGCTAACTTCGAAATTTTCTAATTGTAAATCTACTTCTAATCTTCTAACTTGTAAAATAACTTGTAAAATAGCTTAAACTTCGAAATTTTACAACTTGTAAAATAACTTGTAAATCAACTTCTAATCTTCTATCTTATCTAACTTACAAATCTTTTTATGGTAAAATATGACTGAAAGAAAATCAAAGATCTCAATCAAGTCTAAATAAATCTCGATATTCATCACTAACAGCTGGCATTTAAAGAGTTAAGAAAGCTAAATTATTTAACGTCAGTAATTCAAAGCTATGAAACTCACGCAATACTGAAGAATAAAAAAAATAATAAATACCCCCTCAAGCAGCTGCTTGCCACAGAGGTCTGACAAGAGCCTGTCAGTTTATATGCCAAAGTAGAAAGTCTGAGAGGATGGCAGAACCTCAGCAGAAAAACGACACCTACATCCATGCCCAATCCGGGGCTCGAACCCAGGTCCCTTAGATCAGTAGCCAAGCGCGCTAACCACTTGGCCATGGGACGGCTACTGAAGAATACTGAAATAATTACTGACAAAAACGTCTAAAACATACACTTATTTATTAAGCTACTGAAGAATACTGAAATAATTACTGACAAAAACGTCTAAAACATACACTTATTTATTAAGCCCCGAAACAATGTTTATTATTTAAGTTTTAATTAACTTCCCAGGTGAAATCTTTTGACTGCCATTGTTATTGTAATATATCCAAACTTCCATAACTCATTAAAAACCTAACAAATATTGTTGAGTTGGATTCGTTACCTCTGAGCGGCACTTTTTTGCCCACAATGGGCTAAATGGGTTGGGTTGTTTTACCTCTGAGCGGCACTTTTTTGCACACCATGGGCTAAATGGCCAGGTTACATGGACCCCGAAGGCTCAGAGAAGGTTGGAGGAGGGGACCCACTGGAACAGCTGTTGGGAGACAGATGGTAGCCTCCCGTCAAGGCCATCCAGCGTGTTCTTTAACGTGCACAGGGTATGTCTCTCCCGCACAGGGACCACGGCTTAACGTCCCATCCGATGGACGGCGGCCTTCCCAAGCCCATCGGTGTCCCCTACTGACCGTGGGCAGGGCGGGGAATTTTGCGGAGATAAATATCAACGCTGACCCAGCTGGGACTCAAACCTGGGAACTACAGATTACGAGTCTGGCACGCTACCGACTGAGCCACCTCCGCCCCAATGGGCTAAATGACCAGGTCACAAGGACTCAAGGCTCAGAGACTGATGAGGGAGGGGACCCACTGGAACAGCTATTGGGAGACATGATAGATTCCCTTTAAGGCCATCCTATGTGTTCATTAACTGCACAGGGTATGGCTCTCTGTCGCACACGGGGTCACGGCTTAACGTCCCATCCGACGGACGGCGGCTTTACTGACCGAAGGCAGGGCGGGGGGTTTTGTGGAGATAAATCTGAAGGCTGACCCAGCGGGGACTCGAACATGGAAACTAAAGATTATGAACCTGGCGCGCTACCGACTAAGCCACCCCCGTCCCTAAATATTGCTGAATTTTAAGATTTTAACAGATTGAGATTATTAATTTACCTCCATACGTTTTTACCATAAAAGGGTTATTTTAGATGTTACAAAGATTTGAAACTAGTTTCCTAATGACATAAAATGCTGTTGGAACTTAACTTTTGTAAATGGTATAATACCCTAAAACGCATCTTCTTCTCGGCTATAAAAACACGAGCAATAACTAACTGAATGACCTAGATGAATGACCTAGATGGGAATTAATACGCTCGACACGATTCCCAAAAAAATAACGAAGACAAGCTCGACAAAAGAATTAACAAAGGAAATTGGATCAGTTTTGAAAAAATTCGCTAGGCAAAATTTCAGAGTATCTGAAAAACTAAATCAAATATTGTTTATAATTCCTAATTTCGAAATTCGAGGACAAGGGGAAAAAAAACTTTGGTTAAAAACAAGCCAATTAAAAAAGTTAGAAAGTTCACAAAAAAAAATTCAGAAAAATGCAGGAAAACTTTTACTCACCTTATAAGAAGAAAAATCATGTTGTTCAACGAACACGCTAAAACCATTACCACTACAATACAGGAAAAAAAATTAAAATGTTTTTTTTTTAATTACATAGGAAATTTTATTATTTGTTGTCATTACTTATTTATGAAAGTTACTTGAAAGGAACTCAAAAGTAATGATAGCCATTATTGCTTTTGTGTCTCAGTTTAATTATCTTGGGAGCTATATTACTGATACTGGTGGGGCGGGGGTGGCTCAGTTGGTAGCGTGCCAGGCTCGTAATCTGTAGTTCCCAGGTTCGAGTCCCAGCTGGGTCAGCGTTGAGATTTCTCTCTGCAAAATTTCCCCAGCCCTGCCCACGGTCAGTAGGGGACACCGATCGGCTTGGAAAGGCCGCCGTCAGTCGGATGGGACGTTAAGCCGTGGCTCCGTGTGCGGGAGAGCCATACCCTGTGCACGTTAAAGAACACACTGGATGGCCTTGACGGGAGGCTACCATCTGTCTCCCAACAGCTGTTCCAGTGGGTCCCCTCCCCCAACCTTCTCTGAGCCTTCGGGGTCCGTGTGACCTGTCCATTTAGCCCATGGTATGCCAAAAAGTGCCGCTCAGAGGTAAAACAACCCAACCCAACTGATACTGATGATGTGCGACATGAGATTAACAGACGAATAGGGATTGCTGCCGGGACTTTTAAGAATCTATGGAGAGTGTGAAGAAATAGGCGTATACACTAAAGACTAAAATTAGACTGTATAATGGTTTGGTTCTTTCTACGGTTAGTTATGGTAACGAAACATAAACCCTTTGTAATCAGGATAACAGGAAATTTGATGCTTTTGATTCTAGATGACTACGCAGTATTTTGGGCATTAGGTGGTTTGACTTTCATGAGGCTAGACAAAGGAGTCGGTAACCTTCTTTAAGCAGCATATTGCTCAGAGAGAGATTCCGTTGGTTTGGCTATGTTGTCTGTATGGATAATTCTAGATTAGCGAATAGGATTATGAACAGGGTGCCTAAATGCCTCAGAAAAAGTGGGAGAGCTAGAATGCAAATTTAAAACTTATTTTAGATTTTACATAACTTCGAAATTAACTTCCACTGTTATACCATGGAGGGTGGTCATAATTCAGTGTCCACCGAGAGTATGTTTGGTATATGAATAGTATAAAACATATGTTGGATTTGTTGGTCAGTATTGCTACGATATGCTTAGAGTAATTAATAACATATGGCGAATTATTTGAATATTGAAAAAATATACTTACTGACAAGAATGTCCACATTGCTCGTAACACTGCGAAAGTAATTCTTCGTTCACAAATTCTTCAGCTGAAAATTATTTCGGAAATAAATTGGAATTAAAATATACACAATTTGCTTATTATTTATCAATCACAAAGAAAACAAATTAAAATGACTAAATGCTTCACTTGATGAGAGTGGTATCCTTTTTTTTAATGTCAGAAAGTAAGGTTCCTATATAAATTCTGCGGGGATGTATGTGACCACACCAAAGAAAAAATATATATGTCCCAACCTAAAAAAACAACACCCTTCAAGCAGCAGCTTGATAGAGTTCTGACAGCAACCTGTCAATTTATACGTCATAATAAACGTTCTGTGAGGAAGAACTTTTGGTCATGAAGAACCCTCGGAAATCCGAAATTCCATATATCCGAGATCTTCGAACCAAAATACCCATATGATCCAATTTTTAGCTGTCTAGCACTGATAGATCTCAATTTGACCTTTGACCTCAAAGCACCCTCCGAATCCGAAATTTCGCAATATTTCAGAGACTACAACCGGAAACACCCCCAGACACCAATTGTCACGCTTCTAGCACTTGAAGATCATGGTTTAACCTCTACATGACCTCTATTTGACCTTAAAGGACACCTCGGAGGTCAGATTTCGGATTTTTCCCGTGATCTGCGATCCGGATGACCCGTTGGCGCAAAGTTTCAGAGCTCTATCATAGTTAATATCATATTCTATCATTATAATTTCAGAGCTGCATCATAGTTAATATAAACGGGTGGTGTTGGTTTACCAACGAGCGACACGTTTCTACACACAATGGGCTAAATGGCCAGATCATAAGGACCCCGAAGTTTCAGAGAAACTTGGGGAGAGGGGATCCACTGGACAGTTGTTAGGAGACAGATGGTAGCCTCCGATCAAGGCCATACAGCATGTTCTTTAAAGTGCAGGGGGTATTGTTCTCCCTACACAGAACCACGGCTTAACGTCCCATCCGACGGGCGGTAGCCTTTCAAAGCTCATCAATGTCCCCTAGTGAACGTGGGCAGGGCAGGGAGGTTTGCGGAGAAGAATCTCAATGCTGGACGAGCTGGGAACTACAGATCATGAGCCTGACCCGCTACCGATTGAGCCAACACCGCCCCTAGCTGTCTAGCACTGATAGATCTCAATCTGACCTTTGACCTCAAAGGACCATCCGAATCCGAAATTTCGCAACATTTCTGAGATCTACAACCGGAAACACCCCCAGACACTAATTTTAACGTTTCTAGCACTTGAAGATCGTGGTTTGACTTCTACAAGACCTCCATTTGACCTTGAAGGATACCTCGGAGGTCAAATGTCGGATTTTTCCCGTGATCAACAATCCGGATTACCGCAATGCGCAAATTTTCAGAGCTCTACAATTTCTGCATCATAGTTAATATTAGCGGGATTCCCTGTCAGTCAAGCACTCACCATTGTATATGGGGCGGGGATGGCTCAGTCGGTAGCGCGCCAGGCTCATAATCTGTAGTTCCGAGGTTCGAGTCCCAGCTGGGTCGGCGTTGAGATTTTTCTCCGCAAAATTCCCCGCCCTGTCAGTACAATATTCAACCCCCTTCCCCAGAGACTAAATCCTGAGCAGAACCCTTGATATTAGTACCCATAGCCATCGGTACCCTGTCAGTACCGATGGGCTTGGAAAGGCCGCCGTCCGTCGGATTGGACGTTAAGCCGTGGCCGCGTGTGTGGGAGAGACATACCCTGTGCACGTTAAAGAACAAGCTGGATGGCCTTGACGGGAGGCTACCATCTGTCTCCCAACAGCTGTTCCAGTGGGTCCCCTCCCCCAACCTTCTCTGAGGCTTCGGGGTCCATGTGACCTGGCCATTTAGCCCATGGTGTGCAAAAAAGTGCCGCTCAGAGGTAAAACAACCCAACCCAACCATTGTTTATGGATACACAATCGTATCAGAATAATATGACCACCTACCATACATATACTATGGTAAGTGGTCATATTATTCTGATATGACTGCGTATATGATGTAAACATACCATTTGGGCAAAATATCTCTTCTTCGTCCAGAGAAAAGTAATTTCGGGATGGGCATTCAGACATTTCGATGGAAACGTTTCGGATACATTCTTCTGCGCATGCCTGAAAGATTACGAAACAAATACAACCAATTTAAATTCAATATCATCTAAAATTACCTGTACATTAGCTTTACTGTAACCCCTTGGCATGGAATACAAATAATAATAACAAACTAAAACACAATGTAGACTCTTACTAATACTTATATAAACATCAAACAATCATAACACACTATATTGATTGTCATATTTCGTACAGAAACTTAACCAGAATTTTTGGAAGATAGAGATTTGAATAATTGCATTAGTAATAAAGTTTTTGTCAATAAATATTTATGTATTAATGATTTTTTAAGGGAGTGGGTGGTTAATGTTAAAATCAAGCCCCTTTATACAAGGTACTAATATCAAGGGTTCTGCTCAGGATTTAGTCTCTGGGGAAGGGGGTTGAATATTGTTTTTTGGGGGGTTGGATTGTTTTTCTTCTGAGCGGCACTGTTTGGCACATCATGGTCTAAATGGCCAGGTCACATGGACCCCGAAGGCTCAGAGAAGGTTGGGGAAGGGGACCCACTGGAACAGCTGTTGGGAGACAGATGGTAGCCTCTCGTCAAAGCCATTCAGCGTGTTTTTAACGTGCACAGGATATGTCTCTCTCCCACACACAGGCCAACGGCTTAGCATCCCATCTGACGGACTGCGGCCTTTCCAAGCCCATCGGTGTCCCCTACTGACCGAGGGCAGGGCGGAGAATTTTGCGGTGATAAATCTCAACATTGACCCAGCTGGGACTCGAACCTGGGTACTATAGATTAGGAGCCTGGCGCGCTACCGACTGAGCCACCCCTGCTATTGTTTTTTGGGGAGGGGATTTCATCTTTTGCATATTATATATATATATATTTTTTTTTTTTTGGTGTTGGGGACGTTTCCCCAACACCAAAGACCTAAGAATAAGATTTGAGTAGGGTTTCCCTGTTACTAAAATATTTTACCGAACAGGAAGGGTTAAAATGATATTCTATACGGAAAAAAATTATAGTTGTTTTTTAAAATTATATGAAGCATCGGACTAATCTACTATGGGGCTAAAATAAAATTTATTTTACAGTATCTAAATTTTCTGTTGAGACAAGTGCAATGCGGAAAGGTTTCCGCATTCTACTTGCCTCAACAGAACTTTTCCTGTCCTTCAAGTACTGCCAGTATCTATGCAAAGTTGCAGATATCTAAACCAATTCTGGAATGCTTGGAGGTATTCCTGTTGGGGAATTCTCTGCAATCTGAATGAAAGCATTTTTACAAGTCTTATACCATTGTGAAAAGCTTCTCATCAAGTTCCATTATAATTTTTGAAACAAAAATCGCATAGTGCAACTTCGGGTGAATATGCAGGATGGGGTAAGTGTTTGATTTCTTCCTTCTCCAGATAGGCCGTGACGTGCCGGGTTTCCTGAGCACTGGCATTGTCAGGAAGAAGACACTCCTTGACACGCTTGTTGTTGGACTGACTCCTTCATCTTTTTAACCATTTTGAGCAAAACAATATTGGTGTAGTATTGGCTATTTACAGTTATTTTTTCGGGTAAGGTGACCATGACTTCCACTCTTTGGGAATTAAAAAAAAATGTGAACACTCTCTTTCTTGAGCGTAAGTCTTGTCAAAGGATTTGGGGACGCTGTTCATCTTCCGCAACCCAAACATAGTTGTCGATCTCTCTTGTTCAGTAATAAAACCACATCTCATCACTTGCGACAATTTCTGTTAACTGTTTGGGGTCACTAGGTTCAAATATTGCCAGCATCTCCTCTCATGAGTCGACTCTAACGCTTTTTTTTTTTTTGTAGGGGCGGGGGTGGCTCAATCGGTAGCGCGCCAGGCTCGTAATCTGTAGTTCCCAGGTTCGAGTCCCAGGTGGGTCAGCGTTGAGATTTATCTCCGCAAAATTTCCCCGCCCTGCCCACGGTCAGTAGGGGACACCGATGGGCTTGGAAAGGCCGCCGTCCGTCGGATGGGACGTTAAGCCGTGGCCCCGTGTGCGGGAGAGACATACCCTGTGCACATTAAAGAACACGCTGGATGGCCTTGACGGGAGGCTACCATCTGTCTCCCAACAGCTGTTCCAGTGGGTCCCCCTCCCCCAACCTTCTCTGAGCCTTCGGGGTCCTTGTGAACTGTCCATTTAGCCCATTGTGTGCAAAAAAAGTGGCGCTCAGAGGTAAAACAACCCAAATCTGTCGCTCTGCTGTAGCTAACTAAGGGTGAGAAGAAGACCTAGAACTGTTCGGAGCTTGGGGTAATATTCTTCTCTCCGATCTAAAATCAACTCCCAAGTCTTACGTTCACGTTCTCTATTGTTTTGATGGGGAAAAGACGTTCAGAGGATGATGACCCTATTAGGCATCCAACTGGGTGAGGTGGGTTATTAGAGGAACTGAATCTCCCAACATTCTGAAAATGGTGGAGTCCATGTAAAGTTCAGGAGTGGAAGAGCGATAGAACTCAAAATAAACTCCTGGTTCGTTGGCTTCTTTTAGAATTGTGAGAGATTAAACAGTTTTCTTTTAATATCCTAATTTCTATATTATTAGTTATCAAGGGATGCTAATACCATGATAATAGTATGCACAGAGTAGTTTACTGGTTAGATTGTAGAAATTTGGATGGTATTTCATCAGGTTCATATCCACTGAACTTGCACTCGATTCTTGAGCAGCAGCTGATGTCGACTGTTGAGAAGTCGTAAAATGCGTGAAAGGGGACGCCAACAGCTTGGCGTCTCAAGTTCAAAGGTTCAATTTAAAATATATACTGAGAAAATATATACCGCTTACTGAGAATTCCGGATGTTTGAGTACCGGATAACCTGTGGTTTACTGTAATAGCTGATTTCTTGAAAACAAATTACAACAAAAAACGATTCAAAAGTATCCTGACTGAAAATATTAACGAAATTTACCTCATCAGTTAAAGGTCCAACACCCCCACGAGACTTCCATAGTTCCATATAATCTGTACAGTTTGTGGAATACGGAGCTGGCAGTAGATGCTTTTCCGTCTGAAAAGATATGAAATAACTTATTTAATAATAGGCAGTAACATTAAAACCTTTTGAGATGATTTGCATTCAGTTTAGTACAGAGAAATAATTGCCCTGAGCTGGGTGAGATCCGAGTGGGACGGATCCTTACCAGTACAAATAATTTTACCTTTACACTCAATAAATTAAATAGTATATTCACAATAATCACAGTGCAATAAAGGGAAGGGTTGGCTAAATCGGTAGCGCGCCAGGCTCGTAATCTGCTAGATCCCGGTTCGAGTCCTATCTGAGATAGCGTTGAGATTAATTTCCTCAAAACTTTCCGCTTGCCCTCGGTCAGTAGGTGACACCGATGGGCTTGGAAAGGCCGTCGTCCGTCGGATGGGTATCTAAGCCATGTGCGAGGGGCCATATCCTGTGCACGTTAAAGAACATGATGGATGGTCTTGACGGGAGGATATCATCTGTTTCCCAACAGCTGTTCAGTGGGTCCCCTTCCCCCAACTTTCTCTGAGTTTTGGGGTCCTTGTGACCTGGCCATTTTGCCCATTGTGTGGAAAAAAGTGCCGCTCAGAGGTAAAACAACTAACATTAAAGAACACACCGGATGGCCTTGACTCCCGTCAAGGCCATCCGGTGTGTATCTGTCTCCCAACCGCCGTTCCAGTGGGTCCCCTCACCCAACCTTCTCTGAGCGTTCGGGATCCTTATGACCTGGACATTTTGCCCATTGTGTACAAAAAAGTGCTGCTTAGAGGTGAAACAACCCAACCAATAGTGCAATAATTTATTTTCTTAGTTTATTTTCATACTAAGTTAGGAAAAGAATAAGAGGAGGCTTTATGGTAATTGCAAATGTTTTTAGTTTCGTTACATGGTTATTGCTTAAAGCTACCAATAGAGGATGATCGTTTTTCGGCGGGAAGTTTAGTGATTGGAGCACCTGACATGCGATCAGGAGGTCATCGGTTCGGATGCCACAGGGGCTAATGATAAGTTTTCTTCTATATTTATAACAGTAAATGCTCTATCCCTTGTTATTGGGAAATATAACACTCCCAAAGTCTTATCTCCGGAAAAGTCCCCGCCCTGCCCACGGTCAGTAGGGGACATCGATGGGCATGGAAAGGCCGCCGTCCATCGAATGGGACATTAAGCCGTGGCCCCGTGTGTGTGAGAGCCATACCCTGTGCATGTTAAAGAACGCGCTGGATGCCCTTGACGGGAGGCTACCATCGGTCTCCCAACAGCTGTTTCAGTGGGTCCCCTCCCCCAACCATCTCTGAGCATTCGGGGTCCTGGTGACCTGGCTATCTGCACTATGGTGTGCAAAATAGTGCCGCCCAGAGGTAAAACAACCCAACCCAATTCCCAAAGTCTTATTTATAATTTCGAGGTATCTCATGCAAACTTTCTTTGACAGGTTTTTCAGCATTGTTGATACCATCGGATCTTGTCCCCTTTTCAATTTTAAAACTTCTGTTGCTGTTTCTTTTATTTTTTTTTAAAGGAAGAAGTATTTTCCTACACAATGGATGGAGATAACCTAGAAGCTATATTAGACTTTCCCTGATTTCTCATGAAACATGCAAACACTTACATAACAGCATGCCTACTAGTCTTAGTAGTCAAGTGTGCTAACCACTAGACCAGGTGAGGATGATTACCTTCACCAGTTCAATGGAAGTTGCAAATTTGATGTTATCCTGACATTCCAGATCTTGGGTTGGGTTGGGTTGTTTTACCTCTGAGCAGCACTTTTTTGCACACCATGGGCTAAATGGCCAGGTCACATGGACCCCGAAGGCTCAGAGAAGGTTGGGGGAGGGGACCCACTGGAACAGCTGTTGGGAGACAGATGGTAGCCTCCCGTAAAGGCCATCCAGCGTGTTCTTTAACGTGCACAGAGTATGGCTCTCCCGCACACGGGGCCACAGCTTAACGTCCCATCCGACGGACGGCGGCCTTTCCAAGCCCATCGGTGTCCCCTACTGATCGTGGGCAGGGCGGGGAATTTTGCGGAGATAAATCTCAACGCTGACCCAGCTGGGACACGAAACTGGGAACTACAAATTACGAGCCTGGCGCGCTACCGACTGAACCACCCCCGCCCCTAATTGATGCTGTGTGACAAGGATTCGAACCCACATCTTCCAGTAACTTGTTAGGTATGCTAACCACCACATCATCAACGACTATTGTTTTATTTTTTTTTCAGCTAGTGTGACTAATAAACTTTCCCGCATTTTTTAACTGATACGCTCATGACACCATTTATGTCGGGAAAAGGACAACCTCTCACGGGAAAAATCAATTCTTTTCAGCTGAATATTTCAGCTATTATATTGAATTATTGATTTAACGCCATCAACGTGAGTGACAAATATTAAATTCCATTAATGAGGCAATTTGGTTGTCCGTTTCCCGACATAGAGGGCGCCATGAGCAAATCAGTTGAAAAATTGTGGAAAATTTGTAAGTCACACTAGCTGAGGAATACACGTTAGCCGTTTATGCTGTAATGGTTAGCATACTTGGCAAGTTATTGGGAGACGTGAGTTCAATTCCATTTACGGCAAAACCAATTCCTTTCAGCTGAATATTTCATGAGTCCCATGTGTATAAGGCATCTCCTGTTATGCTAATAGATATTATGGATATAACCTTTCATCAGAATGTAGTCGTTGTCTACCATGAAATGGTAATAACGTAAGGGAGAACAATAGTGTTATTATACTCTATTTTATAGTATAGTGATAAAACAATTACTCCTCAAGCAGCTTCCTATCACTATAGTTTGAAAGAATTTTTTCATTTTTCCCACAGCTTAGAAAAAGCCGTATAAGACGTCACCTCAGGGCTAAGACAACACTAGAAATGTTCATATATCTTCATTATATAAATAACTCACCATAATATTGGATTGTATCCGAAAGGTTCATCCGAAGCACGATGGTTTTGATACTTGACATTCTCTTCGTTAAATGAAAGAGAGAAATTTTATTTCCAAAAACTATTTTTATAAATTTGCTGGTGGTTTAACTGTTTACAAAATTTCTCAATGTCATATATACTGTCGCTATTGAAAAAAAAACACCATTAACAATTGGAGCGTAATCTATGAGATTTATTTAGTAAAAACAACTTGTTGAGAAAGGAGAGTGATCACACGTGTGAAGTGATTCAATGTTTATTTTACCTTTTAATGTGTATTACATTTTACAGAAGACACATTTTAACAAGGTATTGAACCTCCTCAAGCAGCAATACAAGCTTCCAATCTGGAATGCAATCGGTCGTCCAAATACTGAATATCCACGCTGGTGGATACCATTCCATGCGCTTTCAACTTGGACGCATAATTCAGCAAGGGTCTTTGCATGCCGCGGTCCGCGGAAGAGTCTTTGTCCGATCTAGTCCCAGACATGCTCGATTGGAGAAAAGTCCGGAGAGCGTGCTGGCCAAGGGAGTTGGTGCACTGCCTGAAGAGCATGTTGAGTAGCCCCGGGTGAAGTGTGGATACGTGTTATCCTGCTGGAATATTCCATTTGGGATTACACTCAAATATCGGAAGACGAACGGATGTACGATGTCGCTGACGTACATATTGCTATTCAGTGTGCCCTGTACAAAACTAGACACGTACAGTCGCTCAAAAAAGTATCCGAACACTATGGTTGAGTACAGAATTAATAAAAAATATCTGGGAACGATTTTTTTAGAAATTAGTGATCTGACAACCTTCGTGTCACGTGACACGAAGGTTGCCAGATCACTAATTTCTAAAAAAAATCGTTGCCAGATTTTGCTATGAATTCTGTAATCAACCATAGTGTTCGGATACTTTTTTGAGCGACTGTACGAGAGTGATAGCTAATCGCTCCCCACATCATGATGCCCGGAGTGGGACCTGTGACTGTGTGTTATCCTGCTGGAATATTGCATTTGGGATTACACTCAAATATCGGAAGACGAACGGATGTACGATGTCGCTGACGTACATATTGCTATTCAGTGTGCCCTGTACAAAACCAGACACGTACAGTCGCTCAAAAAAGTATCCGAACACTATGGTTGATTACAGAATTCAGAAAAAATATCTGGCAACGATTTTTTTACAAATTAGTGAGCTGGCAACCTTCGTGTCACGTGACACGAAGGTTGCCTGATCACTAATTTCTAAAAAAATCGTTGCCCGTGTGTGGGAGAGCCATACCCTGTGCACGTTAAAGAACACACTGGATGGTCTTGACGGGAGGCTACCATCTGTTTCCCAACAGCTGTTCCAGTGGGTCCCTCCCCCAACCTTCTATTAGGCTTTGGGGTTCTTCTGACCTGACCATTTAGCCCATGGTGTGCAAAAAATTGCTACTCAGAGGTACAACAACCCAAGCCACACCCTGAGCACTTTAGAGACACTTCTTACATACTACATTTTTCGATAATCTCTTGCATAGTCGGAAACATCGTTGTCTGAGACATGCATTTAGAATGATCACATACCTCAGTATTCCTCAATTTGTATTCCAAATGGTATATAACGTTTCACTCATTTGGCACCATTGCTGTATTTTCTGTATAATATTACGAACATGTGGCTACATTTTCAACACCAATTCAACATTACAGACACTTCTTTACCAACCAGCTTGCCAACTGGTAGAGCAATATTTTTACAACCCTTTTTCAATGAGTTCACTTTAAAATGAAAGGCATTCTATTTTTCCTAATAATACATCAACGTTTCCTAATATGCATTTGATGTTCGTATATACGTAGTAAGGATGGTTCGGCAACAGATTTTCGAGTATTTTTATTGCGATGAATATTAAAATTGTAATGCCAATTTGGAGTAACGCTGAAAATATTGTAACAATTTTCAAATAGCATAAAACCAATAACAGAAAAAGAAGTCTGAGAAAATTCATAAAACTTATTTATATTTAGCAGTGATATCGCATTTTTATTTTCGCAGTGATATCGCATTGGCTCGCAGTGACACTGCAACTACGGTATCCGGGGTCGAGTTCTAATATAGAATTGTTGTTTGCTTATGTGCTCTTAGCTCTAACTGAGGCAGTGGTCAGGAGTGATTTCGGTCTTAGTGCGCATGTCCTTGTATGAAAAAAGTGGTACAAACTGAGAGTAGTTTCTAGGATCTTTTCCAGTCCTATAAGTTACCAATCAATCAAATCAATATACACAGTCGTACAGAATGATATGACCACCTACGATACATATATTTTGGTAGGTGGTCATATTATTCTAATACGACTGTGCATGTGCATGGAAATAAACTGTTTGCTTTTATTTTTCTTATTTTATGATCGTTCAAATTTTGTAAAACTATTATTATCAGGAAAATTAAAACTGTAATGTTTTTGGAAGTAATGCTGGAAATATTTTGACAATTTTTCAAAAAAGGTATTTTCAGTTATTTAATTTGGATATTGCAATTTCTATTTAACGTTTTAAACCTTAAAACGTTAATAAAACGTTAATAAAAGTTGCATGATTCAAAATAAATGGACTTCATTACTTTAGTTACAATATAAAATATTTAATTTCATTTTACATATCGGTGGATTGTTTTATCAATAAGTATATATTTATGCACACATCAGGCTAAATGTTCAATTCACAAGGATCCCAATAACTCAGAACCTGGATAAAAAAAGAGGCTCACTAGACAGCAGTTAAGAGAGTATTAAAGCATCCAGTGAAAACTATCATGAGTGATTTTAACATTAATAGGTTTTGGCTTTCCTGCAAATGATGGACTTAATGTCCCATCTGACAGAAGGTGCCTTTTCAAACAGTCGGTATCTTCTTTCGAACAGAGAGCAGAGCAGTATGTTAGCAAAGGAAATCTTAACATAGGAACAATGGGGATTCGAGTATAAGAACATCAGATTATGAAGCCAGCGCTCCACTGACTTGATTAATCTGTTCTGCATTTATTAACAAAGTTTAAGTCTGTTGAACTCCTTATTCCCGTTCAAAGACTACCAAGGGCTTTTTAGAAAATAGAAAACCTGGGTAAAATAAGTTTCTGACATGAAAAAGAAAAAAAAATAATGTATGTTTTGTGCAATATGTTCTCTTCAGGATTCGAAATTGGATTTTTTTTTAACTCTAAACATTTGGAATGGAAATAGGTTTCGTTTTTATTTTGTTTACTTGATGTTTGGGACAACTAGGAGTTGTAGTTTTCCTTTTAATAGCGTTTCGGCTTCATGATCTTTATGTTGGCTTGCTCACGGCAGTGGGTATCATGGGTATCAAAAGTGGGTATCATGAGATGACCAAAATCAAATGGGTATCATGGGTATCAAAAGTGGGTATCATGAGATGACCAACATCAAATGGGTATCATGGGTATCAAAAGTGGGTATCATGAGATGACCAAAATCAAATGGTATCATGGGTATCAAAAGGTATCATGGGTATCAAAAGTGGGTATCATGGGAATGACCAAAAGAAATAAGGGTTATGGAAGCAAACAATGGTATATATGAATATATTTTGAAATACAGTACTACATTGTTTGATTACTACTTATCGAAAATGTTTCTTTTTTTGTGTGTTAGTGAAAAGAAACTGCGTTTAAGCTCTTACTATGTATTTGCCATAGAGAAATGAAACTGCGTTTAATCTCTCACTAACTATATATGTCACTACATTTAATATTTTAGGATGCATCCAGGAACATTCATCCAGTCACGATATATTTAATTGAAGGGAATGAAATGTGGTGTTAAACGGAACTTATATAACTTGTATTAATTTTATTCATAACTATACTGGTAGTTTAATTGTTTTACAAATTTTTCAGTTGCACACATCTAATTCTAGTACAATGGAAAATTTTAACGCTCTGCAAATAAAGTTTAAAAAGCAATAAAGAAACAGAAATCGAAAATTTCTGTTTGTTCAGTGAACTGTCGCTTCCCTGTTTCAGCTATTCTTTTAATCCTTTTCAGCCACCTTGTCGAAAAAAAATTTTTTTTGTTCTCTTCTAGGAACTTGAGCATTTGGTGATGGAATCCTAACCGTTTGCAGAAAATATATGCACAGTACCACAAAAAGAATGGTTTAAATGATATAAAAATGTTATCATTCTTATAACATCTTCTAAACACAAAATGTAGTCTCTCGCCATGGAAACGGTTAAACATTGATGGGGTTGGGTTGTTTTACCTCTGAGCGGCATTTTTTTGCACACCATGGGATAAATGGCCAGGTCACATGGACCCCGAAGGCTCAGAGAAGGTTGGGGGAGGGGACCCACTGGAACAGCTGTTGGGAGACAGATGGTAGACCACCCGGTCAAGGCCATCCAGCATGTTCTTTAACGTGCACAGGGTATGTCTCTCCCGCACACGGGACCACGGCTTAACGTCCCATCCGACGGGCGGCGGCCTTTCCAAGCCCATCGGTGTCCCCTACTGACCGTGGGCAGGGCGGGGAATTTTGCGGAGATAAATCTCAACGCTGACCCAGCTGGGACTCAAACCTGGGAACTACAGGTTACGAGCCTGGCGCGCTACCGAGTGAGCCACACCCACCCCGACATTGATGGGGATAACATGATATTTGCATTTCAGGTTTAACTTCGATAAAAGCCAGAAATAACGAAATCACGATTTATAAACTTTTCGCTAACTGATGTAACAAGCATAAAAGCTATAACGTTGCATTTTAATATCTTTTATAAATATCTATACTTTATGATGTTGAAGCAAATAATAACATATTTCAATATACCGAATATGAAGAATGCCCAAAATGCTTATACCAAAAAATGTTGAATAACGTTTCGAATTTTTTGAAATTCGAAAAGACAAATAAAAAAATATATAAAATAGATATATAAAATAAATATAAAATATGAACAAATAAACATAACAATAATAGAAAAAGATATAATGTAAAGAAGTGAGATAGAACCCAAACAAAAAATATTCCAAAGAATTCTAAGTTTCGATTAATACACTTTTACTTGTCTTCTATCATTAGCTATAAGCAATCTTAGAATCTTACTTGCATTTTCCAACATAGTTGTAAAGATTGGTAGCTCATTTAGAGCAATGGTTCTCAGCATGGGACATATGCCTCCTCAGGGGTCCATGCCATATTTTTAGGGGACTACATGCTAAAAACGGAACAACAGGAGATCAGTGTAAGTTTCTGAGGGTAGCCCCCAAAATTAATTGCCAGGATAAATATTACGAATCAGATGTATAATCATATTTATTATTTTAAAAAATAATTTTAAATTTTTTAAAAAGTTCCCTGGAATTCCTTCTTTTTTATTTTTTAGTGAACAGAGTAAATGAATTTTAAATTAAAATTTAAAATAAAAAAAATAGTATCAGAGTAAATAAAGAAAAAAAACTTGCAGTTTGCACTAATCATAATGATCCCACTAAATAATATGAAAATTCTTGAATTAATTAATTTTTAATTTCGTTTCAGAATTACTGAATACTAAATAAAATTCTTCAAGAAATTCCTTTGTTACTTAGAAATAAAGTATCGATTATTAGAATATATATAAAATATAAAATTTCTATTTTGTATAAACACTTTAGATGGTAAATTTCATTTTTACGAACAAATAGCGGCTCTGAGGGCGGCCACAGAGATAAAAGAGGCTCAGAAAGGTTTCATGAGGAAAATTAGGTTTAGACCAGGTTCGAATCCTGGTCTGGCATGGTTTTTTTGTGTGTTGTCAGTTCCAACTGAGGCAGTGGTCAGCAGTGACTTCTTTTTTGGTAAGGCGTGTCATTTTATGAGAAGGCCTATAGAATATATTAGCAGTTTCAAGTACCGTCCTCTATGTTGATTATTAGAATATATATAAAATATATAATTTATATTATATATAAACACTTTAGATGGTAAATTGCATTTTTACGAACAAATAACGGCTATGAGGGCGGCCACAGAGGAAAAAGAGGCTCAGAAAGGGTTCGTGAGGAAAATTAGGTTTAGACCAGGTTCGAATCCTGTTCTGGCATGGTTTTTTTGTGTGTTGTCAGTTCCAACTGAGGCAGTGGTCAGCAGTGACTTCTTTCTTGGAAAGGCATGTCATTGTATGAGAAGGCCTATAGAATATATCAGCAGTTTCAAGTACTGTCCTCTATGTTATAAAATGATAAAAAGACTTTCATTTTGATATATTCATTTTGGGACCCCTGTATATAGACGAATGTGAGGGATTGACAGAGGGGGGGGGGGAATTGAGTGATTGAATGGAAGGGAGATCAGGTTATTTCTGACTATGATGCAGAAATGGTAGAGCTCTGAAAATTTGTACCTAGTTATAATCTAGGTCGTAAATCTTGGGAAGAATCTGAAATTTGACCTCTAAAATGTTGGTCAAGATGAAATAAAAGTCACATAGAAGTCAAACCTTTATTTAGGTGTGCTAGAAACATGAAAATTGGTGTCTAGGTGTGTTTCGGCGTTTAAATTTAAGAAACGTTACTAAATTTCGGATTCAGAGTGTACTTCAATGTTAGAGACCAAATTCTAATCTACCAGTATTGAAGAGCTACAAATTGGTGCCTGGTAGTAATCGGAAAATAAATCCCAGAAACATTGTGAAATTTTGGGTGTGAGGAGTCCGTCGTCAAAGGTCAGATTTCGGTGTGTTGGTGCTAAACAGACAAAAATTGGTGCTTGAGGATTTTCAGGTCGTAGACGTAGGAGATATCAGAGAAATCAATAAATGTCATTAAGAAAATGTAATTAAGAAATGTCAAATCCGGTGTGAAGTTCAAGTTCAAATAGAGGTCGGAGTGACGTTTAGAAATCAATAGGTGTTGAAGATTGTTCTCTAGTATAATAATATTCACCAAAATAATAACAATGCATGGACATATTTATTTTTGAAATATGCTAACGAAATAGGGAATAAACTTATTGGTTCTGACATTATTGAAAAGGCGAAAAACATGACAGCATTCCATATCGCATTTGTCAGGGTTAGAAACAAGAGCACTTAAAATAATTATTGTGCATAGTGTGCAAATTAACACCTATAAATTATATTTACATAAAGAATGGGACGGAATCGGAAGATCAAAGAAAGCATTCAAACAATGAAAGATGACACACCCATAGGAGTTCTATCAAAAATAACTCGCAGATGGTAATATTTTTCTCCAGCAAATAGTTCCATGTATTATGCAAGAAATAAGTCCTTTGTTTTAACTTAATTTTTTATTATGTATAGTTTATGGAAGTGAGCAATTGAAAAAAAAAAGTTTTTAGTCTCAGAATATTGCATGTAATTACACGAATAAACATTATATATTTTACACCGTTGATTCGCGTTGTCAAACGCCTGCTATAGGAGTTCCCTAACGAGTTGAGGATTGATAAATTTCCAGGCATCGCATCTTACTTTTCATTGGCTTTTGGGGGTTAAGAGTAGTAAATCAAGATTGAACAAGAAATTCTTTCAACGGTAGTTGCTCCGTTCTTTATGTCAAAAAAAATGTAACATTATCAAAGAGTCTAAAAAGAAAATCCTTTTTTTGTTACCACTGACACATTTTCTAACTCTCCTTAAACACACATTAAGCAAGTGGAAAAGATAAAAACAATAGAAGCAATGATATAGATATATTACTTTTAGAATGGCTGCCTTTAAATACATGATCTCTATTTCGATCACTGCTATTCTTTGAATTATTCTGAATTCAGACAACAAATTTTAATCATGAAAAGGGGCGGGGTGGCTCAGACGGTAGCGCGCCAGGCTCGTAATCTGTAGTTCCCAGGTTCGAGTCCCAGCTGGGTCAGCGTTGAGATTTATCTCCGCCAAATTCCCCGCACTGCCCACGGTCAGTAGGGGACACCGATGGGCTTGGAAAGGCCGCCGTCCATCGGATGGGACGTTAAGCCGTGGCCCCGTGTGCGGGAGAGCCATCCCCTGTGCACGTTAAAGAACACGCTTGATGGCCTTGACGGGAGGCTACCATCTGTCTCCCAACAGCTGTTCCAGTGGGTCCCCTCCCCCAACCTTCTCTGAGCCTTCGGGGTCCATGTGACCTGGCCATTTAGCCCATGGTGTGCAAAAAAGTGCCGCTCAGAGGTAAAACAACCCAACCGTTTTCTGATGGAGTTTCTCGGAAAAAAAATTTCATTAATTTATTTCTTTGAATGAAATTTTTACACCAAATGCAGCGCAGTGAGGCATTCATAAAATGACACGGTGATTGATCGTTAAAATATGATTACTCTCAAATTCCCTAATTTTAATGAGGGCGGGGGTGGCTCAGTCGGTAGCGCGCCAGGCTCTTAATCTGTAGTTCCCAGGTTCGAGTCCCAGCTGGGTCAGCGTTGAGATTTATCTCCTCAAAATTCCCCGCCCTGCCCACGGTCAGTAGGGGACACCGATGGGCTTGGAAAGGCCGCGGCCGTCGGATGGGACGTTAAGCCGTGGCCCCGTGTGCGGGAGAGTCATACCCTGTGCACGTTAAAGAACACGCTGGATGGCCTTGACGGGAGGCTACCATCTGTCTCCCAACAGCTGTTCCAGTGGGTCCCCTCCCCCAACCTTCTCTGAGCCTTCGGGGTCCATGTGACCTTGCCATTTAGCCCATGGTGTGCAAAAAAACTGTCACCTTAATACTGCATAGTAGAAGATCTGTGAAAATGGCGTGACTTCAGAGAAAGACAAGATCCATCCTTACCCAGGGCTCGAACCCAGGTCCTGTTTGATCAGTTTTCAACAACATTTATTTTTCCTGTTTGATCAGTCCTGTTTAATCAATCAGCCACGGGATGGCTGAATCTGGTATATGGAGTTATATTATTGCTATAGCGCATCGAATATCTTTTTTTTTTTGAAACATCTGGGGAAAAAGAGGAAACAGAAACAAAATGTTTAAAGTCATCAATTTCAAAATATGTGGTGTAATTAACATAAATGATATAACCTTTTCAAACTCATGAAAGATTCATCCTAAAAGATTCATCCGTTGCAAGACGGATTTTACCTCCAACCCCAAAAGAGCAGTCTGTTTAAATGGATGAAAAAACTCTAGTATTAATATTCTATTTAATTTTGGTGGTTGTTTTCAAACTTTCTCTCCGGTTCATATACTTTACCAGTGATGATACAAGCAAAAATTTTTTTAACCCTCTCTATAATGTTAAAACGCAATAAATAGTCTAAAATTGGAAATTTCAATCACTTGCCATTTAACTCTTTTTCTTTTTCTAAACCATTATAGCTACTTCATAAATAAAAGAGTTTATACCGCAATTTATTATTCATCCACTATAAAATTTATTTCTCATATTGAATTGGAGGGAACAAGGATAAGTCATTATCTTTCAAACATGGTTCGTTGAAAGAGATATTTGTGGGGAGCGTGCAATTACGTTCCAGATTTCCTCCCAGTCCACGGTCAGTAGGGGACACCGAAGGGCTTGGAAAGACCGCCGTCCGTCGGATGAAACGTTAAGCCGTGGCTCCGTGTGTGGGACAGCCATACCCTGTGGACGTTAAAGAACACGCTGGATGGCCTTGACGGGAGGCTACCATCTGTTTCCCAATAGCTGTTCCAGTGGGTCCCCTCGCGAACCTTTTCTGAGCCTTCGTGGTCCATGTGACCTGGCCATTAGCCATGGTGTGCAAAAAAGTGCCGCTCAGAGGTAAAACAACCCAACCCATGCTGAATGATCAACTCAAAATAATCGCAATGACTCAGACGAGGGCTTGATATAAGGGAGGGGGCACGGGGGCCTTCTCCCCTTTTCAGAATGCTAATAATGGTAAAAGAGGCAAAAGTTATTAAACCTTTTTAATATTTCATGGGTTTTTAAAAATACCTGTAAAATAGGGAGGCGGATGTTTTGCTAAATTTAAAATTTACATTCTTTTGTCTCGATTGTATTTCTTGACACTTCCTCTTCTCGATTTTAAGATAAGAGACTGATTAAAGACTCCCGTCAAGATTTTTCTGAGTGTTTTTAACATGGATAGGTTATGGCTTTTATGTACACGAAGGGCTTAATGTCCCATCTGACAGATGGAGCCTTTACAAACAATTGGTATCTCCTTTTGAACAGAGAGCAGAGTAGTTTATTCATCATCATCATCATCCTCAAGCAGCCATGGGCTACGGAGGTCCAACCAGACCGCGCAGTTTAATTCTCCAAGCATATCTGTCCTGAGCTACATCTGCTGCATCCGGCCACTGTACACCAATTCTAACAAGGACCTGTTTGACATTGTCTGCCCACCGCATCCTAGGTCTCCCCCTCCTTCTGAGGCCTCCAGGCACACTGTTCATAACCCTATTCGCCAATCTATAATTATCCATACGGGCAACATGGCCAAACCAGCGGAGTCTCTCTCTGCACAATATGCTGCTTAAAGGAGGTTGCAAACTCCTTTGCCTAATCTCATCATTAGTTACAAAGTTAAACCACCTAATACCCAAGATACTGCGTAAGCATCTAGAATCAAAAGCATCTAGTTTCCTATTATCTTGCTTACTACCAAAGGAAATCTCAGCATATGCACAGTGAGGACTCGAATATAGAAACATCAGATTATGAAGCCAGTGCACTCCCGACTTAGTAAGATCTGAGTGTTAGATGCTTTAAACTCCTTGTTCAAAGTGAAATAAAATGTTTTTTTTTTGTTAAGAAAGTAAATCAGGTTAAAATAAGTTTCAGACAAGGAAAAGGAAGGAAAATCATTTATTTTGCTTGAATTTATTTTACCGCTAAAGTGCAGAAATTAGTTATTCTACAGATTATCTAGGTATTGTGCAGATTAACTAGGGTGATCCGTTAACGTGCCGAAAATTGTTTCATTTCTCAAATTACTTAGGTAATCTGCAAATTACCTGGATAATCTGCACATTACCTACTTAGGCACTCGTTAAAGTGAAAATAAAATATGGCGTATCGGCTATTATCGGAATTGGTAATAGCCGGTACATTGTACTTTTTTGATTTTTAATTATCCTATTATTCAGATAACATATCTAGCTCTACAGTCAACCGCCTGCCGCATTGTAAAAAACGTCCCCAATGAGCAGTGGGTCCCCAAGTGAGAACGAATCTGTCAAGTGATGAATCTCTTGAGTCTCAATCTTCGAGTCACGTGACTCAGTGTTCCGAATTATCATGAAACGCCCCGGATGAGCGGAGACCAAGTGAGAACGAAACTAAAAGTGGAGGGAGAGGAGGGAAGGAGTAGGGAAAGGAAATGAGAGAAACAAACTTTTGAACTTTAACGATAAATACGGAAGCCGTTAATGTGCACATTACCTAGGTAAAATGCGGAAAACTCTTGATTCCGCACGTTAACGGAACAAATCAGTTAATCTGCAGATTAGCTAGGTAATGTGCACATTAACGGCTTTCGAGCTTTAGCGGTAACATATATTCCCTTTCGGATTCGAAATTGGAATTTTTTTAATTATAAACTTTTGGAAAAGAAATAGTTTCTCTTTTATGTTCATCTTGATGTTTGGATAATTTGGATTCCTAATTTTTCGCTTAGCAGTGTTTCGGCTGCAAGACCTTTCTCTTGGCTTGCTAACGGCAGTGAGTAGCACAGGTGGTGAGGACCAAAAAATAACAAAGGCATATGTGAGTATATTTTTAGATGCAGTGATCCATTATTTGATTAGTATTTACGAAAAATTTGCTTTTTTTTTTTGTCTTGGAGGAAAGAAATTGCGTTTCAGCTATCATTACATATCCATCACATTTAGGGGCGGGGTGGCTCAGTCGGTAGCGCGCCACGCTCGTAATCTGTAGTTCCCAGGTTCGAGTCCCAGCTGGGTAAGCGTTGAGATTTATCTCCGCAAAAATTCCCCGCCCTGCCCACGGTCAGTAGGGGACACCGATGGGCTTGGAAAGGCCGCCGTCCGTCGGATGGGACGTTAAGCCGTGGCCCCGTGTGCGGGAGAGCCATACCCTGTGCACGTTAAAGAACACGCTGGATGGCCTTGACGGGAGACTACCATCTGTCTCCCAACAGCTGTTCCAGTGGGTCCCCTCCCCCAACCTTCTCTGAGCCTTCGGGGTCCATATGGCCATTTAGCCCATGGTGTGCAAAAAAGTGCCGCTCAGAGGTAAAACAACCCAAATCCATTACATTTATTTAATATTTTCGGATGCTTCCGTAAAGGTTCATCCACTAACGAAAAGTTCAGCGTGAGGAACTTCCCCCCCCCTCCCCCCCAACCATCTCATATTACTTGTACAAATTTTTATACATAAAAATACTGGTAGTTTAATTATTTTACAAATTTTTCATTTGCACACGTATTACAATACTGGTAGGTACGGAAAAATCTTAACGCTATGCAAATAAAATTTGAATACAGCATATGAGCAATATAGAGACAAAAATAGAAAATTTCTATGTTGTTCAGTGAAATGTCTCATCTCTGTTTCACTTTTTTCCCTTTTTCAGCTGCTTTGTAGAAAAAACATTTTTTTTTTCTTTTTTTTTTCGTTTTGCTTAATGGGAGATATTGAAATATATCTGATATTCGGAAATAGTCACACGGTTGGTGGAGCTCCGTCTGGGATACCCATTTGCTACAATTGTGTGTTCTATCAAGTAACAAATGGGCGGATCTAAGCGAAATTACACCAAGGTATTGCAAAGGAATGGATTGAAAGGTATTCAGAAGGAATGTGCTGAAGATCTATTCATTCCTATATATTTTGTAGTGATTTTATATACAAAACTTTCAGTTAAGAGCTTACTTTTCCGACATGGAGGGGGCGGGGCTGGCTCAGTCGGTAGCGCGCCAGTCTCGTAATCTGTAGTTCCCAGGTTCGTGTCCCAGCTGGGTCAGCGTTGAGATTTATCTCCGCAAAATTCCTCGCCCTGCCCACGGTCAGTAGGGGACGCCGATGGGCTTGGAAAGGCCGCCGTCCGTCGGATGGGATCTTAAGCCGTGGCCAAGTGTGCGGGAGAGCCATAACCTGTGCACGTTAAAGAACACGCTGGATGGCCTTGACGGGAGGTTACCATCTGTCTCCCAACAGCTGTTCCAGTGGGTCCCCTCACCCAACCTTCTCTGAGCCTTCGGGGTCCATGTGACCTGGCCATTTAGACCATGGTGTCCAAAAAAGTGCCGCTCAGAGGTAAAACAACCCAATTCTTTGTAGGGCCATATGGCTAAGGAAACGTTCCAGCAATTGCTTGTCCTTCAAAAAATCATTCAGAGAAAACGAAGATCACCCATTTTGTAGGATTTTTACTATTTAACCTTTGTTTGAAGGATATTTGGTTCCTCCCTTACTTTAGAATTATGTAATAAATCACTCTCATTGTGAGTAGCATGAAATCTCTGAATAGAAATACGCCTCCAATTGGAAGATGAATTAAATCCGATTTCGTGAAGAGAATTGATAATGGGAATTGTTCCAGCTACAAATAACAGCTGATAAAACAAAATTTGTTCCACTGCACCTCATATTAATTTCTGCTGTGTGATATATTGAGTTGGGTTGTTTTACCTCTGAGCGGCACTTTTTTACACACCATGGGCTAAATGGCCAGGTCACATGGACCCCGAAGGCTCAGAGAAGGTTGAGGAGGGGACCCACTGGAACAGCTGTTGGGAGACAGATGGTAGCCTCCCGTCAAGGCCATCCAGCGTGTTCTTTAACGTGCACAGGGTATGGCTCTCCCGCACACGGGGCCACGGCTTAACGTCCCATCCGACGGACGGCGGCCTTTCCAAGCGCATCGGTGTCCCCTACTGACCGTGGGCAGGGCGGGGAATTTTGCGGAGATAAATCTCAACGCTGACCCAGCTGGAACTCGAACCTGGGAATTACAGATTACGAGCCTGGCGCACTACCGACTGAGCCACCCCGCCCCGATATATTGAGAAATTCCGACAGACTTAAAACTATAATAATAATAGCAATGTTTAGAAATTGAGGTATTCATGCAAATCCACTGGAGTATATGAGCTCTAGTATTCTTAACTCAAAAGTGAAATTCGCGCCTAGGTTCACCACAAATAAAAGTAAAATTACAGAATGAATAGATTTAATCCCATTCTTCAAACGACTCCTAATTATCATTCAAAGATAACAAATAATGTCTTTATGTTTTCGCTTTTTCAAATTAACACATTTAAATCTTGATAAGACTAATATATTTTATATACACTATAGGAAAAAAAATTGCAACACTTGGAAGGATTAATGCCATTTTATTGAAACGCAGGCTGCCATTAGCGTACACTGAGTTGTGCGAATGATTACATTATCAAAAAAGAGGATAATTACCACTTTACCTACCATGTAAAGTGGTATAATTAGTATGATGTTGAACTCCCTGCGCAGCAATGCATTCATGAATACGGCGGGGAAGGCTATCGTACAACTCTATAATGTCCTCCTGAGGGATAGAACGCCAAATAGCGCGAAGTCGATGTTTCATTTCAGCGATAGTGGTTGGCGCACCTCTTGGGTGTTGTTGGAGCTGTCGGGCCATCATGTCCCAGACACGTTTAATAGGGTTGGGTTGAGTTGTTTTACCTCTGAGCGGCACTTTTTTACACACCATGGGCTAAATGGCCAGGTCACATGGACCCCGAAAGCTCAGAGAAGGTTGCGGGAGGGGACCCACTGGAACAGCTGTTGGGAGACAGATGGTAGCCTCCCATCAAGGCCATCCAGCGTGTTCTTTAACGTGCACAGGGTGTGGTTCTCCCGCACACGGGGCCACCGCTTAACGTCCCATCCGACGGACGGCGGCCTTTCCAAGCCCATCGGTGTCCCCTAATGACCGTGGGCAGGGCGGGGAATTTTGCGGAGATAAATCTCAACGCTGACCCAGCTGGGACTCGAACCTGGGAACTACAGATTACGAGCCTGGCGCGCTACCGACTGAGCCACCCCCGGCCTGTTTAATAGGTGAAAAGTCCGGTGAGCGTGCTGACCATGGTAGTACCTGAACGTTTTGCTCGTGTAGATAGTGCAGACTAATGCGGGCTGTGTGGAGAGGGGCGTTATCTTGCTGGTAAGAGGTTCTGTGCTGCTGAACAAATGGGACAGCCACTGTCTGCAAAAATGTTGGTAACATATCGTGGGCAGTTAGAGATTCCCTTATGATGACCAGTTCTGACCGAGATCTCCACTAAGGGCATTCCACACGAAGATACCAGATCTGGAGCTAAGTGACGATGTCGCACGCAATGGGTGGCTTTCCTTTCCCCTGGATGACGGCGAACACGTTGTCTACCGTTGTGCTGACCAAGACAAAAATGAGATTCGTCACTAAACACCACAGTAGTCCACTCTTGTTCGTTCTGTCTGAGGCGACACCACTGATGACGTACTTTCTTGTGGGCAGATGTGAGGGGAAAACGCAATGACAGATGATAGACTCGCAAAGAAAATTGTAAAAGCCAGTTGTTTACCGTCTGCCTGGTAGTTATACGATGTGTTACCTGATACCAGTCCCTTTGCAGTTGCGTTATAGTCGCGAATCTGTCACGCAATGTCATGCGCCGCACGGGGCGGGGGTGGCTCAGTCGGTAGTGCGCCAGGCTCGTAATCTGTAGTTCCCAGGTTCGAGTCCCAGCTGGGTCAGCGTTGAGATTTATCTCCGCAAAATTCCCCGCCCTGCCCACGGTCAGTAGGGGACACCGATGGGCTTGGAAAGGCCGCTGTCCGTCGGATGGGACGTTAAGCCGTGGCCCCGTGTGCGGAGAAATATACCCTGTGCACGTTAAAGAACACGCTGGATGGCCTTGACGGGAGGCGACCATCTGTCTCCCAACAGCTGTTCCAGTGGGTCCCCTCCCCCAACCTTCTCTGAGCCTTCGGGGTCCATGTGACCTGGCCATTTAGCCCATGGTGTGCAAAAAAGTGCCGCTCATAGGTAAAACAACCCAACCCAACTCATTCGCCGCAAATGGCTGTCCTGTCGCTCAGTGGTCATACGTCCTTGTCAGCATGTGCTGCATCCTTCTTCAACGAACTGGCGTCATATGTGTACGATGGTGCTGGAATTGTGGTCAACAATGTCTCTGAACGACAAACCAGCCTCTCTAAAGCCAATGATTCTACCTCGCTCAAAGTATGTTAACTGTTGGAACAGCTGTCGGCGTCTGCGTAAGGGCATCTTTAGCGGTTTAGAACGATTTCCACAATGTTTTTTTTTTTTTCAAATAGGGAGCTTTCGTTGCCTTTATCTGTGTTTGACTGCTCCGCACCTCTGACGACAGCTCGCGCCTGTCCAAACATTTCCCGATGGGCTTGGAAAGGCCGCCGTCCGTCGGATGGGACGTTAAGCCGTGACCCCGTGTGCGGGAGAGCCAAATCCTGTGTACGTTAAAGAACACGCTGGATGGCCTTGACGGGATGCTACCATCTGTCTCCCAACAGCTGGTCCAGTGGATCCCCTCCCCCAACCTTCTCTGAGCCTTCGGAGTCCATGTGACCTGGCCATTTAGCCCATTGTGTGCAAAAAAGTCTCTCTCAGAGGTAAAACAACCCAACCCAAATCCAAACGTTTCGATTGTCCTGCAAACTTAATCATTTCCATACACTACCGCCCCCAAAATTTCGTCACACTTTCATAAATTCTTGCAAGTGTTGCATTTTTTATTTCTTGTAGTGTATATTCTTTGAGTTATTAAGTAAATATTTATTATTTATATCGGAATCCACTAATTACATAGCACTACGTTCTATTATATTTTTGGAATAATTTATAATCACGTATGATCAATATTCTGTTGTCAAATATACATTCTATTAACAAAACGTTTCGTACATTTCCTGTGTTTGAAATGGAAAGCCACATTCAAAACTTCTTAAACTGAAAATAAGGTTTTTACCAAAAATTATCCTGAAGGTAAATTGAATATTTCACTTAAATTTCTCTATATCTCGTGTTTCAGTAATATTTGATTGATATTTCAAGAACTATTGAAGTTGGGGTCATTTTACAGAAGATGTTTCTGTTATAGACCCGGATAAACATTTTCTTCGAAATTAATAAAAACTAAAAGTATCATTAAACTAGCTTCTAAAATTACATTTGTTTTAGTAAATGGTTTCTTATAACAGTTATTGCTTTTTTTAGTCAGTTATGAACAGCGATGATGCAGTTAAATGCTTCAGAGTGTGAAATTCATCAGATATTAAATGAATATTATTGGATATCGAATTTAAAGTTTTTTCAGGTAAATTTTAAGTTTATTTTCAGCACATTTTTCCGTCAAACTTTATGTATCCAGTTAGATAGCTCTGAATGTGATTTTCCATTCAAATAACATGGAACGGTAAGAACCCTTTTCGTCATATACTGCACACTATTCAGTTCACCTCCAAATTTCTCTAAATGATGATGTTTATGATCTGTATCAGTGGTTCTCAACCTTTTATGCTTCACGTACCCCCTCTGAAAATATGTATGTAACTGGCGTAACCCTTGTATAGATAGATAAAACTATAGTTATAGTATAACAATGGGAATTAAATAAAAAATATATTTCAGTGGTTCTCAACCTTTTATACTTCACGTACCCCCTAGAAATTTGTATGTAACTGAGTACCCCTTGGATAGATAAATAAAATTATAGTTGTGGCATAACATTGGGAATAAAATAAAACACGGGCTTTGTTACTAGATCTAGCAACCTTTGAGGTCTCACGGCGTACCCTAAAAAATTCTACCGCTTATCCCAAGTTGAGAACCCCTAATCTATATGAAAAGGTTACCATCTTGCTAGAGATGAAACTTCCAATATGAAATGAATTGCCTCATCTGTTATTACTAAAGCACAGAAAAGATACGCGCACATTGAATATTGCATTTTTTCACTTCAGAAGAAAGTGAAAAGTTTGGGAAACACTTTGCAAACAGGGGTGGCTCAGTCGGTAGCGCGCCAGGCTCGTAATCTGTAGTTCCCATGTTCGAGTCCCAGCTGGGTCGGGCTGCGTGCTTTTATCTATATTCCTCGAAAAGGACTGAAATTAAAAAACTTTGCAAAAGTTGGCCTTCTTTAAAATATAAATTAAGTATCCATTATCTTCACTGCTCAAAGTGGAAATCACAACATCGCGAAGGAAGTGATGTATACTCCCGAAACTGGGGGCGAGGGTGGCTCAGTCGGTAGCGCGCCAGGCTCGTAATCTGTAGTTCCCAGGTTCGAGTCCCAGCTGGGTCAGCGTTGAGACATATCTCCGCAAAACTTCCCGCCCTGCCCACGATCAGTAGGGGACACCGATGGGCTTGGAAAGGCCGCCGTCCGTCGGATGGGACGTTAAGCCTTGGCCCCGTGTGCGGGAGAGCCAACCCTGTGCACGTTAAAGAACACGCTGGATGGCCTTGACGGGAGACTACCATCTGTCTCCCAATAGCTGTTCCAGTGGGTTCCCTCCCCAAACCTTCTCTGAGCCTTCGGGGTCCATGTGACCTGGCCATTTAGCCCATGGTGTGCAAAAAAGTGCCGCTCAGAGATAAAACAACCCAACTTTGCAAACAGTAGATTAAGACGGTCCTCACACAACAGGCTTTGATTTGCCTAATCTATAACTGTGGGTTATAGATTAGGCAAAAAAATTCAGATGATATATTTGGAAGAATTCTTTTCAAATTTCTCTCTTTTCATTAGATGGGAAGAAACAACGGAAGCTGGATTTTTATATTATATACTGTAACGCACCCCACATAACTAACTTTTTATTTGACAAACAATTTGATTTGTTGAATGGACAATTATCTTGACAAATATATAAACCAACAAAGAACTAACCAACTAACCAACGTGCAAATGATGAGCAAAAAGCAATAGGAAGATAGGTAAAAAATGTGCCAAAAAGATGTCAATGTGCCATTAAAGGACTCGTCTATAATATGCTGATTTTAAACGTTTAATAATTTCTTTATGGTGTTAAACCACTCCTCTGTAATCCATAATAATAAAAGATGTATGTGTGTCTGTGTCGGTCATAAATCTAGACTTCCAAATTCTTAGGTAGACTATCCACAGTATTTCTGGTTGTCGTCTAAGTTGCAGCGCAGAATTTCAATTCGAAATTCCAAAAGGGAGGTTTTCTACAAGCAAATGTATTTGCCCTGCTATTCCTAAGGGAAACAGTAATGCTACGAAATCTATTGGTGTCATTTACTGTTCCTTAACTGTGAACGTAAGAGTCATAAAAACGTTTAAATCTGCTGCCGTTGTTAGATCCCTATATTCCTAAACGTATTATTATAGTAATGCTTCCCATTGCAAGTAGAAACTGTTCTTGTTGAAGTTAGAACCCGTTCATTCGAGTACATCGGGAACTACAGGGTACCGAAGTCTCGATAATTTACGTATGAATAAAGTTTACGGGTTGCGATTTCTTAGCTAAAAAGTCACTAACAAGGTTGGGTTGGGTTACCACTGAGCGGCACTTTTTTGCACACCATGGGCTAAATGGCCAGGTCACATGGACCCCGAAGGCTCAGAGAAGGTTGGGGGAGGGGACCCACTGGAACAGCTGTTGGGAGACAGATGGTAGCCTCCCGTCAAGGCCATCCAGCGTGTTCTTTAACGTGCACAGGATATGGCTCTCCCGCACACGGGGCCACGGCTTAACGTCCCATCCGACGGACGGCGGCCTTTCCAAGCCCATCGGTGTCCCCTACTGACCGTGGGCAGGGCGGGGAATTTTGCGGAGATAAATCTCAACGCTGACCCAGCTGGGACTCGAACCTGGGAACTACAGATTATGAGCCACCCCCGCCCCCGTCACTAACAAGAGAAACAAGCAAAAACAATGTGTTCAGGACATTTTACCTCCACTGTAACTGCTATCATATTACAGCGAAAATCATAACTTGTTTTATAGTGTATTGACAAAGAAAATTAATTTAACCTTAAGTGGCTTCTTTCCACAGAACTATTGGAAGAGACTTTATGTTTAATACCCTATCGAAATTGAAATTAGTTTAATAACCATACACTTGTGTTTATGGCAAGGTGGTAGAATATAACAATAAATTAGAAATTTTATAGAATATTTCATCCCTATTTTAAACATTGTAGGTATTTTTATGCATCTTAATGAGAATATTAAACATTTTAAAACCACAAGACAAATGACGTGGGCATTACAGACCCTAAAAATTTGCTCCCTTATTTTAGAAGTATATTATGCTTTTGCATTTTAAATTTTGGATGCAGCTAGAAAAGTACATCCGTAACACGATAACCTCCGGTCTGCAAAAACGCATTGTGCATTGATTAAACGGAACTGATTCAATTTGTAATAAATTTACATATAATTTTGCTGGTTGCTTTTATTTGCCCAGAGATCTTCGGGCCTACATGAAAGTGGTATAGTCAGTTAATGATAGAACATAAATTCTAGTCCCATTACTGGGTAAAGAAAGTTGGATGAAGAAAAGTGTAGGATAAACTCGGTTCACAGTTTTATCACAATATTATACATATTCAACACCGATTTGTTTGGAAAATGTTCATCTGTTTATATATACATTACTACTTATTGTATATACAGGGAAATTTTAACTGTCTGTGAAAAGATTAAAGAGCAGTAAATATCCGAAATATAAATAAATAAAAAGCGTAGAGAAATGGTGCAATCAGTCATGGAATTCGATTTTCTTCAAAGGAAGATAGGATGTCATCAATTTTGTTGAGTAGGTAAATCTGCTCCTTAGCTTTCTTTGAAGTGAATAGAAATTCAGTGACTTTAGGTTTATTTTCTACTTTTGAAGGCGCATATAGAACGATAAGTATTTTATTTTGTCCCTAGAAACACCTACCTCCGGCAACTTTCACTTGATATATTACTCATAAACATCGACCACATTTTTTCCCTCTTGTGCGAGTCGGGTTTGATTTCGGTTATTTTACCTCTGAGCGCCACTTTTTTTTTGCACACCATGGTTTAAATGGCCAGGTCACAAGGACCCCGAAGGCTCAGAGAAGGTTGCGGGAGGGGACCGACTGGAACAGCTGTTGGAAACAGATGGTAGCCTCCCGTCAAGGCCATTCATCGTGTTCTTTAACGTGCACAGGGTATGGCTCTTGCACAAACGGGCCCAAGGCTTAGCATCCTATCCGACGGATGGCGGCCTTTCCAAGTCCATCGCATTAGTGTATCGCCCCTACTGACCGTGGGCAGGGCGGGGAATTTTGGGGAGATAAGTCTCAACGCTGACCCAACTGGGACTCGAACCTTGGAACTGCAGATTACGAGCCTGGCGCGCTACCGACTGAGATCCCCGACCCCCCCCCCCCCAGTCGTGTTTGAAGAACCCATGACATTGGAGACGTCAAGAGTTTGAATTTAAGATATAACTCAGTGAGGTCGACCCCCTAAATTTCCGTCCCCTTTTGGGTAGAATTGAGAATGATGGGGAGCATAATTCAAAATAGTCCATGACAGTCTTCATATAAGCTTTCATTAGACAACTCGTAAATGTAGGCCCTCGCGTTCAGAACATATAGTTAGAAGAATGCCTTTCACATTTTTCCCTTTTTAGAGAGGAAGAAGACAAGGGGGTATATTTTTATTGCCCACGTTTCCCGCGTCACATGTTTCTTTTGATATTAAACTTGTAACTTTTGGCCCTTGAGTTTCGAAGATAAAACGGAAAAATCGTTTTCATATTTCCACTTCTTTAGGGGAGAGGAAAGAAAACAGGGGGGTTAAGTTTTTATCAGCGGCCACAAACTTTCATTTGACGCACAGTTCTTTATTTTCGACACTCGCTTTGAGCGGCATTTTTTTGCACACCATGGGCTAAATGGCCAGGTTACAAGGACCCTGAAGTCTCAGAAAAGGTTGGGGGAGGGGACCCATTGGAATATCTGTTGGGAGACATATGGTAGCCTCCCGTCCATGTCATCCAACGTGTTCTTTAACGTGCAGAGGGTATAGTTCTCCCCGTTGATAATGACAGTAGGGGACTTTTTTTGCATACCATGGGCTAAATGGCCAGGTTACAAGGACCCTGAAGACTCAGAAAAGGTTGGGGGAGGGGACCCATTGGAGCATCTGTTGGGAGACATATGGTAGCCTCCCGTCAAGGTCATCCAACGTGTTCTTTAACGTGCAGAGGGTATAGTTCTCCCCGCGGATGATGTCAGTAGGGGACACCGATGGATATTTTCAAGTCCATCGGTGTCCCCTACTGACCGTGGGCAGAGCGGGGAGTTTTGCGGAGATTAGTCTCAACGCTGACCCAACTGGGACTCGAACCTGGGAACTGCGGAGTACGAGTCTGGCGCGCTACCGACTGAGCTACCCCCGCCCCATATAGAGGAGAAATCGTATTCATATTACTTATTTTTTACGAGAGAACAATGCTTAAGGAATTAATTTTTACATTCCAGCATCCCAAACTTTCATGTTACAAATAAATTAAGTTTCTCCTTCGCGTTCGATAGATATCGTGGAACAACTGATTTAACAATCCGACAAAGGACGACGAAATACAATAAGAAGGTAAGTAAAAAGGGGAATTACTCTCTCTACAGGCAATTTTAACTACCGTATATTTCCGCAGATAAGACGACCTCCAGCTAAGACGAGGTATAAATTTTCGTCAAAGTTTTTTAGTTTTAGCATATATCTGTCCTATAAGATGACCCCAAACTATCAACGGCCTATGAATTTAGTTCAGATCGGCAATCATCATCTGGATAATAATACTGTATAGCGTATACGGAATTATGTCCTATTCGCAAACATTCGCACTGATTCGGGTAATGACCCTGACTATTCACAAAAGCCTCGTATGGGCTATTCTATTTTGTGGACATACCCTACTCTGTACTAGTAAATAATTACGGTTTGTCCGTTTTTTCCTCAGTAGCTCAATAAACATAACTTTTAATATTTATTTTGTTTTAGTATTGTTTTACTATTACAATATAATGTATTATTTACTATTACAATGTAATGTATTATCACATAGCGTATTTATATAATATGATAGATTTTTCGATAAGTTGTAGTAATAATATTTTCAATTTATATAAATTTAAATCTAATTTTTTTTGTATCTGTCCTATAAGACGACCCGGATTTTGGGGGCCTTTTTTTATGATTCAACTATCGTCTTATCTGCGGTAATATACGGTATCTCTTTTACTTTTTTTTAATTCTTTCGCCGCTTCCTAATAGAAAGAAAAGTGCATAACGCTCCTTGGTAATGTAATTTATTATGTTATCTTTTAACCTATTTTATCTTCCGGTGTAAAAGTTGGATATACTTGATATTTCAATATAAAATTTATTTCACCAGGTAGGTTGAACTTGCTTCTTATAACTTGAACCGTGTCAGCATTTGTGGAAAATATGAAGCTTTATTTTGCTAGGATAAAAATCTTTCTAGAATATGGCATAATCAGGGGCGGCTAGTCGATTAGCCCCCTATATAAAGCCTCCTACATTATATCAGGCCTGGACAGTGCAGTAACAGAAGAGTTAATTTTTTGTATATATAGTTGGGTTGGGTTGTTTTACCTCTGAGCGGCACTTTTTTGCACACCATGGGCTAAATGGCCAGGTCACATGGACCCCGAAGGCTCAGAGAAGGTTGGGGGAGGGGACCCACTGGAACAGCTGTTGGGAGACAGATGGTAGCCTCCCGTCAAGGTCATCCACCGTGTTCTTTAACGTGCACAGGGTATGGCTCTGCACACACGGTGCCACGGCTTAACGTCCCATCCGACGGACGGCGGCCTTTCCAAACCCATCGGTGTTCCCTACTGACCGTGGGCAGGGCGGGGAATTTTGCGGAGATAAATCTCAACGCTGACACAGCTGGGACTCGAACCTGGGAACTACAGATTACGAGCCTGGCGCGCTACCGACTGAGCCACCCCGCCCCTGTATATACAGTGAAATGTCAGTAAAACTAAAGTCAGAATAATGAAATATTTAGTATTTGTTTTCGTAACGGGGAATGGTGGGACAACCTAGGGAAATTTGCTATACATATCTATATAAAAATGCTTCATTTTAACAAAAATAGCAGTTTAATAAAATAAAAATTTATCCCGTGCAAAAAACATGGTTAATATATCTAAATTATTGAAAAGATAATTATTAAGCAACACGAAAAAACCTACATTTTTTCACCTTTATATGCTTCTTTTTTTGAATCTGTTAAAACGGCAATGATTTAAATTCTGTGAAATATCTGACCAATCACGCGCTGTTTTATATCGCACAACAGGCATTTCTTCTATACTCACTGGGTGGGTTGTTTTACCTCTGAGCGGCACTTTCTTGCACACCATGGGCTAAATGGCCAGGTCACAGGGACCACGAAGGCTCAGAGAAGGTTGGTGGAGGGGACCCACTGGAACAGCTGTTGGGAGACAGATGGTAGCCTCCCGTCAAGGCCATCCAGCGTGTTCTTTAACGTGCACAGGGTATGGCTCTCCCGCACACAGAGCCACGGCTTAACGTCCCATCCGACGGTCGGCGGCCTTTCCAAGCCCATTGGTGTCCCCTATTGACCGTGGGCAGGGCGGGGAATTTTGCGGAGATAAATCTCAACGCTGACCCAGCTGGGACTTGAACCTGGGAACTGCAGATTACGAGCTTGGCGCGCTACCGACTGAGCCACACCCGCCCCACTCACTGTGTGAGATAGATGCTCTCTACACCTGCTAGCATAATGCTTTAAAACATACCACACTTTATTAGCATAAAAAATAAGTTACAAACTTGGAAATTTGCGCGATTTTGACGGTACTGCCAGTAACGGTTCTTTCAAAACTGTCCCAATCAATGCATTATATTTTACCATTAACTAAATTGCAGTTTCTGTATATTTATTCGCTATTATTATTTAGTTAAGTTGGCTAATTCGTTTGGTTTCGTTATTAGCTGCCAGTATGAAGTGATATCTTCACCATTTTTTTAATGACACAGAAATATGTTGCAGAATTTCGACATCATTTAGGAATTCACGGAGATATGTTTTGTTGGGACAGAGAGTTACCCTGCTGAAAGTGGAAATCGCAACACCAAGAAGGAATGGGTGAAGAGGTATGTAAATAGCAGGAGACAGTAGGCCATCGAAGATATACAAATTATCAAAGTTCGGCAGCGAATGGACACTTGACACCCAACCGAGTCATGGATAAATACTGGGGGCCCATGAGCTTGTTGTCAGACCACCATCGACAGTGAGGTTGGAATGCATGTTGCGAAAATGCTCGGGTTGTTTGGATTGTTTTACCTCTGAACGGCACTTTTTTGCACACAATAGGCTAAATGGCCAAGTAACAACGACCCTGAAAACTCAGAGAATGTTGGGGGAAGGAACCCATTGGAACAGTTGTTAGTGACAGATGGTAGCCTCCTGTCAAGGTCATCCAGCGTGTTCTTTAAAGTGCAGAGGGTATGGCTCTCCCCGCACACGGGGTCACGGCTTAACGTCTCATTCGACGGACGGCGGTCTTTCCAAATCCATCGGTGTCCCCTACTGACCATGGGCAGGGCGGGGAATTTTGCGGAGATGAGTCTCAACGCTGTCCCAACTGGGACTCGAACCTGGGAACTGCAGATTACGAGCCTGGTGTGCTACCGACTGAGCCACCCTCTCCCCCTGCAAAAATGTTCGGAGACGCTTTCATTTAAAAAAAAGAGAAGGTAGTTTCTAGCAATTCAGCTATCAATGGGGTCATTATTAACATACAGGTAACCCCCAATTTACGTGGGAGATGCATTCCGGCGAGACCGTTAATTGTTTTTATTTTTTTGTATATTTAATTGCTTTGTTTGATGCTTTTTTTTCTATTATAATAGACGTTTTATTCCAACAAAAGTAATTATAAACATAACAGTTTTAAGAATTTTTAAATGCATATAGATATATAAATGCATAAATGTGCAGTATATGATCGATTACTTAATTTAACAAATTATTGAAGAAAGAATTTAGCGTTATTAGCTTTACGGCTTCCTTTGCATTCATAATATTTGTTTGCACCATTCCATCAACTGGCTATGCAGAAGATTTTAAGATTTTTTAAAGCGATTTTAATAAAATAAATGTGGGAATAAAAACCACACTGCAGCGAAAGTAATGATACAGCAGGTATGGTGAGAGGAAATGAGAAGCGGAAGTGCCACGCCTCCTTTTCAAAAAGCACAGTGATTTTGCCGTTCGTCCGCCATTTTGAATTCTGACGTCACACGCCCCCTCTAAGACCCCCTGGTTGGTCCACCCAAATCCCTCGTGAAATAAACAATTCTAAAGTTTCCAAATAATTTTAAGTCCCAAGTCCGCCATATTGGATTCTGACGTCATCACCCAAACCAACAACTACCGAAATATTCTAAGTTCGCCTAACTGCAGCGCCATCTAGTGCTTAACACACATACCATATTAGAAAAACCATTTTCCACATCTTGTCTCGAACCCACATCCATCACTTTTATCAGCGCATTTCTCCATTACGCATTTCTCCATTACGCCAAGGGTAGTATATGCCTAAGGTGCTTAAAGGCAGATGAAGAAGGAATAACCGATTATTAGTTCTTGTAAATTAACCTACGAATTTTTTTATTTTTATAAATGATTTTTTTTATTCCTAGAAAACCACATTTAACGTGGGAATAAATTATAAATGAGTTTTTTATTCCTTGTAAATCACATTTAACTTAGGAATTATATTTTTATTTCTTGTATTTTTTTTTATTCCTTATTAACTTACAGGCTTGTAAATGGTAGCTAGGCGTAAACTGGAAGGAGAGCTGTGTACCAATCCCCAGTGATGATGCACAGAACCGGTCAGGTCTAGCACCTAATGTCCGACCCCGCCTTCTCGTGGTGTACCTTCTCGCCGTTAGTACCTTTCAAAAGAGATATTCTCTTTTGGAAGGGAACGGAAGGGGAGGGCTGCCAGTTCAGTATGGCCTACTGATCTGGTCATCTATGGCCACTTTTTTCTTTTTTTTCAACCCTGCTGAGGAGTGGTCAACTTCACAGGGTCCTGGTGCTGACCATTTATACCTACTAGACTGGACTTGTTTATGGATTTGAGCTTGATTATGGATCCTGGACTTGCTGCACTGGTGGGCCTCTGTTGAGGGAGAGTCTGCCGCTGTGTTTTCTGTTTGCTTCTGGGTTGCCAGCTCTAAGTGAACAGAGGCATGGGATACCTTATATCAGCTGGTGGATAATCCTAATCTGAGGCCATCGCAGGTACCTGAACCTTACTTAGCTAGTTGGGCATCGTCAAGCCTAAACTGGAGTAATGTGTCTCAGGCAGGCCATATGGTTCTTGAAAAAGTCCACTTGAAAAGGTGGTGCCTGAAGTTCCTACCAGCATCGGTGACTTCAGCCTTTAGCGGAGGAGGAACAGGTCTTTGCCCCATGCCTGCGATCAGGGGGCTGTTTGATATTGTTGGCCCTACCAATCTCAATAAACCTAATTTCTTTAAAAATCCTACTAATCATTCTCTCTCTGCAGGAACGTGGAACGTGAGGACATTACATAGAGATTATTCTCTTGATGTCCTCATGCAGGAATTCCAGCGCTATAACCTAGATATTCTAGGCTTGCAAGAGACCAGATGGACAGGTAAAGGTGAGATACTTAAAAATAACTTTAAATTTCTCTTTACAGGGAGGGAAGATGGAAAGCATCACCAAGGCGTGGGTCTGCTGCTCAGCAGACATGCTAGTGATGCTCTTCTAGGATATGAGTGCATTAATGAAAGGTTTCTTACAGCAAAATTTCCGACAAGCATTAAAGACTTGAATGTTATCTGCTGTTATGCCCCCACTGAGGATTCTGATGAGGATGAGAAGGATAGGTTTTACAGACAACTTCAGGATATTTTGAATTCTGTCAAGAAAGGAGATATTACCCTTGTTCTTGGAGACTTCAATGCCAAAGTTGGTACTGACTCTGCCCTTTGGGGAGGAGTAATGGGCCCTTTTGGTATTGGTAGCTGCAATGGCAATGGGCAACGTCTCCTACAGGGAAGAAAACTCAATGGTTTCAGAATAACTAACACATATTACAAACACCGCGACATACATAAATACACATGGGTTTCACCTGATGGGCTGCATAAGAATATGATTGATTATATATTAATTAACAGCAAATGGGCTAGTTCTGTTAGAAATACCAGGGCATATAGGGGAGCTGAAATTGGATCTGACCATTACCTTGTTAAAAGTGTCTTGCAACTTAAACTTAAAAAGTGTTGTGCTAGGGTTAAAAAATTTACCTTTAATACTGAAGCTCTGAAAGACCCAGCTATAGCTAAAGCTTACCATGATAGGTTACTTAGTCATTATGACAGTCATGGTTTGCTTAATACTGAAGTTGAGGAAGAATGGGGCCATTTTAAACAGGCTTTTTTGGAAACTAACAGTACTCTTTTAGGGAAAAAGGAGCAGAGGAGGCAGAATTATTTAAGTGATAAGGCACTTGAGCTTATTTCAGAAAGAAGGAACTGCAGGAATGTCCTTAATCAGTACCCTACTAGTCCTAATAGAAAGCATTACAAAGAACTTAATAAACGTGTAAAGGATCAGTTAGCTACTGATAAGAATCTTTGGCTTGATGGCCTTGCTGACAAAGCTGAGGAAGCAGTTAGACAGCACAACAGCAGAGAGCTGTACCAGATAGTTAATGTTTTGTGTGGCAGAAAACGAACAGGTATACAGGGATTGAAGGATAAACAAGGCAAGGTTATAGAAGGTGAGGATTCTGTCATGGCTAGGTGGGCTGAACATTTCAGTGATGTTCTAAACAATGTGGTTAGTTCTACTTCCATTGTTTGCAATGATGATAGATGCATTGTTGGCTTTAATGTTGGCCCTATAACACAATTTGAAGTTAGTTTGGCTATTTCTAAACTTAAACTTCATAAATCCCCAGGGGTGGATGAAATTACTACGGAAATGCTTAGAGCTGGGAATGTTTCAGTTACCATTTGGATGACTGAAATTTTGAATAACTTTTATGATAAAGGCATGGTTCCTAAAGATTTTACCAGAGCTATTATTATCCCTATTTTCAAAAAAGGTGATCGCAGTTCTTGTGATAACTATAGGGGTATCAGCCTACTCTCCGTTCCAGGTAAAGTTCTTTCCATGATTGTGCTTAATAGAATTAAGAATCTGGTTGACAGGCAATTGCGTGATGAGCAATGTGGATTCAGAAGTGGTAGGGGATGTGTAGATCAGATATTTTCACTTAGGCAGATCCTTGAGAAATGTTTAGAGTTTCAGAAACCTTTGGTTGCTAGCTTTGTTGATTTCAAAAAGGCTTTCGACTCTGTTGATCGTCATAATTTGTGGTTGATTGTGAGATCATATGGTATACCAGACATGTTAGTTAACATAATGAAAGCTCTCTATAATAACACTGAGTCATGTGTGAGAGTTGCTAAGTCTTGTAGCAATTGGTTTAGCATTACTTCTGGTGTTTGACAAGGGTGCATTTTGTCTCCTTTTCTCTTTAGTTTGGTTGTTGATTATGTTATGCGAAATTCACTTCAAGGGAAAGCTTTTGGCCTTAAATGGACTGGAGATACGAAAATTTCTGATTTAGATTATGCTGATGATTTAGCCCTTTTGGCAAATGATGTTGATGAGATGAACTCTTTCATTCGAACTGTTGATGAGACTGGTAGTACAGTAGGTTTGGTTATAAACAGAGAGAAAACTAAAATGATGAAAATTGGTCAGGCAGGTTGTGATTCAGTTAATCTGAATGGTTGCAGTCTTGAGCAGGTGTCACAGTTTAATTACCTTGGGAGCTGCGTAACTGATACTGGTGATGTGCGGCATGAGATTAACAGACGAATAGGTATTGCTGCCGGGACTTTTAAGAATCTATGGAGATTGTGGAGAAATAGGCGTATACACCTAAAGACTAAAATTAGACTGTATAATAGTTTGGTTCTTTCTAGGGTTAGTTATGGTAGTGAAACTTGGACGCTGTGTAAGCAAGATGACAGGAAACTAGATGCTTTTGATTCTAGATGCTTACGCAGTATCTTGGGTATTAGGTGGTTTAACTTTGTAACTAATGATGAGGTTAGGCAAAGGAGTCTGCAACCTCCTTTAAGCAGCATATTTTGCAGAGAGAGACTCCGGTGGTTTGGCCATGTTGCCAGTATGGATAATTATAGATTGGCGAATAGGGTTATGAACAGTGTGCCTAGAGGCCTCAGAAGGAGGGGGAGACCTAGGATGCGGTGGGCAGACAATGTCAAACAGGACCTTGTTAGAATTGGTGTACAGTGCCCGGATGCAGCAGATGTAGCTCAGGACAGATATGCTTGGAGAATTAAACTGCGCGGTCTGGTTGGACCTCCGTAGCCCATGGCTGCTTGAGGATGATGATGATGATGATTAACTTACGAATTAATTATATTTTTATTTCTTGCAATTTAGGAATATATTATTTTCATAAATTAATATTGTTTTTCATTTTTTATAAATTAACCTACGAATATATTATTTTATAAATGAATTTTTTTCTTATATATTAATTTACGAATAATTTTTTTTCTTGCAAATTAATTAAGAATAATTGAACTTTTCATTCCTTTGTAAATCACATTTAACTTGGGAATTAATTTTTTAATTCCTTGTGAATCGCATTTAGAAACAATCATGTCGTCTCCTTACTCACCCTCCCGTGGACCACGTTTTACTGACGGATGGCTTTACAATCTGAAAAGTCCTTGCGAAATAGACCAAATAAAAAATATTTTGAAACATAAAGTGGGGATCACACAAGGTTTCCATACCTTGCACCTATATTGTTTAAAATGTTAAGTTTTGAAATGATAACTGAAAAAAATCCAACAACTTTCAAAAACACATTGCGCAATATTGTTCTAAATATGTCTGATTTTGAAAGTATTCACAGATAATGTACACAGTCATATCGGAATAACATGACCACTTACCATACATATAGGGCGGGAGTGGCTTAGGCGGTATCGCTCCAGGCTCGTAATCTGTAGTTCCCAGGTTTGAGCCTCAGCTGAGTCAGTGTTGAGATTTATCTCTGAATGATGATTGGAAATGAGCTTGGAAAGGCTGTCGTCCGTCGGATGGGACGTTAAGCCTTGGCTCCGTGTGCGGGAGAGCCATACCCTGTGCACTTTAAAGAACGTGCACAGGGTATGGCTCTCCCGCACACGGAGGGTTGAAAATGTTGATGAACAATTGTTTGGACCTGTCAATAAATACACTGACATCTAAACGTTTTACTTGAACAGTGATGTTTGAGTTTATGTAAATAAAAATTATTATCTATGTCTAGGAGGGTGAGTAGGAAGAAGACATGATTGTTTCAAAATGCAAAAAAAAAAAGATTCACAAGGAAAAGGATGGCTTTGACCAGAGGCTACCATCTGTCTCCCAACAACAGTACCAGTGGGTCCCTTCCCACAACCTCCTCTGAGCCTTCGGGGTCCATGTGAACTGGCCATTTAGCCCATGGTGTGCAAAAAAGTGCCGCTCATAGGTAAAAAAAAACCAATCCAACCACACATATATTATGGTAGGTGGTCATATTATTCTGATACGACTGTGTATATGAAAAGATTATGTTGCACATTCAGAAAATTTCCAATGTTGCTGAATTTCATACGTAAGTTACGAATAGAATCTGAACGGTCTGACATGCTCCTTGATTCTAAATGTGAAATAGTTTTTTCTGATTAATTTTTTTTTCCCTTTTCAGATATTGTATAGATGTATTATATTACAATAATCACTTGTAATGATACTTATATGTGATCTTGGTCTTTACGAATAAAACCAGATTTGGTGCCGTAACCAGGATTTATGCGAACCTGGAGGTTATTGCAGCTAACGATAGAAAAAGAGTAACATGTGAAAAAACGCTTTTGAATAGAATAGATGAACCTGATAAAGTTTAAGAATATTTATGTACAATTATCGAGTAAAAGGAGGAAGCGGCAGAAAAACGACGAATGTTAAAAAATAAGAGTAAATTATTGTAATATGTGAAATGTTATAAAGGGTATGTTAAATAATAGAAAGGTCTTTTAGCGAGGATTGTATATTATGTTTGAGTTAGGATTTTCAGGTGCATCTGTTTGAAACATTTTTTTTTACTTTTGAGTACAGTGAAATAATATGGAATCAAGTATTATAGTTTGTAAGATAATTGTAATATTTTAGCTAGGCCCAGGAGTAGAATGTATGAAGAGGTTTTTAGAATGCATTTCTCTGTGCTCCTCCATTGCACTTGGGAGGCACAAAAATCCCAACATACAGCACAACGCTCAGCACTCGGGGAATGGTGGGACAATGAATGGAAACACTAACCGATGTAATTAGGAGGTGTCATGGCTGTTTTCTTTGATAAATACTGCATATAAGTTGATTCATGTGTTATTGAATATTATATGTGTACTACATGTTTAAGATTTCGTAGTGAGATTAGAGGATTTATAATGACACTGTGATTTAAAGTGATTGCATTGAAATAAGGATTAAGGTATTGTTTAAACAGTTTCTATAGAGATTTTTGGGAAAATTGAATAGTTTGTTTTATAAAGGTATTGTGAAACACAGTGTAGTGCATAAGGAGTACGTAGTTGTTGTTTTTTTATAAGAGATTGGAAATACTGTATTATCATATTAAGTTGCTTATCAGTTAGCATTAGCTTGGGAAATTTTAGACATCGCCTCTATACCATTCCACCCCACTACGTGTAAACCTGTCATATACCCCCACCACAAGAACCGACAGAGCCCACTTAAGCGGAGCGCTAGATGCCACATGAAGAATTGTTGGGAGTGTGGGGAATATGGACATTTGGTCATCGAGTGCCCCATCGAGGAGAGTTGAGATTCGACACATATGAGGAGAGTTGACATATATGAGGCAGAGTTGAGACATCGAGGAGAGTTGAGATTCGACACATATGATGATCCTGAGAGCCACATACAGCAGTATCCCCTTGACCCACAACAGTACCCGAAGAATTGTTGGGAGTATGGAGAAGATGACCATTTGGCTAGCGACTGGCCCAGTGGGGAAGACAGTGCCAACACGACTATGTGTTCCCAGTTACCATCACTCAATGACACCCCAGCCAGCCAGGGGTGGAACAGTTGGACGTCAGTGATTTTCCACCCTATCCAGAAGGATCTTCGAACACCAAACCCATATCAGAAGAAACCCTAGCCTTACCACTTCGTACCCTCACAGGAGGTGTCACCACTCTCGCTTCTGGAGAAGGTGTCGTGTCCACCTTTTGTGTAAAAGTGTGGACACGACATGCCGATGGCGACAGAACCCCGTCTACTGTTTTTACAAACCACCAGTGTCCATATTTTTCGCCTTTTGGTTCGGCATTCGGCCACGAAGAGGATGCCGCCGCCAGCTTTGGAATTCCACCCTTAGTTATCTTGGACCCCGGATGGTGGTGGCTACGTGACACGCAAACGGGTAAACAAGCCCCATCTGTACCGTGTGGATTCGACAGCACCCACCAATGACAGCGGGCCACGATCCGGTAGATAGGGGCGGGGGTGGCTCAGTCGGTAGCGCGCCAGGCTCGTATTCTGTACTTCCCAGTTCGAGTCCCAGCTGGGTCAGCGTTGAGATTTATCTCCGCAAAATTCCCCGCCCTGCCCACGGTCAGTAGAGGACACCGATGGGCTTGGAAAGGCCGCCGTCCGTCGGATGGGACGTTAAACCGTGGCCCCGTGTGCGGGAGAGCCATACCCTGTGCACGTTAAAGAACACGCTAGATGGCCTTGACTGGAGGCTACCATCTGTCTCCCAACAGCTGTTCCAGTGGGTCCCCTCCCCCAACCTTCTCTGAGCCTTTGGGGCCATGTGACCTGGGCATTTAGCCCATGGTGTGCAAAAAGTGCCGCTCAGAGGTAAAACAACCCAACCCTTCACCTTGGTCTCTCCTCTTGCTTTTCTAGAGAGCTTTTTCTAGCTTACACTTATTTGGTTACTCTCTCTTCATTTAACTTTGTAAAGAATCGAATCGAATTCTAACAAAGTTGTGTTTGACGTTATCCACTCACTTTATTGCCCGTCTGCCTCTTTCGTCTTTAAGAATATTGTTCATAAAATCTTTCCTAACACGAAGATGAGGAGCAAGTATGTGAGGTCAAAGCTCGAAAGCACCCGATATCTTCTTTGTAAGGAACCCTTTACACAGTAGACTTTACAGAGTTGTTGGGTTGGGTTGATTTACCTCTGAGCGGCACTTTTTGCACACCATGGGCTAAATGCCCAGGTCACATGGACCCCAAAGGCTCAGAGAAGGTTGGGGGAGGGAACCCACTGGAACAGCTGTTGGGAGACAGATGGTAGCCTCCCGTCAAGGCCATCCAGCGTGTTCTTTAACGTGCACAGGGTATGGCTCTCCCGCACACGGGGCCACAGCTTAACGTCCCATCCGACGGACGGCGGCCTTTCCAAGCCCATCGGTGTCCCCTACTGACCGTGGGCATGGTGGGGAATTTTGCGGAGATAAATCTCAACACTGACCCAGCTGGGACTCGAACCTGGGAACTACAGATTACGAGCCTGGTGCGCTACCGACTGAGCCACCCCCGCTCCCCCAAGGTGAAGGGACAGGACACTCTTGGCTGGAACGTCACTGAAGGAAGGCGAAGAAGTCCGAGTCCGCTGTCTAGGTTCGAGATCGGCCACACGATTGCATGAAAGGAGCGATAGCGGTCTGACAAGATGCTAAGAGTTGGCCGCTGTGCTGCAGCGGGCTGTCCGGGAGGTGCAACGACGTTTCCTCGTCCACATCAGCAGATAGGTAAGGGTCAGTTTTATTTAACCTGGTGTTTGAAGTCCCGTAGCTTAAAAGTGTCGCTGCCACGTGTTTTAAGAGAGCCCTTGGAGCTCCCGGCTCTTGTTGATGTTCCCGGCTCTGCACTAACATTGTGCATAGACTATGTTAGTGAACTGTTCGACTCAGGGCCGTGAAAAGTTTTGAAAAATTAAACAGCGCTGACTTCGCTGATGTTAAATCTCCTGAAAAAAAATGTGTCGAGTCAATGTGTATCTGTGTTATGGTGTTTCCTAGACGTTTCGTTTAATGAAGATAGATTTAATGAAGATAGATTAATAAATGTGTTATTTGTTTAAGTATTTTTCTTGAAGTGTATTAATGGGTGATATTAAAGGATCGAAGGCACAACGCAATTCACAGCCTATATTTGGGGGTCTGACCTAACGGTTACTCCCTAGTTCTCACTCCCCATCGACAAGATCAGGTGGGGTGTAGAACAATAGAATCTGAACGGTCTGACATGCTCCTTGATTCTAAATGTGAAATATTTTTTGTCTGATTTGAGTTTTTTTTTTCCTTTTCAGATATTGTATAAATGTATTATATTACAATAATCACTTGTAAATGATGCTTATAAGTGAATAAAATTATTATTATTACCACTGTTATGAGTCTCGAAGACCTCCATCGTGCAGAAAGTCCGAAGGAATCCGTGAACGACAAAACCATCGCTGTTGTTTGTGAATTCATTAAAGAAAATTCACACATCGCTGTTCAAGTAATACGTTTAGATGTCAGTGTAGCTATTGGCAGTGTCCAAACAATTATTCATCAACATTTTAAGTCCCAAAAAATTCGCGCCAAGTGAGTATATAACAAACTGGCAAAACATCAAAATAGGGCTAGAGTCACCTCGTGAAAGGAAATGCTGGCAAAATTTGAAACTAGTATCCTGAAAGGATTACATTTGTCACAGGAAATTTGACATGGTTTTATTACTATACAACTCCCAGAAAGATTGACAACTTTATTGGGGTTGTGGAGAATGAACCTCGACTCCAAATCCTCCGACAAGATATTCAATCAAGGAACAGGATGTTCACTTTTTTTTTTCAATTCCCAAGGAGGCGTAGCCGTGGACAACTCACCAGAAAAAATGAATATAAATGGCTAATACTATAACGACATTATTTTTCACGATTTCTGTAAAGATATATAAATAAAAATAAATAAATACCCCCTCAAGCAGCTGCTTGCCACAGAGGTCTGACAGGAGCCTGTCAGTTTATATGCCATAGTAGAAGGTCTGTGAGGATGGCAGGTCCTCAGCATTAAAACGACACATACAACCATGCCTTACCCGGGGCTCGAACCCAGGTCCATCAGATCAGTAGCCAAGTGCGCTTAAATCAATTAACTATTTGAAAATTGAGAATTTTTTATTTTTTTATTTTTTAAAATTTCATTAGTACCAATCGAACTAATAAAAAAAGTTTTCAAATTATCATTTTCATTGTTTCCAATGGAAACTTCATGACGTTCACATTCCACCACCAAAATTTCATATTTCTATCATTAATTCATCGTTGAAATATTCGTTTGAAATTTTAGAATTTTCAAACTTTTTCACCGTTTGCGCCGCGCAATTATAGTGTTCGAAAGATTCTGAAAGTGCGAATCATAATATTTTATCAATTCCTATCTAACCCTAAAAAGATTTTTCATTTCTCTCTAAATACAGAAAAAAAATCTGCTAAAACAAAAAAAATATTTTCCCACCCCCAGTGAATCTAAGAGGTCAATTCATTGTTGCGAATGGAAACATCATGGCGTTCACATTCCACCATCAAAATTTAAAATTTCTTGCTTAAATACGTCGTTTGTAATATCTGTTTAGAATTTGCAAATTTTTCCTCCGTTAGAGAGCGCATTTATAGTTTTCAGAAGATATAAAATCTGTGAATCATAATATTTTATCAATTCCTATCCAACCCAAAAAGAATTTTTTATTCATCTCTAAAACAAACATTTATCTGCTAAAACTTAGTGGATGAATTTTCCCACCCCCTCTTGGTCTAAGGGGTCAACTCATTGTTGGCAATGGAAACTTCGTGACCTTCACATTCCACTACCAAAATTTCAAATTTCTAGCATAAATACATCGTTCGAAATATTCGTTTGAAATTTTGGAATTTTCAAATTTTTCCACCGCTAGAGGAGGTAATTATAGCTTTAGAGAGATTCGGAAAGTGCATTTCGTAATATTATGTCAATACCTATCCAATATAAAAAAAGAATTCTTATGAAACATGCCTGATATGCTACCACTACACCACCAATGGTTAATCTTTTCTCAGCTTGTGTGACTTTATTAGCCATTGATGGTGTAGTGGTAGCATAACTGGCTTGTTTCCTGGAGACGTGGGTTCGAATCCCACTCCTGGCAAAACCAATTTTTTCAGTTTATTTTTTCATGAGTTCCATGTCTACAGGACATATCCTATGATTATTTACTACTGAAAGGATTTTTTAATTTATCTCTGTAGACAAGTTGCGATGTCTACAGACAGACGACAAAGCGAAACTATTATCTCGTTTTCTTTGAAAACGAAATATGCAAAATGTAGCAATTTTTTGTTTCTCTTACCCTCACGACTATTTTCAAAGGAGTGGGTGAAGAATGAAGGACCAGCAAATTTTTATGTAAGATTATACAAGTAATATGGCTTTCATTTAACACTAAAAAATCGATGTTGTTTTTGTGTAGGGCTTTATGTGACGGATTAACTTTCCGGATGAATCCGAAATTTCCAACGTAATCCGTAATTTCCAACGTCCTTCTGATAGCATGAAACACATCTTTTTGAGTTTATGAAGCCCATATCATGTATGTCTCGTGGTTTTATACGAGGCACACACATATATGATTTCGAATTACTAATCATTAAGCGTTCATATTATCATAAGCATTATTAAGTATATCATTAAGCATTCCCAAAGTGATATACCATTACTGGTGTGTCGCGGTGGCCGAGTGTTTACAGTACTTGGTTACGGTGAAACTTACTTGGCTGAATCTCAGAGTGAAAATTTATTTTTTCTTTGTCTTTCTCCTGAGGTCACATCTTACTCACAGGTCTATGCTATATTGAACTATTTTAAAATTGTATGGTGCATTGAAATGGAATGATTTTATAAGAGTTTTGTGGCAAGAAGGTTGGGTTGTTTTACCTCTGAACGGCACTTTTTTGCACACCATGGGCTAAATGGCCAGGTCACATGGACCTCGAAGGCTCAGAGAAGGTTGGGGGAGGGGACCCACTGGAACAGATGTTGGGAGACAGATGGTAGCCTCCTGTCAAGGCCATCCAGCGTGTTCTTTAACGTGCACAGGGTATGGCTCTCCCACACACGGGACCACGGCTTAACGTCCCATCCGACGGACGGCGGGCTTTCCAAGCCCATCGGTGTCCCCTACTGACCGTGGGCAGGACGGGGAGTTTTGCGGAGATAAATCTCAACGCTGACCCAGTTGGGACTCGAACCTGGGAACTACAGATTACGAGCCTACCGATTGAGCCATCCCCGCCACCATTGGCGAGAAGCAATTTATGTTATGGCAGCAGTTACAGTGGTGGAAAAATATCCTGAATGCACCTTTATTTTGGTATGTTTCTTTTGTTCTTATGACTTCCAGCTAAGGAAATATTAAATAAGTATAATTTTTATCATTAACTATAAAATATTTTTATTCTGATTTCACAACTGTATTTGGTGCTTTTATTACATGAACGCAATCAACTACAAATTGTAATACGATATGGTATTCCGATAAATTAAAAGAAACTGAGATTATGTGAAATATTTCAATGTCATCTATGCATAGAAATTGCAACACATCTTAATGAGAATATTAGTGTTATAAAACCGATATATTTCCAGATCAATTTTGGCATGTCACATGTTTCGCGTTTAGTAGCAAAATTTCACTCTCGAAATATTGGATGAATCCGGAAAAGTTCACCCGTTGTAAGATATACCTCCAAGGAGTGTCTAAGGGAGAAGAGAGCTAGCTTCCATAGACGTAATGTAAACTTTTCGATTGCAGCGCCCTCTAAACATGGCAAATTCGTGCATTGCAGTGAAGCCACCTATCCAGGGAGAAGATCGAGTTCCTTGCATTATTTTTCCACCGCCGAGCAAAGATTTTCAATTGCTTACACCAACTGATTAATTTTACATACACTTTAACTCTGAAAAATGTTCATTTTTCTCCATGAGGTACACTCATAATTTGCTTTTCGTTCAGTGAGAAAATTTCAAGAAGTATTGAAATCATTTTCTTTAATAAAATCCAATTTTGTAAAACTGGTAGTAGCTATGCTAAAGAACAAAATTTAATATTTTGAACAACCTATAGCATTTAGTATATTATAATAAATTGTGATTTATGTGTCAATGCACGATAACATGATCTGTATAATTATATTTTATACAATTGCTGATATTTTCAATAAATATCATATCGAGTTTTTACTTGTATAAACGTTCAACAGATGGCAGCAGGTACTTCCCGTATCAACCATAAAGAAATAATTACACTGTTAGAGCAAAGTGCAGAAGCCAATGTACATCGATATGTTCCAAGGAACACAAACCTGCAACATACATTGACTTATATATATTTGCAAGATGCTTAAATGTATTAATTTACATATTAATTTAAAAAATTATGCAAAATTACACAAAATAAACATACAGCGGTTTTTCCAGGTATCGTAAAATGTAATCCTGAACTGGATAAAACACTCATTGAATAACTTTAGGGTCAGCTACCACTGTGCCAAACATCCATGGCTGTTAGACATTTGGAAACACTGGTTAAATCGCAATATATATACCAATAGTAAGACAAACCATAGCTGCTGTGGGCTAAAAATGATTACACTGCGCATGCGCAGATCGCCCCTTACAGTTGTTTTTGTGCCTGCACATCAATTTGCCACGTTCAGCTTCGGAAAAATTCCGCAGAATGGCGCCACTTACGCTTCTGCGAAGCTAGCCTTCTTCTCCTTAGACCTTCTTTGATACCTCCTCATGCAATTGAGAAAACATAATTAAACGGAAGACAAATTACTTGTATTAATTCTCAGTATAATATTAGTGGTAGTCATTTTCAAAATTTCTTACCAATTTATTTATATTAACAATCTTACATAATAGGAAATTTTAAACTATAAAGTTAAAGAGCATTAAATATTACTTATAAAATGAAAATTCATTTTTTTTTTACTTTTTTTAAAAAGTTTTAATTCGGACAACCTAATAATGTACGAGTATAAAATTTATACCGTATTAGCAGCTTCTATACTAGCCATATTGGCATTACTAAACGCCTACGCTATGGCTTATCGGCATTATTGCAAATTTGAAATTATTTAACTGCGTAGCAGTAATAACTTATATAAACTGAGCAGAAATATACGCGGAGTATGGAGTGGATTACGTGGAGTATAGAAGTTTTAAACTGGGACAGGTTAAGAATAATAAATTATACTTGGGTTAAACAATGTGGCTTCTATACCTAATGTAAAATTCCACTTTTTTCTTCTGTAATTCATGATATTGTCAATTCCAAATAACTACCTGTTTAACAATTTTTACATTTTTACATAAGATCTTGCCTAGTGGAGGCATTTATTACAATGTGAGATTCCAAAGGCTAGATCTTTCTGAAAGTATATTGGACAACATACTACTAGACCCTTTAAAACTCAAAGAACAAAGTAATGCCATTAATATGCTTAAAAAAATGCACTATTTCAGACTTCAGTACAACATAATTTGCCCACTAATTTTAAATAGGCTAAAATTATAATCATTCTCCCTTTGCATTTTTAGTTGACAGTTTGCAAAATGTAATTATATATATTGAGTTATGCAACACAAGTATTGTCCCTTTCCCTTTAAGTAGCAGAATTATCAGTTAGCTTTGTAAGGTAACACTCATATGTAAGGTAGAAGTCAAAGTCATCTCTATTGCATACTGGCACTAATTATGCAATTTCTACTATGCTATTCAAAAGTGAACTGGATATTTCATTTACACCATCTGAAGAATCTACTATCTATGTGGTGTGAAATGTGTAATGGGCTATTAGTAATTGTTGTCTTACACCTATTATTAGAGCAAATATGACTGATAAGGGTTGTACATGTCAGAATTTGGCATTATTTTAACTCTTTTGTTATTAATGTTGACATAGGTGCAGATATATTGGCACTTTTAAATGAACAGAATTAAAATTCAGTTAATAACTTGATTTGTGATGAGTTGAACTATAATTATATCAGTAGAAAAGTTTTTAAAACCAGTAGTGATATTTAGAAAAAGACTGCATACTGTATATACATAATATAGCATAACTTATCAGTTTATAACAAATTTATCATCTACCTTTCATTATTACATCACTATATGATTCATACTTCTTTACATAAAAGAACTTATGCAACCCTTCCCAGTGTGTCTTTTCATCACAAGTTATAGCATTAAGATAGTATACAGTGCTTTGAAACAGGAATTGACTTGTATCAAACCTTATTCAGCATCCTACATTTAGAGTATATTACATCATACCATTAGTAATGATAACTGGTACAAATAGGTTTCCTGAGTACTTTTAGGAATGATAACTTATTATCAGGAACCTCTATTTGTGCAAGTTAGTTCGAGGCCAGGGGAAAGCATGGATGTGTTGACTTTCTGCTGAGGTCTTGCCTACCTTCCAGACATTGTCTATACTGTGGTCTGCAGCTGCTTGAGGAGGAATTTTTTTTATTGTTGCCAAGCATGTAAATTAGCTGCAGTTATGTGTTAACAAACATATTAATCTTTTAACTCTTCCATGGTTCAGCATGAAAAACTGACATCCAGAGGCTCAGCTAAAAAAAACTTTAAATATTGAAAAAAGTTTATACTTTTAGCCAGCTGTGCTGAGTCAAATAAACAAGTCAACTTTACAATTTTTTTTAACAAATAAGCAATCAACAGAAATAAGTCATGTTATATACCAAATTAAACAGAATTCCAAATATTATGAAAATAGAAAAAATTAAAAATTTATTAACTTTAGTAACACTTTTACCAGTGATACAGCGGGGAAAAAAATATCTGCCAAGGCAATAAGGTTTAATTTTGAAAAACCTGTAACCTCTTGAAACCATTCAATATAAACTTAAAAACTAATAATCTACAGTAGGGATTCTCAACGTGGGGTACATGGTAAAATTTTTGGGGGGTAAGCTGTGAGAGCTCAAAAGTCGCTAGATCTAGTAACAAGTCCATTTCACTGATTACCCAGTAAAATGTTTATAATTTTGTAAGATTTGTTAAATTGTTTATGTCATTTTTTGTGTTTATCGATATATGTAATTTATGAATACATAAATGTTTTATTTTATTCCCATTGTTATACTACAACTATAGTTTTATCTATCTATACAAGGGGATGCCAGTTACATACACATTTCCAGGGGGTACGTGAAGCATAACAGGTTGAGAACCACTGATCTACAGCAACAAGTTGCAAGCCAGCCATCATATCTAGCGATGTAGAATAACTCAAAAAGTTTAATGATGACATAAATTTATGGAAATAAAATGAAAATATATTTATATAAATAAACTCCACTCCGTCGGATGGGACGTTAAGCCGTGGCCCCGAGTGCGGGAGAGCCATACCCTGTGCACGTTAAAGAACACGCTGGATGGCCTTGACGGGAGGCTACCATCTGTCTCCCAACAGCTGTTCCAGTGGGTCCCCTGCCCCAACCTTCTCTGAGCCTTCGGGGTTCATGTGACCTGGCCATTTAGCCCATGGTGTGCGAAAAAGTGCCGCTCAGAGTCAAAAAGTGCCGCCCAACCCAACCAGTGGTGGGCCAAACAGAGAGTTGTGAGTATAGGTGATAACTATTCCCACTCAAAGGAAAAAGGCTAACGGAAGGAGTCAGAAAGAACCATTGCTCAATTCCACTGATTTCGATTATCGGGAATTGTTCATTGTTTCCTAGAAAAAAAAAGGGAAATAAAAATGTGGATCCTGGGTATTTCCTAGCGCGTCTATCGGAATTAATCACACTTGCTTTCTTTTTGAAAGGAAATATTTATGATGCAAGGAAATAATGGCACAGGTAAGTGTTTATTTATAATGCTTATATCATTACTATTTATTGAATTTTCACTTGGGTTTATTTCGTTGAAGGGAGTGAAATGGTGTTTAAACTCTTACTGTACATTGTATATCAAGATATTTCACATCTTTGGATGCTTCCGAGAGGTTCATCCAGTCAGGATATATTGCAGTAAGTTGAAGCCCATTCATAACCGAATTAAACGGAGCTATTGAACTTTTATTAATTTTAAACATAATTTAGCTGGTTGCTTAAATGTTTAAAAAGTTTCTCAATTTCTTTCCAAAGTCATCAATAATGATACGTACAGTAAAATTTTAACACTGTGCAAATAAAGTTTAAAAGCTATAAATAGCTAAAAATGGGAAATTCCTATTTTTCAGTCTGTTAACTGTTTTATTTGTTTTGTTCATTACCTTTTTAGTTACTTTACAATAAAAAAATATTTCTTCTGGTTTTCGCTTCTTTGGCCATGTACTGATGCACATGGTGTCTGGTCAATTCATCGCACGTCTATTAATCGCAGCGTCAATTCATCCTAGCGTCAATTCATCGTGACCTCATCGCGAGAATATGTTTAAAATTTCTATGACGCCATGGTTCATTGGTTGTAAAATGGAGGTGTTCTTTGACGACAGAAATTTCACTTCTAAATCTACAACCGTCCTTATCTCTCTAATATCTGGTGGGGCGGGGATGGCTCAGTCGGTAGCGCGCCAGGCTCGTAATCTGTAGTTCCCAGGTTCGAGTCCCAGCTGAGTCAGCTTTGAGATTTATCTCCGAAAAATTCCCCGCCCTGCCCACGGTCAGTAGGGGACACCGATGGGCTTGGAAAGGCCACGGTCCGTCGGATGGGCCGTTAAGCCGTGGCCCCGTGTGCGGGAGAGCCATATCCTGTGCACGTTAAAGAACACGCTGGATGGCCTTGACGGGAGGCTACCATCTGTCTCCCAACAGCTGTTCCAGTGGGTCCCCGACCCCAACCTTCTCTGAGCCTTCGGGGTCCATGTGACCTGGCCATTTAGCAAATGGTGTGCAAAAAAAGTGCCGCTCAGAGGTAAAACAACCCAAATCTAATATCTGGTGGCTGTTCTGAGGCGTTGTCCAACAGCAGCGCCCTCATTGGATAATTATTTTCGTCACAGTAGCGATGTACCGTTGGAAAACAATATAGTCTCTGAAAACATCTTGTGTCATACAAGCCCTTCTGTTTTTAGTCCAAATGATTGGTAATTTTTCCTTAATCAGTCCCTTCATCACCCTCGGTGTTTTAGAGTGATACCAATGGCTCCAGTTGTACAGTTACTGAGACATTTCCAGCAAGAAAAAGATTTAAACAGTTCTTGACTGGTTTAAATCCATAAGCATGTTCTCTTCTGGAAAGCTCTTGAAGGCATATTTTCCCAATAAAGTCTCGTCTCGTCCACATTGAAAACAAGATCGAGGGGGGGGGGGGGGGCTAGTCACTTTCCTGTATGAGTCGTTTAAAGTGCTCAGGATAGTGTTTCTGCTTCTTTATCAGCACTGGCTGCCTCAAAGGTTAATTTTATATTGGAAATTTGAATTCACTGCTTGAAAATTCCAAACCAGCCTTTGCTTGCTATAAAGCTTTGTCCCCAGCTTCCCTTTTTTTTTTTTATCTCATTTCGCTTTATCATAAATAACACTTTGTGTGAGAGTAATGTTTCTTTCATTTAACTCCCAGCACATAATGAGAGTAACGGTTCCATTTTACCACTCACAGGATCACGTGAGTATCTAAGTTGTTGTTTGGGTTGTTTTACCTCTGAGCGGCACGTTTTTGCGCACCATGGGCTAAATGGCCAGGTCACATGGACTCCGAAGGCTCAGAGAAGGTTGGGGGAGGAGACCCACTGGAACAGCTGTTGGGAGACAGATGGTAGCCTCCCGTCAAGGCCATCCAGAGTGTTCTTTAACGTGCACAGGGTATGGCTCTCCCACACGGGGCCACGGCTTAACGTCCCATCCGACGGACGGCGGCCTTTCCAAGCCCATCGGTGTCCCCTACTGACCGTGGGCAGAGCGGGGAATTTTGCGGAGATAAATATCAACGTTGACCCAGCTGGGACTCGAATCTGGGAACTACAGATTACGAGCCTGGCGCGCTACCGACTGAGCCACCCCCGCCCCTCGTGAGTATCTAAGAGTCGTTGCAATTTTCCTTCTTGTAGTATACATTGCCTTTTTAACTTCATCAGTTTTTTATACAGTGGAAGGAGAATATATAACTACCTACAAACAGTAGGACGTGATTGCTCACCCTTTATTCTGCTAATAACTTCCTTCATTTCTGTTACCGGTATAGAGTTATATGTTCTTTCAGTAATATTTTTCCGGCAGTTGTATTTCCTCTCATACGACCAAGCACAGTAGAGAGTAAGGAAATACAGAGAGTCCACTCACCTATTTTTCTGGCAATTATTTGCGCCGCGAACGTCAGACTATGGAACTAGTTTTATCAGTTGTGACCTTGAGAAGAGTCGTAGACTGCTATATTACGTAAATTTAGAAATCGGTACAAGATAGCAGAATTTATCTATCATGATTATGGAGAAATAATATAGAATAAACTGAAAATATTTGGCTCTTTTAAAAATCCAACAACTACCAATTGAATTTCAAAACATTTAGTTATATATAAATAATTATCGCTGCTATATTTCTAGCACGCGAAATAAATAAAGGGAATGGTGTCGGATTTGTTTTTCTGAGACATAGTTCTATATAGTCCGCCACAGTAGCGCTGCTGTATGAGAATTTAACATTGTGAAAATGTTGCTATTAATGGTATAGAGAATGGAACTTCTGTAACTTCCTTATTCTATGAGATATAGTTCCAGTTAGATAGATCAATAGATAGTGGGAAGGTTAGAAACCCTTCAACTATGGGCTTGCTGCTATCCCAAACAAAGAACATGACGTGTAGATCGCAATGTAGGAAATAAAAATTAAAAATTTGGGAATTTTTAAAAGTTTCCCCTTACGAGCCTGGCGCGCTACCGACTGAGCCACCCCCTTAATTCTTGCTTAATTTAGAGCAGTTTATTAGTTTTTAAGACGTTTAGAAACAATTTGTTTCAACTATACTAGTTCCAAAACTAAATCAACTTCCAACATTTTAGCAATTACCCATCATTCCTCGCGTAAACAAGATCCAAATCATTTGCAAAGCAATTTATTAGCTATCAAAATTTCAATTGCAATAGTCATTAAAATAGAATGAGATCTGGAATCTAGATTAAAAAAAATAGTGCCCAAGACACAGCGATATGGACTCCACATTTCACTTCAAATTCGTTTGGGCGGGGATGGCTAAGTTGGTAGCGCGCCAGGCTCGTAAACTGCAGTTCCCAGGTTCGAGTCCCAGCTGGATCAGCGTTGAGATTTATCTCGGCAAATTTCCCCTCCCTGCCCACCGTCAGTAGAGGAAACCGATGGGCTTGGAAAGACCGCCGTCCGTCGGATGGGACGTTAAGCCGCGGGTCCGTGTGCGGGAGAGACATACCTGTGCATGTTAAAAAAACTCGCTGGATGGCCTTGACGGGAGGCTACCATCTGTCTCCCAACAGCTGTTCCAGTGGGTCCCCTTCTCTGAGCCTTCGGGTTACGTGTGACCTGGCCATTTAGCCCATGGTGTGCAAAAATGTGCCGCTCAGAGGTAAAACAACCCAACCCCCAACCTTCTCTGAGCCTTCGGGGTCCTTGTGATCTGGCCATTTAGCCAATGGTATGCAAAAAAGGGCAGCTCAGAGGTAAAACAACTCAAATATTTTTAATCTTAATTATTCGTTTACGAGTATACAGAAAACTTTTAAACTAAAGCATTATATTCCTTCTTATACCAAGAATTTTTAGCTATTTTAAATGGAGTAAAGTATCGTAATACCGTTGCGAATTGATGGCGTCAGCAGGGTCCGAAAGGTCAATGAAAAGAAATCAAATTAAAGCGTCAGCATGCCGCACAAAGTTAACTTTGGATGCTTCCATGTAGGGTTTGTCTGGAATCCACGTAATGTCGATCAGATTCAAGCCGATGATTGAATGACTATATCTAGTGTTAATGAGTTCTTTATATCTATATCCATTTCTTTGCGTGAGGACGCAAAGGAAATAAAAATGTAGGGTATGTCGGATTTTCATTTAAACGACCTGTAATAAATAATAAATACCCCCTCATGCAGCTGCTTACTACAGAGGTCTGACAGGAGCCTGTCAGTTATATGCTCTAATAGAAGGTCTGTGAGGATGGTGGGACCTCAGCAGGAGAACAACACAAACATCCATGCCTTACCCGGGCCTCGAACCCAGGCACTTTAGATCAGAGGGGCGGGGGTGGCTCAGTCGGTAGCGAGCCAGGCTCGTAATCTGTAGTTCTCAGGTTCGAGTCCCAGCTGGGTCAGCGTTCAGATTTATCTCCGCAAAATTCCCCGTCCTGCCCACGGTCAGTAGGAGACACCGATGAGCTTGGAAAGGCCGCCGTCCGTCGGACGGGACGTTAAGCCGTGGCTGCGTGTGCGGGAGATCCATACCCTGTGCACGTTAAAAAACACGCTGGATGGCCTTGATGAGAGGCTACCACGTCTCCCAACAGCTGTGCTAGTGGTCCCCATCCCCCAACCTTCTCTAAGCCTTCGGGGTCCATGTGACCTGGCCATTTAGCCCATGGTGTGCAAAATAGTGCCTCTCACAGGAAAAACAATCCAACCTTTAGATCAGAGCTAAGCCTGCTAACCATTTGGCCACGGGACGGCTGAACGACCTCTAGGTTTTGCTGTTTTCTTTTAATCATATTTTTACACAAGATCCGTTTCTGACAAATCGCTCTAAAAATGACAAAAAGATATTAAGCGAGGTTTAAAGCCAAGAGCAGGCTTTAAAACGTTGATTTTAAAAGATTTAATATTCTCATTCAGAAATGTCAAAACTGCTCTATAACGGTAAAAAAAAGGATAAAATGAAATTTTTAATAAAATTTAAGTTACTGCTATATTGTCTATATGACAATACCCTATTACGATTTGGGGCGGGGGTGGCTCAGTCGGTAGCGCGCCAGCCTCGTAATCTGTAGTTCCCAGGTTCGAGTCCCAGCTGGGTCAGCATTGAGATTTATCTCCGCAAAATTCCCCGCCCTGCCCACGGTCAGTAGGGGACACCGATGCGCTTGGAAAGGCCGCCGTCCTGGAAAGGCCGTCGGATGGGACGTTAAGCCGTGGCCCCGTGTGCGGGAGAGCCATACCCTGTGCACGTTAAAGAATATGCTGGATGGCCTTGACGGGAGGCTACCATCTGTCTTCCAACAGCTCTTCCAGTGGGTCCCCTCCCCCACCTTCTCTGAGCCTTTGGGGTCCATGTGACCTGGCCATTTAGCCCATGGTGTGCAAAAAAAGTGCCGCTCGGAGGTAAAACAACCCAACCCTATTACGATTTCTATTTGATTGCCTCTTGATAATTATGTCTCAGAAACAGTTTTAACCTTGATCAATGTGAACTCATGAAATAATAAAAGGAAAACAATTGATTTTGCCGTGAGAGGGATTGTATTTAAATGAAAATTTCTCACAAGGCGAACAAAACCTTGTTTCCTTTCTGCCAGATGTAAATCTGCAAAAAAATATTTCTCAGGTAATTCTATATTCTCTTCTCTATCAATTACTCCGACATTGTCTTAAAGTGGAGATGAAATGAAATCTCAATGAAATCTCTCCTCACAAAAATCTACAACAATTCCACTAGTTGCAAAATTCAAACACTGCCTGGAAGGTTGGGTTGTTTTACCTCTGAGCGGCACTTTTTTGCACACCATGGGCTAAATGGCCAGGTCACATGGACCCCGAAGGCTCAGAGAAGGTTGGGGGAGGGGACCCACTGGAACAGCTGTTGGGAGACAGATGGTAGCCTCCCGTCAAGGCCATCCAGCGTGTTCTTTAACGTGCACAGGTTATGGCTCTCCCGCACACGGGGCCACGGCTTAACGTCCCATCCGACGGACGGCGGCCTTTCCAAGCCCATCGGTCTCCCCTACTGACCGTGGGCAGGGCGGTGAAATTTTGCGGAGATAAATCTCAACGCTGACCCAGCTGGGACTCGAATCTGGGAACTGCAGATTACGAGCCTGGCGCGCTACCGACTGAGCCACCCCAGCCCCGCCCCGCCTGGAAGGAAGTTCTTTGTTAAACAGAATATAATTTTTATCTAAACAATGATTTCACTTTTTCAGACGATAAAGAAATGCATGTGTTACGATAGTTATTATTCTAAGAAAAATTAGTTCTTTTCATGAACTTTCTCAAATAATATTATGAAATTTTGGCTACATTTTGGAAAGTATTCAACACATTTATAGACCCATTCTCACCAGCTATCATGCAAACTGGTAGAGCGATATTTTTTACAATTTTTTTCCCATGTTTTCGCTTTAAAATGAAAGGCATTCTATTTTTTCTAAAGTTACATTGGCATTATCTGTAATGCGTTTGATATTCGTTTATACTTAGCAAAGGTGGGTTCGGCAACAATATTTCGAGTCCACACACAATTATTGAAAAAGAGTATGAGAAATATCATAAAACAAATTTATATTTGCCTCCTCGATGGTTCACTGGTATCGCATTGGTGTGCAGTGACACTATAACTACGGGATTCAGGGTCGAGTCCTAACATAGAATTCTTGTTTGTGTGATGTTAGCGCTCACTGAGACAGTGGTCAGTAGTGGCTTCAGTCTTAGTGCGCATGTCCTTGTATGAAAAGACCCGTACAAACGAGAGTGTACTTTCTAGGACCATTTCTTCTTCTATATTTTTTTTCAAATTAATATATCTGGATGCAAATAAGATGTTTGATTTAATTTTTCGTATTATATCATATTTCAAAATTTTTAATAATATTATTATGAATAAAAATTTAAATTGTAATATTAATCTGAAGTAATGCTTCCAATATTCACAATTTTCAAACAAGGTATTTTCAATTATTTTATTTGGATTGTGTAACTTCTTTATAATATTTTTTCAATCCAAAATGTTAATAAACGAGCTTCATCAATATAAAATACAGGATGTTTGAAGACTCTCTGTATAAATATCAATGGGAGATAGGGAACACCAAGACAAACCTTTTTCGTCTATCAATGTATGTCCACTGATGTAACCCTTCGGTACTAGAGGGCGTTGTTTGGCGGCGTGCAATTAGCTAGAGGGCGAAGTGGGAACAGAGAACGGAATATGTTTGCCGTCGGCATTCGTAAATCACACACATTACGTCTAACCTGGAGTATTTAACGACTGCTGAGATGTCTGACATGCATCTGACATATGAGGCTGCCAATGGAAACGGAAGAGCTGCTGTGAGGTTGTATCGACAGCGCTTCCCAAACAGACGTGTGCCTAACCATCAAACATTTGCTTGTTTGCACCGGCAACTGCAAGAAGCTGCAACATTCCATGCAAACATGTATGATAGGGGAGAACCATGTGCACTCCTGACATGAAAGAAGAGATCGTACAGCGGATTGAGGACAATCCAGGCACATGCACGCAAGCTGTTGCACGTAGCCTCGGTTTGAACCACGCCCTCGTGTGGAGAGTGTTGCATGAGCAGCAGATATATCCGTTTCATCGTCAGAGAGTCCAGACATTGGAACCTCAAGTTTACCCTCTTCGTAAACTGGTTTGTGCAGCCTGATTTTCCAGCTCATGTGCTCTTCTCAGATGAGGCCTCTTTCACACGTGAAGGTGTATTTAATGTGCACAATTCTCACTTTTGGGCACACGAAAATCCACATGCCACAATGTCGCATGGTCATCGACAACAGTTCGCCATCAGTGTTTGGATGGGTATCGTTCATGACCATACTTGCTGCCTCCCAAACTCAATGGGCAGATTTATCGCGCATTTCTTGAAGAAACATTGCCGGGACAGCTGGAAGATGATCACTTGGCTATTCGCAGACGAATGTGATTTCAACATGTCGGGGCACCAGCACACTTGACGGGGAATCAGCAATGATGTTCGAGATTATTTGAAAGACACTTTTGAGGGCCGATGGATAGGTCTGGATGGACCCGTCGCCTGGCCACCAAGATCGCTCGATTTAACATGAATCGATTTCTTCCTCTGAGGACAAATGAAGAACCTCGTATCTCCCATTGACTCAGAGGAAGATCTCGTCGCAAGAATCGCTGTCACCGCGGCAACTTTTCGAGAAATTCCGGGAATCTTTCAGCACGTACGGCAATCAATGCTGTCATGCATGCAATGCTGTTGCCGGTCACAATTTTGAGCACTTCCTTTAATTAAACATGTTGTTCACACTTGTTTCCATTCATTTATGTACCAGCTCCACCGATATTTCTGTCAGTGCCCTCTAGCACCGAAAGGTTATTTCAGCGGATATAACATTCATAGACGAAAAGGATTTGTCTTGGAGTTTCCTATCTCCCATTGAAATTTGTAGAGAGAGTTTTGAAACACCCTGTATATATGCAATTCATTACTTTATGTTATATTGCAAAACACTTAATTCCCTATTATATGTGAGCTGAGCTGGGTTGGTTTATCGTTAAATATAATTTTATACCCACATCGCGCTAAATGATCAACGCAGGAGGATCCCAATGATTCAGAACCTGGATTGAGAAAGGGGCTAACTGGACAGGCAGTAAACATATTATAGCCTCCCCTCAAGACTATCGTGAATGTTTTTAACATTCATGGGTTATGGATTTCCTGTACACGATGGGCTTTGTCCCATCTGACAGATGGTGCCTTTACGAACAATCGTTGTCTCCTTTCGAACCGAGGGCAGAACGGTTGTTAGTCAAGTTAATCTCAAATAGCACAGTGGGAATCGAATATATCAACATATTATTATGAAGAAAGCGCACTACCGACTTAATCAACGCCAACTACCTTTTTATAGCTAAAAAGGGTGACGCAGGTGAATAATGGCATAAATGATTATTTTTAGCACAGTCTACAGATGCATTGCCTTGTTTTCTGTGTTTTTTTTTTGTGATAATGGAGAGAAGTTGTGTTTAATGTTTTACTACATATCACAATTTGATATTTTGGGATGAGTCCGGAAAGGTTCATCCTCTCACGAGAGTCCTATTTCATTGTGTTATTAGTATGTCTGATTAAACGGAAACTATATAACTTGTATTAATTTTGCGTATAATTCTATCGGTGGTTTATTATTTAGAAACTTTTTCAGTTGTACAATATATTCATGATACTGGTACGTATAGGAAATTTTTAACGCCATGGAAATAAAGTTTAAAAAGAATTAAATAGATAAAAGAGGAAATTTCTGTTTGTTCAATCAATTGTCACTTTCCTGATTCAGCTTTTGCTTTTAACTTTTCAGCTACTGCATACCAAATGACATTTCATTTTTTTTAAATTAAAATAAGACGGAGATAATTAGTAAGCTTTTGGCTTGTGCTAGTTTTTCGTACACAATACAAACATTTGCACGAGGACATGCCCGCTGGAATAGTAATCGGTTACGCTACCACTAGGCCAGGTATGCCCTCTTGGTTTTTGATTTACTTCTTCGGACTTATGCATTAGAAGACAAAAGCCTAACCTGGTACAGAAAGAATATAAATATTACCACATAAGTAATGGCTAAATTAAGCATAAAACAGTTATCATTCGCATAAATATCTTCAAAACACGGATAGTCTCTTGACTCCGAAACTGCTAATCAACGATTTGTGATTCTAATAATCCTCTGGTTCACGCTCCTGCTTTTTCCATCAGCTACAGCAACTCTCATTGGCAGGCTTCTGAACTACTACGTATTAAAAAAAATGCTTACGCATTCAATTTTCTGATTTTAGTGAAAACTGATTTAAACCTGGGCTTCTTAAACTTTTCCCACTCGCGACCCCTTTTTTGCCAACTTTTTCCATTCGCGACCCCTTTTCCCCCGAGAACTTTTTACGCGACCCGGGTACATAGGTATATAAAATAGGCATACAAATCAAACATTTACTGAAAATAAATCATAAGGAAATTTATTTTAAAACAATTCTTTGGTATACATATAATTTTCCCATTTATTAAAGACGAAAGCAAATTGGCATACTAATGAGATAGATGTACTTGGTGATTTTTAAATAAAGAATTAAATCTTGGCTGAATATTTGACACTGCAGGACGTAGAGCATCTTCATCGTTTTTCATAATTGATTGATATTTTGATTTTATAATCGTCAATGCTGAGAACGCCGCTTCGCATAAATACATAGCACAAAATGGGAGAAGAATGTTTAGGGCCATTTCAGAAATTGTTGGAAATTCTATCCTAATCCCAACCCAAAATTCATTTAACGATTTTTTAGGAAACTCAAGATTTAAACCTATGTCACTTGATAACTCGGCAAATTCTTCTTGAACTTTTAATGGCAGATGGCTGACGTTTTTGATTTCAATTGAGTATGGTTTATGAAACCAACTTAGTTTTTTTAGAATCAAAATTTGAAGGGAAGTATTTCTGAAACGGTGTCTCCAGGCATTTCAGATGATCAATTATAACTCTTACAATTAAATCTTTGGGAAGGCTATTTTCAATTATAAAATCATCTGTAGCTGTAAACATTTCTAAAGAACCATTTTCCACCCTATTCTTCCGTACATTAACTTTTTTTAGTAAAACTTTCAATTTTAGCTTTTAACATACTTATGTTACAATTTTTTCCTTGAAGCGACATTTTTAAATCATTGAGTTTTTCGAAAATATCCGACAGATAACACAGTTTTGAAAGCCATAAGTCATTATGAAAAAAATTAGCAAAGTCGGATTTCTGCTCAGTCGAAAGTATAACAACTTCATCTTTCAATTTCAATAATCTGTTTAAATTTCGCTCTCTTGAGAGCCACCTTACTTCTGCATGTAGTAATAAGCTTTTGTAATCGGAGTCTATATCTTTGTAAAGTTTTGAAAACAAACGACTGTTATTGGCACAGCTTTTAATGAAGTTAATGATTTTGATAGTATAGCGAAGCACAACATCTAACTCTGATGATAATTTTTTGGCTACGAATGCCTCTCGATGGATCATGCAGTGAGTAAAAGTGATAGGTTCATTGCCAACAGCTTTAACTTTTGCTACAAATCCAACATTCTCGCCCATCGATGCTCCAGCACCGTCTGTACAGACTCCAACGCAATTTTTCCACTGTAAACCTTCATTTGTGAAAAATTAATCGACTCTAAGATCCCCCATCTTTCCCCCTTGTGTGCCCTTCCAAAGGGCTACAAAACAATAATTCCTCACGTATTCTTCCTTCATAAGCATATATTACATAAAGTAACAGCTGTGTCATGTTAGAAATATCAGTTGTTTCAACTAACTGAATTGCAAACTTTGGGCTGCCCTTAAGCCCGGTAATAAGCTGCTGGAATTGTCTTTACTAATTTCAGAAATTCTTTTGGAAATAGTATCATTCGATAAAGGAATTTTACGAATTTCATCCCCATACTTTTTCCCATGAACTATTTCTGACATTTTAATAGTAGCAGTTAACACGAGATCTCCTATCGCGTTAGGGGCTTGTCAGTTTTTGCAATTAAATAAGTAATTTCGTAAGATGCAACTAAATACTTTTCGTTGACAGTAACAAATTTCTCAAAACATTGCTTTTCTTTATTTGAAGATTTTACAAGTCGTTCAAAATATCCCTTTGATTTATTGCAGTACACTGCATACTTGGTATTAAGGTGTCGTTTTAGTTTGGCTGGTTTCATGCTCTCCGTAGCCAAAATTTCATTACAAATGAAGCAAAGAGTTTTTTCCACACCATCATGATTGTTAGAAGTAAATCAATATTACAAAAATGATTCGACATATATTCATTTTCTTGTCAATTTAGGTAGCGAAGACTGCCGCATTGTCATCAGTACTTTTATCTCTTCTGTCTAAATTTAGCCGCTTATCCATAATCCAATACAATCCAAAGATATACTATTTTGATACATGCTGAGTAATGTCGGTAGGAAAATATTAAAAGTCTTTATTTTCCGCAATTAAACTATTATGTTTTTATAAGAGCAGAAAACATTATATGTACAGACAAAACAATGCTGATCATAAAATGCAATAGTCTCGAATCCGAGCCGAGGTGTTTCTAGCAGCGTCGTTGAAGTTGCGTGGGGTGACGACATGAGCACTTCAAAGTGCGCATGTTATTTACTCATTACAAGGGATACTCTGGCACAAATCTCCCGCAATTTGAATGGTGATGACGGGAGTAATGTGTCACAACACACAGTACATCGAACCCTGTTGAAAATGGGACTGCGTAGCCACAGGCCACTCCGACTGCCCATGCTAACCTCGGCTCACCATCGAAAGCGACTAAAATGTTCACGCAAGCATTAAAATTGGACCTTGAATGATTGGAAGAAGGTCGTCTGGTCCAATGAATCTCGTTTCCTGTTACACCATGTGGACGGCTGGGTACGTGTGCGTCGTTTACCTGGGGAAGTGTTGGCACCAGGATGCACCGCATTAAAGTATATTACAGTAACGTTAAAAATGAACGAATGGAACTTATCTAAAAAACACAGCTTCTTGACAATAAGATAATAATTAAGTTTTTATGAATTTTATTCTAAAACTGATCTATATCTCGAATGGCTTGCTCTTGCAGATTGTATTTGAATTGGAGGGAGATACGTAGTTAGGGGCATTCGTTGTGTGACAGGCCGTTCAGATCCCTCACCTCGGTGAGTTCGTTCATCTTCTACCCACTGACGCCATATTCACATCACTGTGGCAGCATACCGTCCAACACGAGCACCGATGTCTTGATACGATAATCCGCCTTCCCGTAATCCCACAATTCTCCCTCGATCAAAGTCGGAAACCTGGTCGTATGGATGCCGTGTTCTTCGAAGGGACATACTTGATCCTTTAGTGCGCAAAAATTCTGAGCAAACCCAATTCCAGTGCTCTTTGTAATCTATTCTTATACCACTACCAGAGAGCGTTACTGTCACACGTGATGTGCGATGTGCCGCGCTTTGAATCATTTACATGTTCCCCATGGTTCTGAGTTCTTCCTGGTGTTGCACTTTAATGGCCTGCAGTGTATATTGGGAATCAAGTATCTATCTCCCTCCCACCTGGGTTCGAGCTCCAGGTAAGGCATGGATGTTCATGTTGTTTTCTGCTGAGGTTCTGCCATCCTCTCAGACCTTCTACTATGGCATATAAACTGACAGGCTCCTTGTCAGACCTCTGTGGCAAGCAGCTGCTTGAGGGGGTATTTATTTATTATTTTATTTATTTATGTTGCCTACTAACGACCAAATAAATGTATTAATTGATTATTACTATGAGTGGGATTCGAACCCACGTCTCCAGCTACTGGTTATTTAATTGTTTAAAAAAATTTCCCAGTTGCACATATATCAGTAATGCAGGTAGGTAGAGAAAAATTTAAACGTTCTGCAAAGAAAGTTTCAAAAGCGATAAATAGCTAAAAATAATTTTTTCGATTATTCAGTTAATTGTGTCTTACCTGATTCTACTTCTTTTTTTATCGCTTTATAGTAAAAAATATTCTTCAGTTTTCGCTTTTTTTTAACTAATGAATTAATTTAATTTATGTGTCTTCTGGTTTTTGATTTCTCTTCTATGTAGTTATGGATTGGGTGATGAAAGGCTACATGGATACAGAAAATGTGCTCATTATTCAGATATAATGTCTAAATTCATAATGAAATTATTATCATTTCCGTAATATTTTCGAAGGGGGACGGGAATGGCTCAGTCTGTCGCACGCCAGGTTCCTAATCTGCAGTTCCTAGGTTCGAGTCCCACCTGGGCAAGCTTTGAGATTTATCTCTGCAAAACACCCCGCCCTGCCCTCGTTCAGTAGGATATACCAATGGGCTTGGAGATCCAGCCATCCATCGGATGGGACATTAAACAGTGGTTACGTGTATGCCCCCCCTCCCCCCTTGGCGGGAAGCTATCGTTTCTCTCCCAACAGCTGTCGAGTGGGTCCCTAACCTTCTCTGAGCGTTTCGGGTCTTTGTGACCTGGTTATTTAGCCCGTTGTGTCCTAAAAAAAGAAAAGGTCCGTTCATAGGTAAAACAACCGAAACAGCTAATAATATCTTCCAAACACAGAGTACTCTGTAAAACTCTGATCAGGTGATCTATAATTCTAGGAATCTTAAAATCCCCGTCTCTCATTTTCCCTGCTTTGTAATCTGACAGCCACTACCGTTGTCAAGCTTCTGAACTTGTACAGACTAGAACCCCCCCCCGCCCCCCCAAAAAAAGTTTAGTTTTTCTGATAATTGATTTAACGAAGCGAAAAGACTGCTTAACGAGTGCAAAGAATTCTAATTACTTTAGAACTGTATTAATGGCTAAAAGTTCAAGGATTAGGAGAACCTTAAGGTACTTTTTGATTTTAAAATCAGATATAAAAAAAATAAGATAATGGTATGTTTGTTCAGAAGTTCGATAGGGAACTCTTCTCCCTATCGGAAAACAGGAAGAAAATTTCACCCCCTTTGATGTTTTTTCAGTGTGTTCCGCTTATTTATGTCACAGAAGAGAACCACTAAACTGATGTAAACAGCATGTTAATGGTTGGGTTGGGTTGTTTTACCTCTGAGCGGCACTTTTTTTTGCACACCATGGGCTAAATGGCCAGGTCACATGGACCCCGAAGGATCAGAGAAGATTGGGGGAGGGGACCCACTAGAACAGCTGTTGGGAGACAGATGGTAGCCTCCCGTCAAGGCCATCCAACGTGTTCTTTAACGTGCATAGGGTATGACTCTCCCACACACGGGGCCACGGCTTAACGTCCCATCCGACGGACGGCGGCCTTTCCAAGCCCATCGGTGTCCCCTACTGACCGTGGGCAGGGCGGGGAATTTTGCGGAGATAGCATGTTAATGGACTCAGAGCAGTGGAGGTGTCTGTTGTTTACAGATGAGTCCAGATTTTTCTCTCTAGAGTGATTCAGGATGTACAACCATCTGATAGGAGAGAGAGAAACATTTTCACCCATCATAGGTCATTAAAAGTAACGTCTGTTGTCGTGGCTATATAATTGTTTCGAAAGACGTTTCTTTGGACGTACGTATTGATCTCCATGTGCATTTAGAGAGCACTTTAACTGCAGAGTTATAGCACATTATCTAATAGCATATAAGTAAGATTTCACATAAGATCTCGTATAGGGGCCATATAAGATCTCGTCGGCATTTTTAATACCTCTGTACAGTCGCTCAAAAAATACCCGAACACTATGGTTGATTACAGAAATCAGAAAAAATGTCTCGCAACGACTGTTTTAGGAATTAGTGATCTCGCAACCTTCGTCTACATAACGAAGGTTGCCAGATCACTAATTTCTAAAAAATTCGTTGAAAGATATTTTTCCTGAATTCTGTAATCAACCGTAGTGTTACGTGTATGCTTCCCCCCCCCCTTGGCGGGGAGCTATCGTTTCTAAATATTTAAGATTATTAATTCTATTATTCTATCGTTTCTAGATATTTTAGATTTATCAATATTAAGATTTTTTTTTGAGCGACTGCACGTAGGTTATCCATAGAAACAGGATTTGGAGAGCTGTCCTGAGAAAATGTTTCAGGATGTCCAAATGTTCCATCTTTTGGTGACGATATACAGTCGGTTCTCGAGTAACGATGATTTAATTAACACGTTTTTGGAATAACTCGGTCACTATATTTACGATTTTTTTTTTATTCACATAGACATTTTTTGTGGGCTTGCACTGAGCGGTTTGCACTGAGCACCAAACAGTAGGTGCATGCTGGAGAAGTAGTTGAGTGTATCGGTAGCGAGGTACGAACTTTACTGGTATTAAAGGAACTTTTATTGATATTATAATACCCCCCCCCCCGACATACTATATTAATCAACAATGTGAAAAGCCTTTTTGAAATTGAAGCTGCCACCACAGGGTTCTGAACTCTAAACATTTCTCAAAAATCTGCCTCAGTGAAAATATTTTATCTATACATCCCCAACCGCTTCTGAATCCACACTATTCATCACACAGTTGTCCATCAACCAAGTTCTTAATTTTCTTCTTCTTTAGCTATTTGAGCCTGCAAAGCTCTTGGCTGCAAGTACAATTTGTCTTCCTTCTCTTCTAACAATGGCCTTCTCCTCCCAATTGAACCTTAACGTAACATTTTTTTAACCTTTATTTTCTTCAGTTTTATTGAAGACAATATTTAACCTCTATTGTCTTTAATTTTTATCCTTCAATCACTATAACTATCTGTTTCTACCCAAAGAAAACATTAACTATCTGGTACAGCTCTATTATGATGTTTAGCTACTTCCCCTGTTTTATCAACCATGTAACCAAGTCATCAAGCCAAAAATCCTTTACATGTTTATTAAGCTCTTTGCAAATGCTGTCTGTTAGGGCTAGTAGGGTGTTCATTTAAATTATTCCTACAATTCCTTCTTTTAAATATAAGCTCTATAGTCTTATCACTTAAATTACTTTGTCTCCTCTGTTCCTTTTTACCCAAAAGACTACTGTTGGTTTAAAGAAAAACCTGGTTAAACTGATCCCATTCTTTCTCAAATTCAGCAGTAAGAAGTCACCATTGTTATAATGACATAGCCTATCATGGTACGATTTGACTATATCTGGATCTTTCACACCTTCAGTGTTAAAAGTAATTCTCTTAACCTTAGCATAACATTTCTTAAGCTTCAGTTGCATTACACTTTTCCAGATAATAGTCAGAACTAATATTGTCACTGCTCTGTGATCTGGTATTTCTAACGGAGCTAGCTTGTTGTTAATTTGTTGTTAATTGAAATATAATCTATCATATTCCTGTGCAATCCATCAGGTGAAATCCATATATATATAAATATCCCGCAGTTTGTTGTATATGTTGGTTATTCACACACCATTAAGTTTACTTACCTGTAGGATACGTTCCCCATTGCCATTGCAACTACCAATGCCAACAGGACTTAAGACCTGTGACCAAAGGTCAGATTCAGCACCAGCTTTAGCAGTTAAGCCACCTAGCATAAGTGAAATATCTCCTTTCTTCTCAGAATTCAAATTATCCTGAAGTTGCCTGTAAAACTTATCTATTTTGTTCTCATCCTCTGTGGGGGCATAACAACAGGCAGCCTTTAATTCTTTAATTTAATTTTAAACTTAGTTGTAAGAAATATTTCATTAATGCAGTCATATCCTAGAAGAGCATCACTGAGGTGTCTGCTGAGAAGAAACCCACACCTTGGAGATGCTTTCCATCTTCTGTCTCTGAAAAGAGAAATTTAAAATTATTTTTAAATATCTGTCCTTTATATATTCATCTGGTCTCTTGGAAGCCCAAAACATATAGGTTATAACGCTGGAATTCCTGTGTGAGGACGTCAAGAGAATAACCTCTGTGCAATGCCTCCTTTTTACGTACCTGCAGAGAGAAAATAATTAGTAGATTTTTAAGGAAACTAGGTTTATCGAGAGCGGTAGGGCCAGCAATATCAAACAGCTCCCTAATCGCGAGCATGGGGCAAAGACCAGTCCCCCAATGCTAAAGGCTGAAGTCTATTCCTATGCTGGTAGGAAGTTCAGGCACCACCTTTACAAGAACCAGAATTCAGATCGAAACTGACCTGTCTGAGACACATTATTGCAGTGAAGGATTGGCGATGTCTAGCTAGCTACAGTACTGCGAAGGATTGGCGATGTCTACTAGCTACAGTATACAAGTACCTGCGATGGCCTCTGATCTGGATCTGACTTTGTGCTGGTAACTCATAGGCAAACAGAAAACACAGAGGCAAATTTTCACTTAAGAGAGACTCACCATTGCAGCAAGTCCAGAATCCATAATCAAACTCAAAACCGTAAACCATTCCAGTCCAATGGGTATAAATGGTCAGCACCAGGAACCTATGAAATTGACTACTCCTCAGCAGAAGAGGCAAAAAATAGTGGCCATAGATGACCAAACTGATCCAGCAGCCAAACTGATCAGTAGACCAAACTGATCCAGCAGCCCACCCCTTCCGGTCCCTCCCAGAAGGAAATGTATTATTTGAAAGGGGCTAACGGACTTCACCACGATAAAGTGGGGTCAGATATTACGTGCTAAGAGACCGAAGGGAAGTACATGTAAATCACTTTTATGAAAATGTGTGGAAATTATTTATGTCTGGAGCTAAACCACGAGACATAAATAATATGGATTTTATATAGCCCCCCAAATAATATATCTTTAAGCTTCTCAGAGATGTTTTTAACGTTAAAAAATTTCGTATGCCTCCAAGCTTCATCGGTCGCTTGAAACTAAAAATATTCTGACACTAAAAGTTTCGTTTAAGCGGAATCAGAAACACTGATATTAACGTTTCGTATAATTTTGTTGGTAGTTTATTTGTTAACAAATTTCACTATCTCTATATATTACTAGAGACTGCACATACAGAAAAATTTAAACACTTCGTAAAAAAGTTGAATGAACGGTAAATAGCCAAAAAAAGGAATTAAGTCCTCAATATCAAATATAAATTATCTCTTTTGATATTAGTGTCCCACAGACTGATCAGCATTCTTCAATATCTTTCGCCCTGCCATAGGGAGACGCTTTTGGTAAAAATATTTCTCGTCTGCGAATATTTAAGCATTGGTGATTATATAAGCATTGGTGATTATTTAAGCAAATGGTGAAATATTTACGATTATAGACACTGATTTTCATTAAAGAATTTTTTTATGTACAAATTTTATTTTTGTCTCTTTTAAATACCGAAACCAAAAAGTACGCTTGGTTCGATATGTTGAAATCGATTTAATTCTTGAATATAAATCGTTTTAGTAATCTCCAGAATTTATTAAAAATGACTTCTATTATGAATTTTTAAATTCACGTATTTAAAATTTTCAGATTCATTCATTCACAATTCGTTTCTTTTTAAATATTTAATATAATTAATTTATCCGTCCCGTATCCGAGTGTTTAGCACGCTTGGCTAGTGATCAAAGTGACCTGGGTTCGAACCTTGGGTAAAGCATGAATTTTTGTGCTATCTTTCTGCTGAAGTCCCGCCATCCTCACAGACCTTCTACTATGACGTATTGCACTAACAGGCTCCTGTTGACCTCTGTGAAAAGTAGCTGCTTGAGAGGGTATTTATTATTAATTTCACTTGTTCTTCCCTGTGATATTTCATTATTTTAATAACAATTTAAATTATAGAGTAAGATTATTTAGATTATGTGATTTTAATTAACCCTTTATATATCGAACTAAATTCCGTTTTTCATTCACTTGATATAATTTGCGACCCTGATACAGTAATTAATATCCAACGACCCTAGATACATGCATTAATATCCTATGACCACGGAAGCTCCAAAGCTTCATTCTCAAGCACGTTGATGTGACCATCCTTGATCTAGATTTGGGTTGTTTTACCTCTGAGCGGTACTTTTTGCACACCATGGGCTAAATGGTCAGGTCACATGTACCCCGAAGGCTCAGAAAACATCTGTTGGGAGACAGATGATAGCCTCCGTCAAGGCCATCCAGCGTGTTCTTTAACGTGCACAGTGAATAGCTCTCCCGCACTCGGCCCGACAGCGTAACGTCCCATCCGACGGATGGCTGCCTTTCCAAGCCCATCGGTGTCTCCTACTGACCGTGGGCAGGGCGGGGAATTATGCGGAGATAAATCTCAATGCTGACCGAGCTGGGACTCGAACCTGGGAACTACAGATTACGAGCCTGGGGCGCTACCGACTGAGCCCACCCCCCGGCCCTCCTTGATCTAGAACGCCGATCTGCAACCTTTTTTTTTTTGAGAAGAGCATCAAAGCACCAAAGGACGAACTTGGACGATCGCCAAGATGTACAAGGACAAACTTAGCGAGCACCACAGCATTCAAGGACAGACCTGGCGAGCACCGAATATTTTGACGCCACATCTCATCCAATTAAAAGTGTTAAAAGATTAATTCGAAACAAGAAGAAGCCTTCAGAAAAGCGAAGGATAATTGATGATTTTCTATTTTTTTTTCGCATATTGTTACTGAACAACTCTTCTGAAATCAGCCAAAAAGATGTCAGTAATGATAAGACTGTCGTTAATCCAAACGGATTTACTCTAAAATATAGATTTAAAAACCTTCAATATTTGCATTATGAAGTATAATAACTGCTCTATAATATTTAAAATCAGGATAAAGGGAAATCTTTCTCGAATTTTCAGTGTCTGTTAATTTACTTGTATGTCCTATTGCATTTTACAGTTAAGGGCGTTCCGGTAATTATATCTCAAAATTCGTTTTAAAGAGCAAAACACTAAATACAGTTTTGGAACAGCATAAAAATAATTGAGATTAAATGAAAAAAAGTTATTCATATTTAATAATTCTTTATTTAGAAATGACAAAGAAGAGAAAAAAAAAAGGGCAAACCCAAAGGTGAGTTCAGAAATTTTTCCCACCACTGTAGCTGCCTCTACAATATAAAAAAAATTCTCCACTTTTAAACTGTAGTGTTGATAAAAAAATTACCGTTGGTCAGTTTCTTACAAAAAAGTCTGACAAGAGCTTTTCGGTTTGATATACCTTCTCAACAGAGAGACAACAACAAAAAAATTATTTTGCCCACATTTAATCCAAGTTACTTTAATCAACAGTAAGCAAGGTAAACACTGGGATACACCTATACAGTATATTGATTTATCGGAATATATAATAGTTATATGTTATTAGTATATTAGATATGTGAGAACACTTAATGAAAGTACTTGATTACCATTTAGGTGACTCGTACTAAACCACGAGACAAATGACATGGCTTATATAGATAACAGTAAAATTATTTTGTTCTTTTTCAAGGCAATGCTTTTGAGCTTTAAATTTCGGATGCACTTGGAAAAGAACATCCATAGCATGACACCCTTGAACGCCTGACATAAATCTGATATCTGATATCTTAAATTAATATTATGAGCTCCAAGCCTAAGGGGGGTGGCTCAGTCGGTAGCTCAGTCGGTAGCGCGCCAGGCTCGTAATCTGTACTTCCCAGGTTCGAGTCCCAGCTGGGTCAGCGTTGAGATTTATCTCCGCAAAATTCCCCGCCCTGCCCACGGTCAGTAGGGGACACCGATTGGCTTGGAAAGGCCGCCGTCCGTCGGATGGGACGTTAAGCCGTGGCCCAGTGTGCGGGAGAGACATACCCTGTGCACGTTAAAGAACACGATGGATGACTACCATCTGTCTCCCAACAGCTGTTCAAGTGGGTCCCCTCTCCCAACCTTCTCTGAGCCTTCGGGGTCCATGTGACCTGGCCATTTAGCCCATGGTGTGCAAAAAATTGCCGCTCAGAGGTAAAACAATCCAAGCCTAAGGCTTATATCTCGATGTCTAAAATAGTGCCTGATTGGCAACAACAAAAGTAAAACACATAAACCCCAAAGGTGCCACAAATGAAAAGCCTGACATAAATGAACACTAATTAACAGAAGTAACATTTTTTTCAATGGTTTCTTTAAATTTTGTAAGTTGTTATTTTTGGCGCCGAGAACTTTAGCCATCATATATGTAGTTTATAAAGTTGTCATTCAGAAAAAAATTTCAAGTCCCATTAGTGTGTGAGGCACGTTGGAAGAGGTTAAGTGTAAAACCCGATACTCAGTTTTATCCCGGAACGATATCCAATTTTTTGCAAAATGCCTCTTCTGTCAATGTATACGTTAACAGTGATTGCACATACAAGGAAATTTTAACTCTCCGTGAAATGGTTAAACAACAGTAAATAGCAGCTATTAATGAATTTAAAAAAATCAAAATGTTTGTCTTACTTCATGCGCTCTAAAAAGTAGAAAATGAACCTAAAACTTATCGATGGTGCAATCAGTCACTGAATTCGTATTCACTTCAAAAGGGTTGGGTTGTTTTACCTCTGAGCGGCACTTTTTTGCACACCATGGGCTAAATGGCCAGGTCACATGGACCCCGAAGGCTCAGAGAAGGGTGGGGGAGGGGACCCACTGAAACAGTTGTTGGGAGACATATGGTAGCCCCCCGTCAAGGCCATCAAGCGTGTTCTTTGACGTGCAAAAGGTATGTCTCTCCCGCACACGGGGCCACGGCTTAACGTCCCATCCGACGGACGGCGTCCTTTCCAAGCCAGTCGGTGTCCCCTACTGACCGTGGGCAGGGCGGGGAATTTTGCGGAGATAAATCTCAACGCTGACCCAGCTGGGACTCGAACCAATGTGGATAATGTCCCATCCGACGGACGGCGGCCTTTTTCAAGCCCATCGGTGTCCCCTACTGACCGTGGGCAAGGCGGAGAGTTTTGCGGAGATAAATCTCAACGCTGACCCAGCTGGGACTCCAACCTGGGAACTACAGATTACGAGCTGGCGCGCTACCGACTGAGCCACCCCCGCCCCCACTCAAAAGGAGATAGACTCAGGCAATCTTGTTGAGTAGGTAAATCTCCGCCTTATATTCCATTGAAGTGAATACGAACTCAGTGACTGATTGCGCAATTGACATACTTTTAGGTTTAATTCTTACTTTTCAGGGTTCGAATGGGTTGTTTTCCCTCTGAGCGACCCTTTTTTTGCACACCATGGGCTAAATGGCGAGGTCACAAGGACACTGTAGGCTCAGAGAAAGTTGGGGGAGAAGACCCGCTGGAACAGCTATTGGGAGACAGATGTTAGCCTACCGTCAAGGTCATACAGCGTGTTCTTTAACGTGCAAAGGGTATGGATCTCCGACACAAGGGGCCACAGCTTAACGTCCCATCCTGTGGACGACGGCCTTTCCAAGCCCGTCAGTGTCCCCTATTGACCATGAGTATGGCGAGGAGTTTTGCGGAGATAAATCTCAACGCTGACCCAGCTGGGACTCGAACCTGAGAACTGCAGATTCTGAGCCTACGTTTTAGGGCGCATATAGGTTTTTTTCTTTAATTTCTTTATATTTTTCCTTTGTGACTAAAACACCTATGTTCAGATATTTTCATTTCATATATGACTACTAAACTTCGACCACATATCTCCCATTTTTTGGAGTCCGTTTTATGATTATGCTTAATAGAATTAAAAATCTGGTTGACAGGCAATTGCGTGATGAGCAATGTGGATTCAGAAGTGGTAGGGGATATTTAGATCAGATATTTTTACTGAGGCAGATTCTAGAGCAATGCTTAGAGTTTAAGAAACCTTTGGTTGCTAGCTTTGTTGAATTCAAAAAGAATTTTGTCTCTGTTGATCGTCATAAATAAAATAAAATAAATACCCCCTCAAGCAACTGCTTGCCACAGAGGTGTGACAGGAGTCTGTCAGTTTATATGCCAGAGTAGAAGGTCTGATTTGTGGTTAATTGTGAGATTGTATGGCATACCAAACAAGTTAGTTCATATAATGAAAGCTATATATAATAACACTGAGTCGTGTGTGAAAGTTGGTAAGGCTTCTAGCAATTCGTTTAGCATTGCTTCTGGTGTCCGACAAGGGTGCATTTTGTCTCCTTTTCTCTTTAGTTTGGTTATTGATAATGTTATGCAAAATTCACTATAAGTGAAAGATTTGCCCTTAAAGGTCTGGAGATAGGAAGATTTCTGAATTAGATTATGCTGATGATTTAGCCGTTTTGGCAAATGGTGTTAATGAGATGAACTCTCATTCGAGCTGTTTATGAGACTAGTAGTAGAGTAGGTTTAATTACAAACAGAGAGAAAATTGAAATGATGAAAATTGGTCAGGCAGCTTGTGATTAAGTTAATCTGAATGGTTGCAGTCTTGAGTAGGTGTCACAGTTTAATTATCTGCGGAGCTACGTAATCTCTTACGTAGTCTTACTGGTGATGTGCGGAAGGAGATTTTCCTATCTCATTTCTCATTTTTCAATGTCCCAATTTCATTAGTAATCAGGCTCACATTTGCAGCAAGTCCAGAATCCATAATCAAACTCAAAGCCTTTAACTATTCCAGTCAAGTGGGTATAAATGGTAAACACCAGGAACCTGTGATTACACCTCAACAGAAAGGCAAAAAAAGGTGATCATAGATGACCAAATCACCAAACCAAACTGATCTGGCAAGCCCTCACCTTCCGTTCCCTCTTGGAAGAGAATATATTATTTGAAATGGGCTAACGGACTTCGCCACGATAAAGTGGAGTCGGACATTACGTGCTAAGACCGAACGGAAGTACATGGAAATCACTTTTATGAAAATGCGTGGAAATCATTTATATGTCTGAAGCTAAACCACGAGACATAAATGATATGAACTTTGTATAGACCCTGCCTCCCAATAAAAAATATCTTCATGCTTTTCAGTTATTTTTTCAGAGATGTTTTTAAGATTAAAATGTCGGACGCCTCCAAGGTTTAGCCGTCGCATGAAACTTCAGATAATTTCAACACAAAGTATTTTTCATAAAACAGAATCAAATATACTAATATTAATATTTTGTATAATTTCACTGGTAGTTTATTTGTTAAAAAATTTAATTTTCTCTATGCAAGAGACTGCTCATACAAAAAAATTTAAACGCTCCGTGAAAAAGTTGAATGAACGGTAAATAGCGAAAAAAAGGAAATTTTGTCCGCACGATCAATTGCAAATTATCTCTTTTAATATTAGTGTCCCACAGGCTGATTAGCATTCTTCAATATCTTTTCGTGCTGCCCAAGGGAGACCTTTTGGTAAAAATATTTCTCAGCTCACGAATATTTAAGCATTACTAAAATGGTGGAAAATTGGGATTATAGAAACTATTTTTCACTAGGGATTTTTTTTTTTATGTTCAGACGTTATTTCTTTCTCTTTTATATACCGAAACTAAAAGGTACGCTTGGTTCGATATGCTGAAATCGATTTAATTATTGAAGATAAATCGTTTCAATGAAACTTATCTCCAGATTTTTTTAAAATAACTTCAACTATGATGGATTTTTTAAATTCACGTATTACAATTCTCAGATTCATTTATTTACAATTTGTTTCATTTTTAATACTTGATATAATTAAATCAGCCCTCCCGTGTCTGAGTGTTTAGCAGTGTTGGCTAGTGATCAAAGTGACCTGGGTTCGAGCCCTGGGTAAAGCATGAATTTTTGTGTTATCTTTCTGCTAAAGGCCCGCCATCCTCACAGACCTTCTACTATGACGTATTACACTAACAAGCTCCTGTTAGAGCTTTGTGGCTATCAGCTGTTTGAAAGTGCATTTATTATTAATTTCGCTTCTTCTTCCTTTAATCTTTCATCATTTTAATAACAATTAAATTTATATTGTTAGATTATTTAGTATATGTGATTTTAATTATTCATTTATACATCGAACTAAATTTCGTTTTTCATTAACTTGATCACTTAAATGTATTAATGATTTGCAACCTTCGTACAGTAATTATTATCCTACGACGCTAGAACCATGTATTAATATCCTGCGACCCTAGATCCATGTATTAATATCCTACGACCACGGACAGCTCCAAAGTTTCAGTGTCAAGCACGTTAATGTTGGCCATCCCTGATATAGAACGTCAATCTGCAAACCTTTTTATGAGAAGAGCATCAAAGCACCGAAAGATGAACTTGGATGAGCTCCAAGATGTACAGTAGCTCAAAAAAGTATCCGAACACTATGGTTGAATACAGAATTCAGAAAAAATATCTGATAACGATTTTTTAGAAATTAGTGATCTGGCAACCTTCGTGTCAGTGACACGAAGGTTGCCAGATCGCTAATTTCTAAAAAAATCGTTGTCAGATATTTTTTCTGAATTCTGTATTCAACCATAGTGTTCGGATACTTTTTTGAGCTACTGTACAAGGACAAATTAGCCAGATCATTCAAGAGAGACCTGGCGAGCACCGAATATTTTGATGCCACATCTCATCTAGTTAAAAGCGTTAAAAGATTTAATTAGGAACAAGGAGATGCCATCAAAAAAGCTAATTGAGTATTTTCTATTTTCTTTTAAGCATATTCTTACTGAACAACTCTTCCGAAATCAGCCAAAAAGATATCAGCAATGGTGAGACTGTCATTAGTTAAAACGGATTTACTGTAAAATATAGATTTTAAAACCTTTAATATTTGCATTATGAAGTATAATAACTGCTCTATAATATTTAAAATCAGGATAAAGGGAAATCTTTCTCGAATTTTCAGTGTCTGTTAATTTACTTGTATGTCCTATTGCATTTTACAGTTAAGGGCGTTCCAGTAATTATATCTCAAAATCCGCTTTAGAGAGCAAAACACTAAATACAGTTTTGAAACAGCATGAAAATAATTGAGATTAAATGATAAAAGTTATTCATATTTAATAATTCTTTATTTAGAAATGACAAAGAAGAGAAAAAAAGACGCAAGCCCAAAGGTGTGTTCAGAACTATTTGCCACCAGTGTAGCTGCTTCCATAATATAGAAAAAAAATCACCATTTTTAAAGTGGGATGTTAAAAAAAATTACCCTTTTGCAACTTCTTCCCACAGAAATCTTACAAATGCTTTTTGGTTTGATATATCTTCTCAACAGTGAGACAACAAAAAAAATTATCATGCTCGCATTTAACCCAAGTTACTTTAATTAACAGTAAGTAGGGGCGGGGGTGGCTCAGTCGGTAGCGCGCCAGGCTCGTAATCTGTAGTTCCCAGTTTCGAGTCCCAGCTGGGTCAGCGTTGAGATTTATCTCCGCAAAAATTCCCCGCCCTGCCCACGGTTGGTAGGGGACACCGATGGTTTGGAAAGGCCGCCGTCCGTCGGATGGGACGTTAAGCCGTGGCCCCGTGTGCGGGAGAGCCATACCCTGTGCACGTTAAAGAACACGCTGGATGGCCTTGACGGGTGGCTACCATCTGTCTCCCAACAGCTGTTCCAGTGGGTCCCCTCCCCCAGCCTTCTCTGAGCCTACGGGGTCCATGTGACCTGGCCATTTAGCCCATGGTGTGCAAAAAAGTGCCGCTCAGAGGTAAAACAACCCATCCCAATGAGAGAACAACACATATATATATATATAGGTGTAGGGTAGGCGAGTACACCATTTTCATGCTTCTTGTAACGACGCACATGATAGTGTTATTCTTGTAACGACGCACATATAGATAGATTATTGTAACGACGAATACATTCTTGTACGACGCATACAAAACGACGCACATTCTTGTACGACGACGATAAATAGATTCTTGTAAAGACGATAGATAGATCTTGTACGACGACGATAGATAGATTCTTGTAACGACGCATACATTCTTGTAACGACTACATTCTTGTACGACGACGTACAAAACGACGCATACGTTTTGTAACGATTACATTCTTGTAACGACGCATATATAGATAGGTGTAGGGTAGGCGAGTACACCATTTTCATGCTTCTTGTAACGACGCACATGCACCGAAAACTTGTTTTTGAACAGAGAAGGCAGGTCGTAAACAGAGCTATCAACGTAATGCTTTGCATCCAGTTTTTTCATTATATTTTTGGTTCTAAATTTTTACTAAATTGTGCGCAAATATGCATAGACGAAAGACTATCTTTTGGTGTATGCGATATAATATGTAGTTGGAGGGGGATCAATAAATAAATAAGTTAACATCTCCACTTTTTTTTTGTTAGTAACTCTTTTGTAAATCGTGCACAAGCGATTTAGAGAAATTATGGTGAAAATCAGCGAGGTGGAGGTGACAACTTTATGGACTTGATGTAAGACAGGCATGTGAAACACGCGGCCCGCCGGGAACTGTTCTGCGGCCCGCCAAGATTGATAACCAATACGTTTATATAACTTTTGACAACACTGGATTCTTTAATTAAAATTATAAGTACGTACACGGTACATGAATTAAATAAACGTATTTCAGAACACATTTCCATTTATATATAAGGGAAATTATTGCGCATAAATGTATATGTCGGAGCCCGATCGTAGAATTGCTCATATCATGAAATGCCCGATCATTTCATGAAATAGTGGCATTTCATGATATGAGCAATTCTACGATCGGGCTCCGACATGTATACACATGTCTCGAGGTCATTCAAATGTACGTACTTTGCGCATGGCAATGAGTCACGAAATGCCAGTAGAGTCGGAAGCTATTCGTTAGCAGTCAGTGAACGAATACTGCGTTCTAGTCTAGTTTGCACATAACAATTTTCATCTGGTTTTTTTTGTTTTGCGGCCCGCGATTTAATATATAATACTTAATATGGCCCTCGGTGGTTAACGAGTTTGACATGCCTGGTGTTAGACATTACTTTCGAAATTTCGGATGAATCTTGAAATGTTCATCCGTAGCATGACTTTCCGATAAGTAGGAAAAAATTGTTGCATTTAAACAGAAGGAAAAATACTTGTAATAATACTTTGTAATAATTCAGCAGGTAGTTAATCTTCTTGCAAAATATTTTCTCATTCTTTATGTATATCATTAATATTATATACAAAAATTGAAACTCTGAAAAAGTTCAAGATTAGTAAAGAGTCAAAAAATGGAAATTCCTATTTGTTCAGTTATCTGGTACCTTTCTAATTTTCTCTAAAACGTTTTTTCGTCTCTTTATAACAAAAAATATAATAACCTCTATAAAGGATTACGTTTCTTTTAATGTTATCCTTTCCCGTATTTTGTCTTCCGGTATCAAATATCAAATACGCTTTATATTTAAATATCAACTTCCTTTAATCAGGAGGTGGCTCATCGGTAGCGCGCTACGCTCGTAATCTGCAGTTCCCAGTTTCGAACCCCACCTTGGTCAGCGTTCAGATTTATCTCCGCAAAACTTCCCGCCCTGCAAACGGTCAATAGGGGAAACCGATGGGCTTGGAAAGGCCGCCGTCCGTCGGATTGGGACGTTAAGCCGTGGCCCGTGTGCGGAAGAGTACTCTGTGCAATTTAAAGAACACGCTGAATGGCCTTGACGGGAGGCTACCATCTGTCTCCCAACAGCTGTTCCAGAGGGTCCCCTCCCCAAACATTCTCTGAACCTTCGGGGTCCTTGTGACCTGGTCATTTACCCCATGGTGTGCAAAAAAGTGCCGCTCAGAGGTAAACCAACCAACCACTCTCCCAACCTTCTCTGAGTCTTCGGGGTCCATGTGACCTGGCCATTTAGCCCATGGTGTGCAAAAAAAAAGGGCCGCTCAGAGGTAAAACAACCCATGCAAAAGAATCGGCTAGATTCAAATTCCCCAATATTCCACTTCATGGAAGTGAGAAAATGGGAAATTTGAAAGCCTCTCAGTACCTCCTGGTTGCACGTTAGTTGCTCTACCAGTTAAACTTTGACGGAACAATTCGCATTTTCTTAAATTCGATTATGAAGGAAAGCATCAGGAACTTCTCACAATTAGCCCTATCTGGCCTAGTGGTTAGCGTACCTAACTATTATGTAACGGACATGCAACTATTATGTAACGGTGTCCTTGTGTCAATGAGGTATTCTATTTCATGAATGATGTAACTATTATGTAACGGTGTCCTTGTGTCAATGAGGTATTCCTCGTGTAACTGTAATGTGTGAGAAACCAGTACAAGCCAAAAGCTTACACGATATCTCAGTCCTTATTCAAAACATATTGTCGAGACACACGCATGCGCTCTTAAACCAATGAAGTTTAGTTAATAAATGTATGGTAAAGTTTATGAGTTTACCTAAAGGCGTAGAGATGGCTTTCCACACTTGCCTATTTCCATGAAGTGATCCATATGTCATCAACTTAAGTGTGGGGTGGGGGTGGCTCAGTCGGTAGCGCGCCAGGCTCGTAACCTGTAGTTCCCAGGTTCGAGCTGGGTCAGGGTTGAGATTTATCTCCGCAAAATTCCTCGCCCTGCCCACGGTCAGTAGGGGACACCGATGGGCTTGGTAAAGGCCGCCGTCCGTCGCATGGGACGTTAAGCCGTGGCCCCGTGTGCGGGAGAGCCATACCCTGTGCACGTTAAAGAACACGCTGGATGGCCTTGACGGGAGGCTACCATCTGTCTCCCAACAGCTGTTCCAGTGGGTCCCCTCCCCCAACCTTCTCTGGGCCTTCGGGGTCCATGTGACCTGGCCATTTAGCCCATGGTGTGCAAAAAAGTGCCGCTCAGAGGTAAAACAACCCAACCCAACTTAAGTGAGTGTCTCGTCCTCCTTGTGTGGGTGGAGGATGAATCGCTGGTGGACTTTGACTACCAAGTCTATGATCCAAATTTGAACGTTTTAGTATGAAGAGATCATTTACAATTGTGGTTTAGAGCTTTTTCAGTTTGCACTTTCAGAGCCGTCTAAAAGCGAAAATTTGAAAAATCGCAGATTCTAAAAATTGCAAAATTTTACATTTAATTATTACTTATTAAAATCCAAATTAATTTTTCATTAATCTCTAAAAGCATTGAAGTTTGAATGCCTATATACGAATAGGAGAGACGAAAGAAAAAAATTACACATACCCTCCCCCCCGAAAAAAAAGAAAAGTTAAATAAAATAAAAAATAAATAATAATAATAATGTAGAAACAATGTTTCGAGCCATAAACCATTGTACGATTTCGTTTTCGAATGAACCCATGAATAGTTATCCATATTAAAATATCGCATATTTATATTTTGTGACCAATCGGTTAGCGTGCTTCGCTACTAATTTAAGAGACTCTGGGTTCGAGCTCTAGATGGATGTTTCCTTCCTTGTGTTGTCTTCCTGCTGATCATTAAATGCTACTTTAATTTAAATTTGAATTAATTATCTAATCAATATATTATTTCTAAATCAATATTTTCAAAGATATGCGACTCTGCTGAATATGTAATTTGTAACTAAGACCTAATTGCAACTAATGAATTCAAATATTTTAAAAGGAAATTTAGTGTTTCTACCTCTAAGAAGAAAAAGAGAAGTTTTCATAATGTTGCTAAGATGCAGAGTTCGACTCAATTAAAAATACTGCAACTACTACAAAGTTAGGAATGATACACTGGTTATTTGTGATAATTTAATAGAGAGTCTAATGAAAACACCATATTTCCAATTCTTTATCGATATCCACCTTTAGTGAACACCATATTCTAGTGAAAAGCAATTGTTTTTACTGCTTTATTTTTAGTTATTGCAGTTAAACATTACAACAGTGGTTCTCAACCTCTTTCATGTCGCAGCACACCTAGTACTGGGTTCGCTATGTTGCGGCATACGTAGTACTGGGCTCACTTCGTCGCAGCATACTTATTACTGAACTCACTTCATTGCAACATACGTAGTACTGGGCTCACTTCGTCGCAGCATACTTATTACTGAACTCACTTCATTGCAACATACGTAGTACTGGGCTCACTTTGTTGTGGCATACATAGTACTGGACTCACTTCGTCGCGACATACGTAGTACTGGGTTCATTCCGTCGAGGTATACGTAGTACTGGGCTCACTCTGTCGATGTATACGTAGTACTGGGCTCACTCTGTCGATGTATACATAGTACTGGGCTCACTTCGTCGCGACATACGTAGTACTGGGCTCACTCCGTCGTGGTATACGTAGTACTGGGCTCACTCCGTCGCGACATACGTAGTACTGGGCTCACTTCGTCGCGACATACGTAGTACTGGGCTCACTTCGTCGCGACATACGTAGTACTGGGCTCACTCCGTCGAGGTATACGTAGTATTGGACTCACTCCGTCGAGGTATACGTAGTACTGGGCTCACTTCGTCGCGGCGCACCTAGTACTGCGCTCACTTCTTCGCGGCACACAAAAGTTGGTAAATTTTAGTAATTAAAAAATCTCTTGAACTGATAAATCGAATCACCTTCGTTTTTAATTTACCCTCATTTGTAGAATAACAGTGTTCTCTGTAGTACCAATGGTAGTTCTCTATATTATATTTCTCATTATCTTCACCATATCACATACTTTTAGGCATTTACTACCTTTTCTGGTGTCTCCTCTAGTTTATTCTATTCGCCTTACCGTGTTCCGGCATTGCGCATATTATTAGTAATATATGGTGTATTGCTCCTGCTTCAGAGTCTAGCAGGATTTTTATACTAGTTCACATTTTTCAGCACAAATCACCAAAACAATAAATAGTTAGACTTTCTACTTTGCAACTCATCTATGTAGTCAGATTTAAGCTTAAAATTTGCACGTATCTAATAGTATGGCGCAAATAAAAATCACTTACGCGTTGCAGAGATCTTTGACTTCATCAGAAGCGCTTTATGTTAATTACAAACCGTTTGAGTTAGAAAAATTATAGTAAAAAATTACACTTTATTTTACAGTGCATTGGTGATAGAAAACAAATTATCCCTGTATCGGTGTTGTGCTAAAAAGTGAGACATAATTGATATAACCTTTTTAGAGTCGTAATGACAAGTTTCGTGTTTTAAGCGAAAATGCTTCCCTTCCGAAATTTTGGATGCGTCCTGAAAGGTTCATCCATTCCATGATTATTAAAGATTGTGAATGAAAACATGTTTTATTACAAGGAAACAAATTTCCTTCTATTAATTTTCGACATAATTTCGGTGGTAGTTAAATTGTTTTGTAATTTTTTTCAGCATTCATTAATTCACCAGCAAATTTTAAGTTTTTCGACATAGTTAAAAAAGGGAAAAATGTGTCAATTTTCTCTTATCTCTTTTATTTCTTAACCTCTTTAGCTATTTTATAACGAAAAGGGTTTGCAATTTATTACTTATCAACGGCAAACTTTGTTTGGTGGGAACATAGGACATGTCATCATAAACATCGTAGAGAGAGACAATTATTCATCATCATCATCGTCATCATCAAGCAGTCATGGGCTACGGAGGTCCAAGCAGACCGTGCAATTTAGTTCTCCAAGCAAGTCTATCCTGAGCTACATCTACTGCATCTGGCCACTGCACACCAATTCTAACAAGGTCCTGTTTGACATTGTCTGCCCACCGCATCCTAGGTCTCCCCTTCTTTCTGAGGCCTTTAGGTACACTGCATAACCCTATTCGCCAATATATAATTATTCATACGGGCAACATGGCCAAACCAACGGAGTCTCTCTCTGCACAGTACGCTGCTTAAAGGAGGTTGCCGACTCCTTTGCCTAACCTCATCATGAGTTACAAAATTGAACCACCAAATGCCCAAGATACTGCGTAAGCATCTGGAATCAAAAGCATCTAGTTTCCTGTTATCTTGTTTGCAAAGTGTCAAAGTTTCACTACCATAACTAACCCTAGAAAGAACCAAACTGTTATATAGTCTAATTTTAATCTTTAGATGTATACCCTATTTCTCCACACTCTCCATAGATTCTTAAAAGTCCCGGCAGCAATTCCTATTCGTCTGTTAATCTCATGCCGCACATCACCAGTATCTGTTACATAGCTCCCAAGACAATTATACTGTGACACTTGCTCAAGACTGCAACCATTCAGATTAACTGAATCACAGCCTGCCTGACCAATTTTCATCACTTAGTTTTCTCTCTGTTTATAAACAAACCTACTCTACTACCAGTTTCTTCAACAGCTCGAATGAAAGAGTTCATCTCATCAACATCATTTGCCAAAAGGGTTAAATCATCAGCATAATCTAAATTAGAAATTTTAATATCTGCAGTCCATTTAAAGCCAAAATCTTTCCCTTGAAGTGAATTTCGCATAACATAATCAATAACCAAGCTAAAGAGAAAAGGAGACAAAATGCACCCTTGTCGAACACCAGAAGTAATGCTAAACCAATTGCTACACGCCTTACCAACTCTCACACACGACTCAGTGTTATTATAGAGAGCTTTCATTATGTTAACTAACTTGTCAGATATACCATATGATCTCACAATCAACCACAAATTATGACGATCAACAGAGTCGAAAGCCTTTTTAAAATCAACAAAGCTAGCAACCAAAGGTTTCTGAAACTCTAATCATTTCTCAAGAATATGCCTAAGTGAAAATGTTTGATCCACACATCCCCTACCACTTCTGAATCCACATTGCTCATCACGCAATTGACTGTCAACCAGATTCTAAATTTTATTAAGCACAATCATGGAAAGAACTTTACCTGGAAGAGAGAGTAGGCTGAAACCCCTATAGTTATCACAATAACTGCGATCACCTTTTTTGAAAATAGGGATAACAATAGCTCTGGTAAAATCCTTAGAAACCATACCTTTATCATAAAAGATATTCAGAATTTCAGTCATCCAAGTGGTAACCGAAACATTCCCAGCTCGAAGCATTTCTGTAGTAATTTCATCTACCCCTGGGGATTTATGTAGTTTAAGTTTATAAACAGCCAAAATAACTTCAGATTGTGTTATAGGGCCAACATTAAAGCCACCAATGCATCTATCATCATTGCAAACGATGGGAGTAGAACTAGCTGCATTGTTTAGAACATCACTGAAATGCTCAGCCCACCTAGCCATGACAGAATCCTCCCTTTCCATAACCTTACCTTATTTATCCTTCAATCCTTGCATGCCTGTCCGTTTACTATCACACAAAACATTAACTATCTGGTACAGCTTTCTGCTGTTGTGCTGTAACTTCTTCCTCGGCTTTGTCAGCCAAGCCATCAAGCCAAAGATTCTTATCAGCAACTAACTGATTTTTTACACATTTATTAAGTTCTCTGTAATGCTTTCTATTAGGACTAGTAGGGTATTGATTAATAAGATTCCTGCAGTTCTTTCTTTCCTAAATAAGTTCAAGTGCCTTATCACTCAGATAATTCTGCCTCCACTGCTCCTTTTTTCCTAAAAGAGTACTATTAGTGTCCAAAAAAGGCCTGTTTAAAATGATCCCATTCTTCCTCAACTTCAGTAGTAAGCATAACATGACTATCATAATGACTAAGTAACCTATCATGATAAGCTTTGGCTATAACTGGATCTTTCAGAGTTTCAGTATAAAAAGTAAATTTTTTAACCCTAGCACAACACTTTTTAAGTTTAAGTTGCAACACACGTTTAACAAGGTAATGGTTAGATCTAATTTCAGCTCCCCTATATGCCCTGGTATTCCTAACAGAACTAGCCCATTTGCTGTTAATTAATATGTAATCAAGCATATTCTTATGCAGCCCATCAGGTGAAACTCATGTGTACTTATGTATGTCGCGGTGTTTGTAATAAGTGTTAGTTATTCTGAATCAATTGAGTTTACTTACCTGTAGGAGACGCTGCCCATTTCCATTGCAGCTATCAATACTAAAAGGGCCTTTCACCCCACCCAAAAGGTCAGAGTTAGTACCAACTTTGGCATTGAAGTCACCAAGAACAAGGGTAATATCTCCTTTCTTGACAGAATTCAAAATATCCCGAAGTTGTCCATAAAACCTATCCTTCTCATCCTCATCGGCATCCTCAGTGGGGACATAACAGCAGATAACATTCAAGTCTTTAACGCTTGTCTGAAATTTTGCTGTAAGAAACCTTTCATTAATGCACTCATATCCTAGAAGAGCATCACTAGCGTGTTTGTTGAGAAGCACACCCACGCCTTGGTGATGCTTATTGTCGTCCCTCCCTGAAAAGAGAAATTTAAGATTATTTTTAAGAATCTGACCTTTATCTGTCCATCTGGTCTCTTGCAAGCCGAGAATATCTAAATTATAATGGTGGAATTCTTGTGTGAGGACATCAAGAGAAAAAGCTCTGTGCAGAGTCCTCGCATTCCAACTACCTATGGAGAGAAAATGGTTAGTAGGATGTTTAAAGAAATTATGTTTATTGAGGGAGGGAATGCCGACAATATCAAACAGCTCCCTAATCGCAGACATGAGGCAAAGACCCGTTCCCCCACTACTAAAGGCTGAAGCCATCTACACTGGAAGACTTCCTCCAATGTAGAATTTGACGATGCCAATAGAAGCAAAGAGTTCAGGTGCCTGCGATGACTTCTTCTCAGGATTATCCACCAGCTGATAAACATATCCTGTGAATCTATTCACTTGGGGCTGTCAACCCACAAACTAACAGAAAACACAGCGGGAGATTTTCCCTCCACAGAAGCCCACCAGTGCAGCAAAATCAGGATCCATAATCAAGCTCAGAGCCTTAATTCATTCCAGTCCAGTGGGTTTATATGGTCAGCACCAGGACCCTGTTTGGTTGACCACTCCTCAGCAGGGTAGAAAAAAAGGTAAAGTAGCCATAGTTGTCCAGATCAGTAGGCCACATTAATCTGGCAGTCCTCCCCTTCCGTTCACTTCCACAAGAGAGTATCTCTTTTGAAAGGTACTAATGGTCTGCACCACGAGAAGGCGGGGTCGGACATTAGGTGCTAGCCTGACCGATTCCATGCATCGTCACAGGGGATTGGTACATAGCTCTCCTTCCAGTGACTACCTAGCTACCATTTACAGACCTAGATAATTATTAGAGAGTGAAAATACATCACGGATTTTAAACGCTATCCGTCCAGTTTTGTCATTTTCATGGTTAAAAATTCCTCTTATTTTCAATCAAGGGTAAGGAATGAATAAATAAATTTTCTGTAAAAAATGTTTGCTTTCAAAATCACGATGTTTTTAATGTTGAAATCGAATCTTTTACTGAAATATCTCGGTCTTTACCAATCGAAATCTAGTCGTCCTACTTATGGTGGGAACTGGTCTGGTTAGACGAATACTATTAATAATATGGAGCGGAGAACAAATTTTGTCTTTTGAATTTATTATCAAACCCTCAAATCTAATAGCTTATCTGCAGGTTATGACAGAACAAACAACCATGTCATCCAGGACTTGACCCTGGACCCCAGAAGTTTCAGTGTTAGCGAGAACTAATGTGATGCCACAATGCCACTAAGACGGCATCTTCCGGAGCAGGGGTGGCTCAGTCGGTGGCGCGCCAGGCTCGTAATCTGTAGTTTCCAGGTTCGAGTCCCAGCTGGTTCAGCATTAATGTTTATCTTCGCAAAATTCCCCGCCCTGCTAACGGTCAGTAGGGGACACCGATGGGCTTGGAAAGGCCGCCGTCCGTCTGATGGGACGTTAAGCTGTGGTCCACTGTGCGGGAGAGCCATACCCTGTGCACATTAACGAACACTCTGAATGGCTTTATACCGGAGGCTACCATCTGTCTCCCAACAGCAGTTCCAGTGGGTCCCCTCCCCCAACCTTCTCTGGGCCTTTGGGGTCCATGTAACCTGGCCATTTAGCCCATGGTGTGTAAAAAAGTGCCGCTCAGAGGTAAAACAACCCAACGGCATCTTCCATTCGAATCCCATACGGCATGCTTGAGATGTTCTAGAAAAGAATGTTGTGTCTCTCCATTTCCCTCCCCGGATCAAGCTCTACATAGATGCAAGTGGTCCTGCTGCGTGAATGGCATCGGATACCTATTACAGTTTTCGATAACCTCATGCACACTCTGAAGTAATACTGTGAGATGTGTACATCTGTGAGAAGTGATCACATACTCAGCAGTCTTCAATTCGCGTCTCAACTAAAATATCACGTTTGACCCTTTTGACCCCATTGTTATATTTTCTATGATGGTATTATAAAACTGGACTTAGTTAAATGTCTTGAATTTTAATTCAAAAATTAAATGGGTTGTTTTACCTCTGGCGGCACTTTTTTGCACATCATGTGCTAAAAGGCCAGGTCGCAAGGACCCCGAAGACTCAGAGAAGGTTGGGGGAGAGACCCACTGGAACAGCTGTTGGAAGACAGATGGTAGCCTCCCGTCAAGCTCATCCATGAAGTTCTTTAACCTGCATAGGGTATGGCTCTCCCGCACACGGGACCACGGCTTAAGTTCTCATCCGACGGGCGGCGACCTTTCCAAGTCCATCGGTGTCCCCTACTGACCGTGGCAGGGAGGGGGAATTTTGCAGAGATAAATCTCAACGTTGACCCAGCTGGGACTCGAACCTGGGAACTGCAGATTACGAGTGCGGCGCCCTACCGACTGAGCCACCCACGCCCCCAAAATTTAAATAATAATTCAACACGTCTACAGATACTTCCTCACCAACTTTCTTGCTAACTAGTAGAGCGATATGTTTTAAAATACTTTTTCTAAGAAAATGCAAGGCATTATATTTTTCGCTTTAAAATGCAAGGCATTATATTTTTCCTAATATTACATTGATATTTTGTGATTTGCGTTTCATGTTCGTAATTTACAATCGTAACTGGATGACACCCTTGCTACGTATATTACGTTGCAATATACACAGTGGTATCAGAATAATATGACCACCTACCATACATATACTATGATAGGTGGTCCTATTATTCTGATACGACTGTGGATGTACGTAAGAAGGATAGGTTCAGTAACAATTTTTGGAGTCCGAACCAATTATATAAATAAAAAACTTAGAAAATCCTAAAATGAATTCATGTATGCACCCTTGGTGGAGCAGTGGTATTGCATTGTTTCGCGGTGACTTTACAACTGCCGGGTCCAGGTTCGAGTGCCCGGATGGTATGATTTAATGGTTAGCTCTAACTGAGGTACGTGGTCAACAGGGACGTCGGTCCTAGAAGGGAATGTACTTGTATGAGAAGACCTGTGCAATCTAGGACTAGTTTTAGGAACCCTTCTCCGTCCGATATACGATAAAAATTAATCAAAGCAATATATTGTTACGACAGATGAACGTGCTGCAGTGAGTTTACAAAAAAAGTAACATGAACGCACGCCTATGCTTCTGCGTGAGATTTATGTAACAAACGAATTGGAACATAGATTGGTAATGTTAGAGTTGTGAATATGCGAAAGAGGACGCAGTTAGTCTCAGTATATACGTTGTTTGAAAAGAAGAAATATTTTTATATGATGAGTGTGCGAGAGGTTCATTAGCTTTATTAGTGTAAAATCTAATGAGTTAACCCAGATAACTAGAATGATTTGTGCCTGAAGTGAGGGATAAAAGGAGGACATTGACTATAAAAAATTGAGAGGTAGGTTGGGTTGGGTTTTTTTGCACACCATGGGCTAAATGGCCAGGTCACATGGACCCCGAAGGCTCAGAGAAGGTTGGGGGAGGGGACCCACTGGAACAGCTGTTGGAAGACAGATGGTAGCCTCCCGTCAAGGCCATCCAGCGTGTTCTTTAACGTGCACAGGGTATGGCTCTCCCGCACACGGGGCCACGGCTTAACGTCCCATCCGACGGACGGCGGCCTTTCCAAGCCCATCGGTGTCCCCTACTGACCGTGGGCAGGGCGGGGAATTTTGCGGAGATAAATCTTGATCAATTCAGTAGACAGAGCTAGTTTTAACTGTTTTGTAGGACAAGATTATTATTTTATGTATGATAATATTTTGTTTGTTTATCAGTAATTTCATCCATGCTTTTGTAATAAATTGCATTGTTTTGTAATTTGTATTGTAAAATATACTTACTCAATGCTCATCCATTTTAAATTGCAACAATATATTCATGCGAATTAGTTCTTTGCTTTAATCTTCGTAGTACAGTAGTTAAACGAATAAAAAAATCATGTTGGGTGAGGCAACTTCTGAACGGCTCTTTTTTTTTGCACAAATGCGCTAAGTGGCCAGATCACAAGGACCTCAAAGCATCAGAGAAGGTTGGAGGAAATTATGAGTATGGCGCGCTACTGATTAACTCACCACCCGTAACTGCAAAACGAAATTGTATAAAATCATCGTAAAGCTAAATAAGCCTCCCCCCCAAAAAAAGAGAAAAAAAAAATGTATGCGATGAAGAAATGACATACATTGAGAAAAATAAAAATGTTAATCTCAAAATGACGAAATTGAAATATTTCAAATTAACATTTAAAGCAAATATTCAATTCCTACCTTTTCGACATAAATGATATATTGCAAGCATGGCTTTAAGGAAAATCCATCTGTAAACGGATTAACCAAGGAGTATGGAGAGTGGACAGCTAGCTGCAGAGCAAATGGTATCCCTGCATAGAACTTATCCTGTTCATCGACCGATATAGTGTAGCGCAGGCCTTTAAAAGGAAGAAAAATAAGACAAAAGTTACTAGAATAATCATGAGGACGATGCATACTATAAGATTTATGAATATAACACTTACTGGAATATTAATGAGTAAAATCCTTACTGCAACATTTATGAGGAGAATACGTACGGCAACATTTAGAGGAAAATACTTGCGGCATCATTTAGAGGAAAATACTTACGGCAACATTTAGAAGAAAATACTTACGGCAACATTTAGAGGAAAATACTTACGGCAACATTTAGAAGAAAATACTTACGGCAACATTTAGAGGAAAATACTTACGGCAACATTTAGAGGAAAATACATACGGCAACATTTAGAGGAAAATATTGCAATATTTATAAAGAAAATCCTTACTACAGTATTTATGAAGAAAATACTTACTGCAACCTTTATGGCGAAAATACTTACTGTAATATTTATGAGGAAAATCCTTACTGTAATATATTTGAGGAAAATACTTACTGCAATATTTATGAAGAAAATACTACAATGTTTATGAGGAAAATCCTTACTGTAATATATTTAAGGAAAAAACTTACTGCAATATTTATGAGGAAAATACTACAATATTCATAAGGAAAATGCTTATTACAACATTCGTTAAGAAAATACTTACTACTGTATTTATAAAGAAGATATTACAATATTTATAAGGAAGACATTACAATAGTTATGAGGAGAGCAGAAGGGAGACGTTGGCAGAGAAAAAAGTAAGCGGTCATATTTTTGAATTGCTCTTGGATCTAGTTCATTTTAGCTAATATTTTGCTTAAGTTGCCTAACAACCTTAGGCGAGATCAGGATAAAACCCCGGTGGAGCCTTTGGTAGGCAAGATATTTTAGGCCTAGCTTTGCTTTTACTATAAAATGTTAGCATTTTAGTTAGGGTGTGGAGATATCTTTCATATATTGTGAACACTTAGGTAGTCTCTGACAACTGATCGATATTAGAATACTAACTTAGTTGTGAAGATTTGGAATTGTCCTGCATTTAACTGAAAAGTCTTATTTGTCAGTTTCGTGATATATACTTTGATCGTTACTTACAGGGGGTGGCTCAGTCGGTAGCGCGCCAGGCTCGTAATCTGTAGTTCCCAGGTTCGAGTCCCAGCTGGGTCAGCGTTGAGATTTATCTCCGCAAATTCCCCGCCCTGCCCACGGTCAGTAGGGGACACGATGGGCTTGGAAAGGCCGCCGTCCGTCGGGTGGGACGTTAAGCCGTGGCCCCGTGTGCGGGAGAGCCATACCTTGTGCACGTTAAAGAACACGCTGGATGGCCTTGACGGGAGGCTACCATCTGTCTCCAAACAGCTTGTTCCAGTGGGTCCCTTCCCCAAACTTCTCTGAACCTTCGGGGTCCAGTGACCTGGCCATTTAGCCCATGGTGTGCAAAAAGTACCGCTCAGAGGTAAAACAACCCAACGTTACTTACAGATTGTGTCTTCTTTTTCCTAAGTGATTTTTCTTGGGATTAGTATTCTCCTGAATTTTATGTGCGTTCCAAATTCTCGGAAGAGGTATTTCTAGTGCTAAGTTTTGAATGTAATTTAGTACTTGCTTCTAGCTCAATTGCGATAGTTGTGTTGTTTACTAAACGGACTTTAGTAAAAGTGGTATAAACTTAGTTCTGATCTGGTAAATTAAACTGTTAAAGTTATCTAATATTAAATTTGTTTGACTTTGCATTTGTTCTATAATATTTTTGGCTAAATTGAACTTTTAACTAAAGCTTTATCAATATGATTGAATCTGAAGAGATTGAAACGTTTCCTGAGGACAGACGAGAAGGTATTCTTCTGCTTTCGAGTGAATTGGACCACACGGGAAGATACACCAACCAAGCGATTTCTGAAATTTCTTTCACTGACTATAATGCACGAATTTGAGTATTTCTCATTGATAAAAACAAATTGATAAATGATATAAATGACACTATAGATAAAATCCCAGTGCTAAAAGAGTTTCATGGACTTCCACTAAACATACATGATCATTATAATAAGCCAATTTTGCACAAATTCTACATTGAAAAAGAAATCAATGAACATGAATGTTCTGATCACTGTCTCAGAAACATTAATGAATCTGAAGACATGACATTAAACATCACTTTTGAACATACAACCAGTGAAGGTAATCAGCATATTGAAATAAATCCTATGACAAATACTGACATAAATATTCAAAGTGAAAATCAAACAGAAGAAACTGTTGAAATGACAAACACTGACAATAAAGAAGCTAAGCTAAAAAAGAAAAGGATACAAACGTGCTCTCTCCCCATCAAACGAGAACACTTTTATTTCTAAAACCCGATTTTCTGTATTGGAAGAAGAAAACCTGGATCCTGTTGAATCAGGCATGGAAGGGACACCGGTGGGATCACCAGATGGAAGGAAAAAGATGGGAAAAATTCCTCCTATCATACTTCAATCACCCAAGGGTTGGGTTGTTTTACTTCTGAGCGGCACTTTTTTGCACACCATGGGCTAAATGGCCAGGTCACATGGACCCCGAAGGCTCAGAGAAGGTTGGGGGAGGGGACCCACTGGAACAGCTGTTGGGAGACAGAAGGTAGCCTCCCGTCAAGGCCATCCAGCGTGTTCTTTAACGTGCACAGGGTATGGCTCTCCCGCACACGGGGCCACGGCTTAACGTCCCATCCAACGGACGGCGGCTTTCCAAGCCCATCGGTGTCCCCTACTGACCGTGGGCAGGGCGGGGAATTTTGCGGAGATAAATCTCAACGCTGACCCAGCTGGGACTCGAACCTGGGAACTACAGATTACGAGCCTGGCGCGCTACCGACTGAGCCACCCCCGCCCCTCAATCACCCAAGAATTGGACCTCCACCCATAAAGAATTAACTAAGCCTGCAGTTGAAAGTCACTGCAAAAAGCTCAGGTGATTCCATTCGAATACAAACACGATGCACAGATAATTTTCGTGCGTTTGTAAAGATTTTTGACTTGAATAAGTTTCAATTTACACTTATCAACTTTCAAATGACAAAATTCTGGAAGTTGTGCTAAAAAATCTCTCACTAGATGTAAGCACTAAAGAAATTCATGATGAACTAGCCGGACTATGTTTTAATGTGATAAAAATATCACAACTTCAACGAGGTAAAGATGAAACTTTAATCCCAGTTTTCATAATTGAATTACCTAAAAATGATGCAAATCAGAAAGTTTTTAACATTTCTGATCTATTTCACTTAAAGATAAAAATTGAAAACTATAAAGCGAAAAAGAGCCCAACCCAGTGCCACCGGTGCCAGCGGTATGGACACTCCCAAAGTGGTTGTTATAACCTTCCAAGATGCTTAAAATGTGCTGGCGAATACCTCACTCAAAATTGTATCCGACAAAAAGCAGACTGTCCATCTAGGTGTGTTAATTGTGGCATGGGCCATACTGCTAATTATAAGGACTGTTCCTACTACCCTAAAAAAGAAAAATCTCCTACTGCCAGAAGTAAAGCAACCATTATATCTGAACCAGTACACCCCAGCAGACCTGTTTCATCACACATTTCATATGCAAGTGTGACTGCTAATAACAAAAATACAACTCCACCACTTAATATAGAAATATTGGCACCCCCAAAGAAACCTTCTACCTCATTGTCTTCCACACAAACATCCCGTGGCAGTGAAGAATATGATGCAACAATTTTTAATGACCTTCAGGAGCTCTTCCTGATTTTTAAAAAGTTTAATATTTCTGGATTCCTACTTACAGTAAAAACACTTATCAATGACTACAAAACTGACTACTTAAAAGCCTTCAATTACTTGTTTTCATTGCTATCTTGCCACGGAGCCAATCCTTAAGGAAAATTATATTCATATTTTCTTCTGGAACTGCAACGGTATTCTCTCGGACCTTCTAGAGTTTCGCCACTTTTTGTGTGATTCTCAGGCGGATATAGTTCTCTTAGGAGAAACTCACCTGCGAGCATCTGACATTTTGAAATTTCTTAATTTCGATGTATATAGAACTGATCGTTTGCACAATGGCGGAGGGGGAACTGCTATAATTGTGAACCGGTCAATAAAACATCATGTCTTACCAAATGCTAAATTTACTACTTTGGGAGCTACTGCTATTGAAATCTCTAATGAGAACTTTGGTACTCTTAATGTGTTCTCTGTTTATAAGCCACCAAATTCGGATCTTGTTTTAGAGGACTTTAACAAACTTTTTGATAGTCATATTTCAACGATTGTTGCAGGAGACTTAAATTCCTAGAATGTGGCATGGAATTCACGAATCTGTAATAAAAATGGCAGATTGCTTCTTAACTACGCCACTGAACAAGATCTCATTGTGGACGCTCCATCGGAACCACCATTCTATCCATATAACACCTTACATAAGACTGATGTTCTGGATCTTGTCATATTTCGCAACTTCTTCCCTACTTATTAACTAAATGTACACAAGTCTTTAAATTCAGACCATTTCCCAGTCTGTCTTACTCTATTTCAGTCAATATCCTGTGAATCTGATAAAAGATATTTCACTAATTGGGATCTGTTTAAATCCATTGTACATAAAAGAGTAGCAGGTTCTTGTAGTAATCTTTCCCTCCGAACCATTGATTACTCAATTACTAAATTTACTGACTTATTACTTCCCTCCAAAAAAGATGCCAGCACAAAATTAATTCCAGATAATAACTGTTTTGTCCTATGTTCACATCTACAATATCTTATCAATGACAAGAGTAGGGTTCGAGATTACTGGCAGAGGACAAGGAACATCCTGGATAAAAAGTTATATTATTCCCTCAAGAAAGAAGTTAAGAAACCATTACAAGATCATCGTAGTCAACTTTGGAACAACAAGATTACTTCGCTTAGCACAAGTGACAAATCCATCTGGACAATGGTTAAATCTCTTAAGAAACCATATTCTACAACCCCCCCCCCCATATTCAAGGAGCAACTGGACTTTGCCTCAGTGACGATGACAAAGCTAATTCTTTTCCAGACGCTTTGGAACTACAATTCCAGGAAAATGTTGACCTATCAGATGAGAAAACATGTATGGAAATTCAGGCCTCCCTTTACATTTTGCTCAACTGACACGAACCAAACTATTATTTACCTCTCCAGAGGAAATTTTACAAGTAACCTCAAAACTTAAGGTGAAAAAAAGCATCTGGTCCTGACCAAAACACTAATAGGATGCTTAAAAATTTACCAATGAAAGTGATAACGCACCTGTGCTCCATTTTCAATTTTTTACTTCGAAACCATACTTTCTCTGATGTATGGAAAAATGCATTAATCAGATTGATCAAAAAACCTTGGGAAAATGCATTAATCAGATTGATCAAGAAA